>CACRXE010000082.1:703318-865818 GCA_902685375.1 Neostethus bicornis
GTTTTAATCCGTTCCGCTGAACTTGAAAAAATTACATAAATAAACCATAATGTTTTATTTTCCTGTAATTCTGATGTTTCGTCACTAGATGTCGCCAAAGATACAACAACACTGCTCTCATTAAAATGTGTGTGTCTCCGTGATGCCCACAAAATAAACAGTGTGTACAGATATGGAAAGCCATCGGGGCCAATACACACACGTAAACAAACGTGTTAGATGTTAAAACACGCTTAGATTTCAAACCTAGCGCCGCTAGATTTGAAATTTAACGCTCTTGATGTAACATTTAGTGTTTGTTTAAAATCTAGCGTCAATCTATCGTCTAATCTAGAGGTTACCAAAGCATGCCATCCATCTGATCCTGTTCCTTTAAAGTTAGAATCAATGTGGTCCATGAACCAAAATGTTTGCCCACCTCCGGGCTAGGCAGTCATCTCAGGAGGGTGAGGTGGGCGTGGTAAAGTCAGCGTTTCAGCGACAGGTACGTCTTAACGAATGAGAGAGTGCTGGTGACGACGTTAACGGGTTGACTGGTTTCTCCACCATGATTAGCGAGGGAGCTCAGAAGGCAGGTCTACCTTCGTGGCTCCGCGACAGGCTGGTGACCTGTTCGGGGTGTATCCTGCCTCTAGCGTCCGGCTCGTTAGGGATAAACGTTCAGAAACTAGTTTCTTTGAGGATGAAAACACACCATTAGGTTTATTGATCGCTGACTTTGAGACCTCGACGTGCACGTCGGCGTGCACGGAGCCAGGTTTTGCTGCGATGCTGAAACTGAATCCGATGACTCTGAACGTGTGCACGTACGAGCGCGCTCAGTCTGGGATCAAATTCTGCAGAAATGAAGATGATCGTCTTCCTGCTGAAGCTGCTGTCACCGTGGTAACGACCTGCTGATGGAGCCGTTCTGATAGTCTGGAACTACGCAGTGTACGTGGACACACACACACACACTCTCTCACACACACACTCATATTCATACATACACAATCACATAATAACACACTCACAGATACACACACACATACACACACTCATATACATACACACACATATACAGTGGTGGTCAAAAGTTTACATACACTTGTAAAGAACATAATGTCATGGCTGTCTTGAGTTTCCAGTTATTTCAACAACTCTGATTTTTCTCTGATATAGTGATTGGAACAAAAAACATTCATGAAGTTTGATTCTTTTATGACTTTATTATGGGTAAACTGAAAATGTGACGAAATCAGCTGGGTCAAAAATATACATACAGCAACATGAATGAGCAATTTTGGAGACTTAGAAAGTTGTGTCAATGACATGAGCTTCATAGCATGACCTCTTAACTTCTTGTGAGTGATTATGAGTGACTACAGCTGGTGACTTCTCTGAGGCCATTTAAAAAGGGCTCATTGGATAAAAACACCCACAAACGCTACAATGGGAAAGTCAAAGGAGCTCAGCACAGATTTGAAAAAGAGAATCATTGACTTGAACAAGTCAGGAAAGTCACTTGGAGCCATTTCAAAGCAGCTGCAGGTTCCAAGAGCAACAGTGCAAACAATTGTTTGTAAGTATAAAGTGCATGGCACTGTTTTGTCACTGCCACGATCAGGAAGAAAATGCAAGCTGTCACCTGCTGCTGAGAGAAAACTGGTCAGGAGGGTGAAGAGTCAACCCAGGAGCACCAAAAAGCAGATCTGCCAAGAATTAGAAGCTGCTGGAACACAGGTGTCAGTGTCCACAGTCAAGCGTGTTTTGCCTCACCATGGACTGAGAGGTTGCCGTGCAAGAAGAAAGCCCTTGCTCCAAAAGCGGCACCTTAAGGCTCGACTAAAGTTTGCTGCTGATCACATGGACAAAGTTCTGTGGTCAGATGAAACAAAAATTGAGCTGTTTGGCCACAATGCCCAGCAATAAGTTTGGAGGAGAAAAGATGAGACCTTTAACCCCAAGAACACCATGCCTACCATCAAGCACGGTGGGCCTGTTTTGCTGCCAATGGAACTGGTGCTTTACAGAGAGTCAATGGGACAATGAAGAAGGAGGATTACCTTCAAATTCTTCAAGAAAACCTGAAGTCATCAGCCCGAAGGTTGGGTCTTGGGCGCAGTTGGGTGTTCCAACAGGACAATGACCCCAAACACACATCAAAAGTGGTAATGGAATGGCTAAATCAGGCTAGAATTAAGGTTTTAGAATGGCCTTCCCAAAGTCCTGACTTAAATCCCATTGAGAACATGTGGATAATGCTGAAGAAACAAGTCCATGTCGGAAAGCCAACAAATTTAACTGAACTGCACCAATTCTGTCAAGAGGAGTGGTCAAAGATTCAACCAGAAACTTGCCAGAAGCTTGTGGATGGCTACTAAAAGCGCCTAATTGAAGTAAAAATGGCCAAAGGACATGTAACCAAATATTAGCATTGCTGTATGTATATTTTTGACCCAGCTGATTTGGTCACATTTTCAGTTTACCCATAATAAAGTCATAAAAGAATCAAACTTCATGAATGTTTTTTGTGACAAAGAAGGATCTGTTCCAATCACTATATCAGAGAAAAATCAGAGTTGTTGAAATAACTGGAAACTCAAGACAGCCATGACATTATGTTCTTTACTAGTGTATGTAAACTTTTGACCACCACTGTATACATTCACACGCTAACACACTCAGTCATGTACACACTCACATACACACACACACACTCACATATGTGTATCAGTGAGTGTGTAGTGTATCTGTGTGTGTGTGGTGTATGAGTGTGTGTGTGTATCAGTTTGTGTGTGGTGTATTAGTGTGTGTGGTGTATCAGTGTGTGTGTGTGTATGTGTGTGGTCTATCAGTGTGTGTGTGTGTGTGTATGAGTGTGTGTGTGTGTGTATCAGTGTGTGTGTGTGTGTATGAGTGTGTGTGTGTGTGTGTGTGTGGTGTATGAGTGTGTAGTTACTAACCCATACTGTTGGAGGCGCTGCACCACATCAGTAAACAGAAGGTCACCGTCAGGTTGAGGATCCCAAACAACAGAATTCTCCAGGACTGAAAACAAAAACAACCAATCAAACCTCTGGATTCTACCAACAAATGAAACCACTGGATTCTACCAACCAATCAAACCTCTGGATTCTACCAACCAATCAAACCTCTGGATTCTACCAACCAATCAAACCTCTGGATTCTACCAACCAATCAAACCTCTGGATTCTACCAACCAATCAAACCTCTGGATTCTACCAACCAATCAAACCTCTGGATTCTACCAACCAATCAAATCTCTGGATTCTACCAACCAATCAAATCTCTGGATTCTACCAACCAATCAAACCTCTGGATTCTACCAACCAATCCCTGTCTGCTGATCACGGGCCGGTTGCCGGGGACAAAAACCTCAACAGGAAGTCCCCTCACCCAGCAGGTCCTACCAGTGGGATGTGACCTTGGCGAGGGTAGGAACATAGATCCTGGTTACCATGGTGAGGGTAGGAACGTAGATCCTGGTTACCATGGTGAGGGTAGGAACGTAGATCCTGGTCACCTTGGCGAGGGTAGGAACGTAGATCCTGGTTACCATGGTGAGGGTAGGAACGTTGATCCTGGTTACCATGGTGAGGGTAGGAACGTTGATCCTGGTTACCATGGTGAGGGTAGGAACATAGATCCTGGTTACCATGGTGAGGGTAGGAACGTAGATCCTGGTTACCATGGTGAGGGTAGGAACGTAGATCCTGGTTACCATGGTGAGGGTAGGAACGTAGATCCTGGTAACCATGATGAGGGTAGGAACATAGATCCTGGTTACCATGGTGAGGGTAGGAACGTAGATCCTGGTTACCATGGTGAGGGTAGGAACGTAGTTCCTGGTTACCATGGTTAGGGTAGGAACGTAGATCCTGGTTACCATGGTGAGGGTAGGAACGTAGATCCTGGTTACCATGGTGAGTGTAGGAATGTAGATCCTGGTTACCATGGTCAGGGTAGGAACGTAGATCCTGGTTACTATGGTGAGGGTAGGAACGTAGATCCTGGTTACCATGGTGAGGGTAGGAACGTAGATCCTGGTTACCATGGTGAGGGTAGGAACGTAGATCCTGGTTACCATGGTGAGGGTAGGAACATAGATCCTGGTTACCATGGTGAGGGTAGGAACGTAGATCCTGGTTACCATGGTCAGGGTAGGAACGTAGATCCTGGTTACCATGGTGAGGGTAGGAACGTAGATCCTGGTTACCATGGTGAGGGTAGGAACGTAGATCCTGGTTACCATGGTGAGGGTAGGAACGTAGATCCTGGTTACCATGGTCAGGGTAGGAACGTAGATCCTGGTTACCATGGTGAGGGTAGGAACGTAGATCCTGGTTACCATGGTGAGGGTAGGAACGTAGATCCTGGTTACCATGGTGAGGGTGGGAACGTAGATCCCTGGTTACCATGGTTACTTACCCGTCTGTCGGAGGCTACCAGGTGGAACTCCTGCAGGAACTTCCTGAAGGTAGAACGATGAGACTTCCTGAAGGGATGGATGGTTCCCTGTAAGGACAGAGATGACATCCTGGTCACACAGTCCCTCTAAAGACCCGCTCAGATTCACACATAGCCGGTGGCGGAACATAAAGTAGTAAAAAAAAAAAAAAAAAACTCTTTAATTTTTACATTTATTTCAATACGTTTAAGAAAAGGCTGAACGGTGCTGCAGGGGTTACCACGGTGACCTCACAGCAAGAAGGTCAGGAGTTTGAGTCACAGACTGAGGGCGAGGCTTAAAACACTGGTCTTTCTGTGCGTAGTTTGCATGTTCTCCTCGTATATGTGTGGGTTTTCTCTGGTTTCCGCTAAAAACATACATGTTAGGTTGGCTGCTACTTCTAGGAATGAGTGTGTGTGTGGCCCTGCAACAGACTGGTGACCTGTTTGGGGTGTACCCTGCCTCTCGCCTAGAATCAGTCAGGGTAGGCTCCAACCCCATCCTGAGTCAGACACGTACGTTCATCACTTCAAAGGAAGAATTTTACCATAAAAATCTTTTGCGTTTTCTTTTAAAATCTTTTAATCTAACCTGAGAAAACATTTGGAGGTCTGAATTATCTACACTAACCACCTCAGACCAGATCTGAGACCCTCTGAAACCAGATCTGAGACCCTGTGAGAGCCTGTCAGACCCTCTTAGATCAGATCTTAGACCGGGTCAAACCAGGACTTCCTGCAGCATTAAATAAGGATACTAAAACTAGTCCTTTGCTGCCTCCATGTGGCGGTTAAAGGTACTGTTCATTTTCTGAGCTGGAGGTTATCTGAGTTCATCCTGGCTGATTCACAGCGAGAGGCAGGGTACACCCTGAATAGATCGCTGGTCCGTTGCGGGGCCACACACACACACACATACACACAAAACCATCCATCCATACACACGCGGGCACACAACCATCCACACACACACACAACCATCCATCCATACACACGCGCGCGCACACAACCATCCAGACACACACACACACACAAAACCATCCATCCATACACACACACACACACACACACACACACACACACACACACACACACACACACACACACACACAAAATCATCCATCCACACACACACACACACACAACCATCCATCCATACACACACACACACACACACACACACAAAATCATCCATCCACACACACACGCACACAAAACCATCCATCCATACACACACACACACGCACACACACACACAAAACCATCCATCCATACGCACACACACACACAAAACCATTCATCCATACACACACACACACACACAACCATCTATCCATACACACACGTACGTATACACACACAGACACACACACATTCCTAGGAGCAAATTCAGTTTTGGGACTGGGAGATGGGACTGGGAGATGCCAGTTTCACACGGAGCCCCCTAAGTGTCTCTGGAGCAGACATCTTGCTCCCATCATTGGCACGGCCGTGGCTGCCTGCTGAGGTGGAATGCAGCATGGTAATTTCACCATGATTGATCAATAAAATACATTAAAAAAATTTCCTAGCAGCCAATCAACCCTATTTGTTTTTGGAGGAAACACAGGGAGAACATGCAAACTACACACAGAAAGGACGGTGGGGGGAACCTTCTTGCTGTGGGGTCACCATGGTAACCACTCCACCTCCGTCGGCCATGTTTATTGTTTGTGTTTTTAACTTAATTATTGAATAATTTTTACTTTAAACTCACCAGAATGTACGAGTCATGTTCACGGCTCTTCCGGTGGAACGGAACTGGAACGAGAAAAAAAAGTTACTCAGTTTATTCACACACACACACACACACACACACACACACACACACACACACACACACACACACACACACACATATATATACGTACACACACACACACACATACACACACACACACACACACACATATATACACAAACACACACACACTCACACACGCGCGCGCACTTACGCACTTACGCACGCACACACACACACATACATCCATAAACACACTCATATACACAGACACACACACTCATATACACAGACACACACACATCCATAAACACACACACTCATATACACACACACACACACACACTCATATACACAGACAGGTATGCACACACACAGACACATACTCAGACATACACGCACACACACACATACACGCACGCACGCACGCACACACATACACACACACACATACATACACACACATACACACATACACACGGACATACAGACAGGCATGCGCACACACACACATACACAGACAGGGATGCACACACGCACGCACGCACACACACACACACAAACACACTCATACACACAGACAGGCACGCACACACAGACACAATAAGAGAAAAACCATTACCTATAATATTCACACACGCACACACACACACACACACACACACACACACACACACACACACACACACACACACACACACAATAAGAGAAAAACCATTACCTATAATATTCACACACGCACACACACAAACACAACCCATCAAACGGGTCATTGATTAGAGTTTATTGGTGATTAATTAAGAGGTAATCTATCCTGATCCATCAGATTGTGTTTCCATGGAAACAGTCTGACCTCGCAGCATAACCTGACCTCCGCGGTGGGCGTTAACCAATCGTTTCAATGACCCCGGGGAGCGGCGTGACGTGTACACTCTACTGATCCCTCACCAGGGAAAATTGTGTGCTGCATTACACCGCAGCAGGCAGGCCCCTATGATGGCACCAGTGGTGAGAGAAACGGGGGGTTAGGTGTCTTCTGCAAGGACCCTAGACAGGAGCTCAGTGGGAATCAAACCTGCGAACTCCCGGCCAAAGATCGAACGCTCTACCACTGAGCCACCGCCTTTATATCTAAGAAAAACAGGTGTTAGCAGGTGTCCTGGAGTCAAACTCTCAGAACATTGATCTACCTGTAAACACAAAAACTCTTTTATTTACTGTTTTTCCGTTTGTTTATGAGTAAATATGACTGAGTACATGTTGGCATGTTCTTTGGGGACGTGATGGGGGTACATGCGTTGTTTGGTAAGGGGCGTTCAGGTCGGTGTGTCGCTTAACAATCCCCCACATCACCGAGCAGCACGTAAACCTCGAGGATAAATTTCCTCTCGTTTATTCGCACCGCAGGGCGCTGAATGGAGACACGTGTACGGAAACCCGCATGACAGGTGGGAGGAGCTTCATTCACGAGCATAAGATGATCAAAGAAACACTTTTAATGTTTTAGAACCGTTTAACAGAACTGATCCAGGACGACCTGGTCTGAGAGGTCAGGAAAAACATCTGCCGCTAACTAGCAGCTAGCATTAGCATCTTAGCATAACTAACCCGGATCTGTGATGTTAATAACATCCACTGACGTCATATCCGGTCGATCCAGCTTCCTTTCCGTCACACAGGAAGGAACAACGTCCGGTTTTGGTCCAAACTTTCTGGGATAAAATTCCGCGTCATGATGTGAAAATTCTGTAGAGTTAAAATTTCTCTCCATTTTTTCGTTTTGATGATGAAGGAAAAAAAAATTCTTTCTTTTTAGTCATGCGCCATCTTAGTTTCCCAGCAGCCACCACGCTGCGCATGCGCAGGTAAATACAGGAAGTAAAAAAAACTTTAAAATTATTTTATCAAACTTAAATTAACACGTGGAAAATAAACAAACTACATCTGGAGAAAAAATAATTGATAAAATAATTAAAATTAAAATAAAAAAATGTTTTTATAAAAAAATAAAACCGAAATATGAAAACATTGCTAAGAGCCAATCAGCTTCTCCCTCGTGATCATGGGATCTTTTTTTTTTTAAAGCAAACCTAAACAAACACATAAAATATAAAACTTAAAACTATTAGAAACACAATAATAAACAACAAAATAAACAATAAAACATAAAAACAAGGACAGTTGTTAAAATAAAGCGTAGGCTTACTGGGAGCCAATCAGCTTCTCCCTCATGATTTTTGTTTTTTAATTATTTAAATAGATCCTCATTAGTTGCTACCATGGTAACCACGGGTCTTCCTTGGCGGGGCGGGGGAGAACGCTTACAAATCACTCAAACATAAAAAACAATGAGATTTAAATTATGTAAAAATAAATACAGTCAATTAAAGAGAAAAACAAGACAATAAAATGCGATATTTTTAATTAAAATGATTATAATTAATAGATGTTTAATACTTGCTTCAGATTCATTTTTCCTGTTACAGGTAATTATCCTGTTCATCCACCAGATGGAGCCATGCGGTAAAAAAAATCATCTAAAAGTTAAACACTAGGGGTGTGCGATACCGCAAGTTTTGGTATCGATCCGATACCAAGTAAACACCAGACCAATATTGCCGATACTGATATCGATACCGATATTTAAATTTTTTTAAATAACTATTTTTGCATCAAGGGTTTGGGTCAAATAGTATGACCAAGTATATGTATAAACACAGGTTGGTAGGTAGATCGATAGAAGAGCCCAGTTGCAAACAAATGTTAACTAATGTTAAAGATGATTATGTTGTACTTTTACAATTAGTATCTACCTGAGTGTTCTCTGGAAAATGGACTGTCGCTGTTAATGAGCTCTGCCTCTGGGAAACAGAAGGGGTCAGGGTTTTCTCCTCCGTTTCTGAAGTTTTTCTTTGGGGTGATTCTTTAATTTGTAGTGTTACCCCTATATTTAACAGCCTTTCTGCACATGGTGCAGGTAGCCTCAAAGTACAGCCACATGCTACTTCTCTTTTTTCCTTCAATCTCTCTCTACTTTTACTGTATTGACTTGCGTTTATTTATTTATTTATTTATTTTTTTGTTTCCTTGCCCCGAGTCGCTGAGTCATGTGAGAAGTCAATGCGAAAGAGGGGAGACAGGGGGCGTGGCCGCCTCGCTTTAGCATACTTTGCAGACAGATAAGTAAGGTTGCCTTTTTGAAAGAAAAAAAAAAACGGAAGCAAAGTCCGGGGAGTAAAACTTCAATCAAAGTATCGATATTGTAGTTGGAGTATCGATCAATATCAATACTAGCGTTGGTATCGATTTTATCGATATTAGGATCGATCCGCCCACCCCTGTTAAACACTTGTTTGTTGTAAGGTTGGTAGTGATGGGTGCATGCCGAGGGGACCAGAGGGGATGGAGCTCAGCAGGAAGGCAGGGTGCACCAGGAGCCATGTGTGGGACACCAGGTGAGGGACACCAGGCGAGGGACACCTGGGAACGGGAACCGGACACTTTTTAAAAACCACTGATTTAAATAAATTCCTGAAAAAATAAATAATATTTCTACTTTTTTTAAAAATTTATTTGTTATTTTACTATTCATCGTTTTTATTTATTTGTAGTTATTTTATCTTTTTTATTTATTAAAATTTTATGGGTTTTTTGCACGTTTATTTATTTCAAATAATTTTTGTTTTGTTATTTACATTTTTTTTTTTTAATTTACATTACATTTTTACACGTTTTTTTTTTTCAATTGTTTGTCATTTGTTTTGTTTTTTTTAAAAAAAACTATGTTTTCCGCCATGTTTGTAGTTTTTTAGCTGAAAATTGAAGTCAAGCTTTTTTCCACCATGTTTGTAGTTCTTTTGAATCCTGACATTAGAGACCAGGAGGAGACTAGAGACCAGGAGGAGACTAGGGACCAGGAGAAGACTAGAGACCAGGAGGAGACTAGAGATCAGGAGGAGGAGACTAGAGACCAGGAAGAGACTACAGATCAGGAGGAGACTAGACCTGACACCCCAACATGAACGCTAGCATTCTTCCGCCATGTTTGTAGTTTTTTAAAATCCTGACCTGAACATAATTATTTAATATTTAATCAGCTGTTGAACTTTTAAACCTTCAGTTTCTGTCGTTTTTTACTTTTAGAGACAAAATAAAAAAAAAACATTGAATTTTATAGAATTTATTTGTATAAAATAAAAATGTTAAACAGTCATTTTTAGAAATGTTTTCAACGTGGTCTCATGTGGTCGTATGGGTCCGTTCACATAGGTCCGTGTCCTCCCTCATTCCTCCAGGAGGGGATTCATCGTAAAGATGTCTTCCAAGATGACCTGAGCACGGTGACCTCACAGCACGAAGGACGGGGGTTCAAGTCCCGGTGTGGGGGTGAGGTTTGAAACACCTTTCTGTGTGGAGTTTGCATGTTCTCTCCGTGTATGCATGGGTTTCCTCCCACTCTCCAAAAACCTGCGTGTCAGGTTGAGGATATCGCATCTCATGGGCGGAGGAGCTTATTCTCCTAATGATAAAATATGTCGCATCTGAAGGGGGAGGGGCTTATCCTCCTCATGATAAAATATGTCGCATCTGAAGGGGGAGGGGCTTATCCTCCTAATGATAAAATATGTCGCATCTGAAGGGGGAGGGGCTTATCCGCCTAATGATAAAATGTGTCGCATCTGAAGGGGGAGGGGCTTATCCTCCTAATGATAAAATGTGTCCCATCTGAAGGGGGAGGGGCTTATCCTCTTAATGATAAAATATGTCGCATCGGAAGGGGGACGGGCTTATCCTCCTAATGATAAAATATGTCGCATCGGACGTGGGAGGGGCTTATCCTCCTAATAATAAAATATGTCCCATCTGAAGGGGGAGGGGCTTATCCTCCTCATGATAAAATTTCCCATCTGAAGGGGGAGGGGCTTATCCTCCTAATAATAAAATATGTCCCATCTGAAGGGGGAGGGGCTTATCCTCCTGATGATAAAATATGTCGCATCTGAAGGGGGAGGGGCTTATCTTCTTAATGATAAAATATGTCGCATCTGACGGGGGGAGGGGCTTATCCTCCTCATGATAAAATTTCCCATCTGAAGGGGGAGGGGCTTATTCTCCTAATAATAAAATATGTCGCATCTGAAGGGGGAGGGGCTTATCCTCCTAATAATAAAATATGTCCCATCTGAAGGGGGAGGGGCTTATCCTCCTGATGATAAAATATGTCGCATCTGAAGGGGGAGGGGCTTATCCTCTTAATGATAAAATATGTCGCATCTGAAGGGGGAGGGGCTTATCCTCTTAATGATAAAATATGTCCCATCTGAAGGGGGACGGGCTTATCCTCCTGATGATAAAATATGTCGCATCTGAAGGGGGAGGGGCTTATCTTCTTAATGATAAAATATGTCCCATCTGAAGGGGGACGGGCTTATCCTCCTGATGATAAAATATGTCCCATCTGAAGGGGGACGGGCTTATCCTCCTAATGATAAAATATGTCCCATCTGAAGGGGGAGGGGCTTATCCTCCTGATGATAAAATATGTCGCATCTGAAGGGGGAGGGGCTTATCCTCTTAATGATAAAATATGTTGCATCTGAAGGGGGAGGGGCTTATCCTCCTAATAACAGTGTGTTTGATGATCGAGATGTTTCGACCTTCGTTCAGAAATAATTTTCAATTGATTGACTTGGGATCCTTCCAGGAGAGCTGGAGGAAGCAGCCGGGGTGAGAGAAGCCTGGGCTTCCTGTATGAGGCTGTTGCCCCTGCGACCCGACCCCGGATAAGCAGAAGAGGACAGAACGGAATGGATCAAGTATTTTTTCCCTTTGTTGGAAAAGTTTTCCCGGTCACATGGGACGTACGACCGGGTGGTTCGTTGAAGGACGGGGACTCATGATGAACGTCGTGTGGAATCAGAGAAGAAGAGAGACGCTTGACGTGTGTGTGTTCCCACGTGTGCCACGTTCTTTCTTGGGAGTAGAAACGTTTCCCATGCCACACACACTGCTGCTGGCTGTTTGACCCACGCCTCCGTGCGGATTTCTACAGCAGCGACGCTTTCGTCTCCCTGCCAAGGTTCTCTTTGAGGATCCACCTCTATGCAGATGATGCACGGTTTTATTTATTAACAGAACCTGAGTCCCAGAGTGAGCGCAAGGCTTAGAACACTGTTCTTTCTGTGTGTAGTTTGCATGTTCTCCCCGTGTATGTATGGGTTTCCTCCAAAAACATGCATGTTAAGTTGATTGGCTGGAATAGAATTGCTCCTATGAATAAGTGTGTGTGTGTGTGTGTGTGTGTATGGTTGTCTGTGTGTGTGGCCCCGCGACAGACTGGCCCCTCCTTGAAGTTGTCCCCCCCTCTTAAAAAATATATATAAACAAAAATAAACAAAAAATAAGCCAATCGTTTGTGCTGTAAAATTTTTTGTTTGAGCTTTTTTAGTTTTTTTTTAAAAAAGAAATACAATTAGACGATGACGTCATCAAAGTTGTCGACGCCTGGAAGTAAATAAAAGTCTGAATGACGTCATCGACCAATCGTATTTCTTAAAAAAAAAAAAATTGTTTATTTTTGTTTATATACATTTTGTAAGAGGGGCGGGGCTTCAGGAGGTCAGACTGGCCACCTGTTTGGGTGTACCCTGACTCTTGCCTGGAATCAGCTGGGATAGGCTCCAGCACCCCCTGGTGTCCCATTAGGGATGAATGGTTCTGAAACTGGACCTGATCAGAGACGCTCTTAATGTGTGTGTGGGACATAAAGACTCGTTTACCGTCAAAGCTCCGTTCTACAACCTGCTCGTGCCACGCAGACTTGAGGTTATTTCAAACCCACCGTAACTCGCTCGATAAACGAAGCTCCTGAACGATGAAAACGTTTTCCTTAAAACGCACCCCAAAAAATTACAAACGCTACAGGCTGATGTCTGGGCGTTACCCGGGCATCATCACAGACGCCAGAGACTGATATCCGGGCGTAATCTTACTAACCAGCGGGTAAGTTATGAGCCGCTGGTGGTGAAGCTCCTATATCTCATGTTCCCCCTCAGACACACACACACACACACACACACACACACACACACACACACACACACACACACACACACACACACACACACACACACACACACACACACACACACACACACACACAAAATCTCTCACACACACACACAATCTCTCACACACACATACACACACTCACTCTCACACACACACACATACTGTACATACACACACTCGCACACACAGAGACATATACACGCACACACACTCTCTCACACACACACACACACACACACACACACACACACACACAAAATCTCTCACACACACACACAATCTCTCACACACACATACACACACTCACTCTCACACACACACACACATACTGTACATACACACACTCGCACACACAGAGACATATACACGCACACACACACTCTCTCACACACACACACACACACACACATACACACACCCATACCCAGCTGGCTGATCAATACTTAGAGAAAGGGGGTGAAACCCAACACTTAAATCAGATTCTTTATTGATCCCCTCGTGTGTGTCCGGTAGCTCCACGCAGTCCAACACGGAGCTCTCAGAACAGCTGCTAGGTGGTGCAGAGTTGGGTGGAGCTGGTACAGACGTTGGTGGAACACATGAGCGTAGGCTCTGCGCTGGGTGGCATGTGGGTTACCGTGGCAACGGTGTTTGAAAGCTCCAGTGAATCCTCAGCTATTAAAACCAGGGACAAATCCAGGATTTTCTAAAGGGGGGTGGGGCAGTGAGGGGTCTGAGGTCATAGACAAAACGAGCATTTTGAAAAATAAGTCATTTTTCTGCATTTTCGTGCATATTTTGTCCATAGTTTATAATAATTAAAGTAGCAAGAACACTTTTTTTGTGGACCAAAATGGAGATGAACCCACGTCCCCCCGTGCCCCGGATCCACCCCTGAAAACCCCAATAAAAACTCAAAATCCAGCCAAACGTGGAGCTGCACGGACCTGCTGCCATCACGAGATGCCCATTCAAAAAAAATAAAACAATAACAACAGAACCAGGAAGTAACTTTAAAAATCAACCAATCAGCTGATCCAGTTCCAGCCCGTCCCACTAAATGGTTCCAGTTCCTCCCATCTTCGGGATCTTTAGGCTTTTCGAGGACGCCAACCAGCCACAGGTACTCCCCCACCCGACGGGTAACTGCCCCACAGCCCGCCTAAGCCTTCTTGCCCCGCTGCCGGAGGTGTATCTTCATGTGCCGCCTCCTCTCGTCACTGCGGGCGAACCTGCGGGCGCACTGCTCGCAGGAGAACGGCTTCTCGCCGGTGTGGGTGCGTATGTGCGTGGTCAGGTGGTCGCTCCGGCTGAAGCTCCGCATGCAGATGCGGCATTGAAACGGTTTGTGGCCGGTGTGGATGCGCAGGTGTCGGCTCAACTCATCTGATCGGGAGAACCGGCGGTCGCAGCTCTCGGCCGGGCAGCCGTACGGCCTCTGGTGGATCGGGGTCTTGCTCGGTCGGCTCGGGTACTTCCTGGGCCTCAGAATGGGCCGGAGCGGTAGGTTCTGATGGCCTACGAAGGCCGCTGCCAACGGGCCTTCGGATGGCGGAGTGGCGAGGGTGAAGTTCCTGATAGTGTTGAGGGGGGTGAGGGACGGCGGCAGGCCGAAGGGGAGCCCCTTCCTCTCGGGATACGAAGCCTGGACTTCCCTCTGCTGGTAGAAGCCTCCGTAGTCTGGCAGGACGGGCAGCAACGCGCTGGCATCCTGCGAGGGAGGGTAGGACGCTGCACAGGTAGGGGCGGGCAGGTAGGGTCCCCCGGTCTGATCCTGGTGGTACAGTTCCCCGCTGTATGACGGCGGCATGTGGGGCGGCGCGTACATGTGGTTCATATCGGGCTGCCCGTGCGCCATGGCGACCCCCACTGCGTCTCTGTCTCACTGAGGTCCTACTGCGCCCTCATTCAGGATCCAACTGCTGGGGACCTGGAAGTTCTGGAGGTCCTGGAGGTCCTGGAAGTCCTGGAGGTCCCGGAAGTTCTGGAGGTCCTGGAAGTCCTGGAGGTCCTGGAAGGTTCTGGAGGTCCTGGAAGTCCTGGAGGTCCTGGAAGTCCTGGAGGTCCCGGAAGTTCTGGAGGTCCTGGAAGTCCTGGAGGTCCTGGAAGGTTCTGGAAGTCCTTGAAATCCTGGAAGTTCTGGAAAGAAAGATAAAAAAATTAAGATTTTTTTAACGACATGAAGAAAATTATTAATGAGAACTTAAGGTAGACGTGGTGTTAGACGGGATGCCCGGTGGCACAGTGGTTACCACTGTTATCTCACAGCTTGAAGGTCAGGGGTTCAAGTCCTGCAGTAGGGGCGGGGCTAGAAACACTGCTCTTTCTGTGTGTAGTTTGCATGTTATCCCTGTGTATGTGTGGCTTTTCTCTGGTTTCCTCTAAAAACATGCATGTTAGGTTGATTGGCTGCTAAGAAATTGTCCCTAGGAATGAGTGTGTGTGTGTGTGTGTGTGTGTGTGTGTGTGTGTGGATGGTTGTCTGTAGCCCTGCAACATACTGGTGACCTGTTCGGGGTGTAGCCTGCCTCTCTCAGAAGATGAATCTTAGTCCTGTTAGACCAGGGGTGTCAAACTCCGGTCCTCAAGGCCGGTGTCTTGAAGGTTTACCATGCGTTCCTGGTTCATCAGCTGATGCACAAAAATGAAATAAAAAATTCGGCACATTGACTCAATAACCTGGACTAGGTGTGTAGACGTTGGACACTGGCACTCCGGGAGACTGGTCCTCTAGGACACTGGCCCTCCAGGACACCGGTCCTCTAGGACACCGGCCCTCTAGAACACCGGCCCTCCAGGACACCGGTCCTCTAGGACACCGGCCCTCTAGAACACCGGCCCTCCAGGACACCGGTCCTCTAGGACACCGGTCCTCTAGGACACCGGCCCTCCAGGACACCGGCCCTCTAGGACACTGGCCCTTCAGGACACCGGCCCTCCAGGACCGGACTATGACACCTGTATATTAGACCTTAGTGCAGCTCTTGATGCGACTGATCAGAGTATTTAACTTCAAAGATTAGATTTAGGGATCAGAGGAGCAGCTCTTCAATGGTTTAAATCTTATTTATCTGATAGATACCAGTTTGTTCATGTAAATGATCATGAATCCACATGAGGGATATTTATATAAATAATTTTCAATCTAAGTTCAGATTTAAAAATGATTTCTGGATTAAAGTTGAAATGTCTCGATCATCAAACATACTGAAAACTTTTCTACCATTATTTTTAACTCTGTTAAAGAGATCCAAGCAAACAGAGACCCTCCAGGGAACGTTAGCCTGAGGTTCTCTAAATAATAAAAATGCATTGTATTTACACAGCGCTTTTCAGGACTCTCAAAGACGCTTCACATATGCATTATTCATTCATACCAGGTACTGGTAAGCTACTGTTGTAGCCACAGCTGCCCTGGAGCAAACTGACAGAAGATACGCTGCCCTTTTGCGCCATCGGCCCTTCTGACCATCACCAACCAATCACACACACACCGTTCAGACTAGGCAACGTGTCTTGCCTAGGGACACAACGGCAATTTTAATCTAAAGGGCCGTCCCACCGTGGCACCTGGGGTTTTGGCGGTCTCCCATCCAGCCCAGGCTCAGCCTGCTTAGCTTCTGAGGTCTGACGGGACGATCAGTCCTCTACTTCTACTAAAGTTAGTTTTGGTGTCCCTCAGGGCTCAGTTCTTGGACCTATTCTATTCATGCTCTACATGCTGCCTCTGGGAAACATAATCAGAAAACACTGTATTATTTTTCACTGTTACGCAGATGATACACAATTGTACTTATCAGTCAAACCTGACCAGAGTGACCGTATAGAAAAACTTAATATCTGTTTCAGGGACATAAAGACCTGAATGACAATCAATTATCTCCTTTTAAACTCAGATTCAATTAAATAATGTTTTTACAGCCCAAACCAATCATCTCAATGAGCTTCAGTTTGTAGATAAAAAAAAAAAAAACAAAGAAAAGAACAAAAAAATTTAAAAAATATATAAATACAAAAAAAAAGCTACCTAAACAATCTCAGCACATTCTTAGACCCTCCTTCACGGTGAGGAAAAGAACAGCAGTGAGATAAAAAGAAGAAACCTGATGTGGAGCCACATGAAGGAGAGATCCCTCCCCTGGGACGAGCAGACCGTGGATCCTGATGAAGGAGAGATCCCTCCCCTGGGACGAGCAGACCGTGGATCCACATGAAGGAGAGATCCCTCCCCTGGGACGAGCAGACCGTGGATCCACATGAAGGAGAGATCCCTCCCCTGGGACGAGCAGACCGTGGATCCACATGAAGGAGAGATCCCTCCCTGGGACGAGCAGACCGTGGATCCTCATGAAGGAGAGATCCCTCCCTGGGACGAGCAGACCGTGGATCCACATGAAGGAGAGATCCCTCCCTGGGACGAGCAGACCGTGGATCCTCATGAAGGAGAGATCCCTCCCCTGGGACGAGCAGACCGTGGATCCTCATGAAGGAGAGATCCCTCCCCTGGGACGAGCAGACCGTGGATCCTCATGAAGGAGAGATCCCTCCCTGGGACGAGCAGACCGTGGATCCTCATGAAGGAGAGATCCCTCCCTGGGACGAGCAGACCGTGGATCCTGATGAAGGAGAGATCCCTCCCCTGGGACGAGCAGACCGTGGATCCTCATGAAGGAGAGATCCCTCCCTGGGACGAGCAGACCGTGGATCCTCATGAAGGAGAGATCCCTCCCTGGGACGAGTAGACCGTGGATCCTCATGAAGGAGAGATCCCTCCCTGGGACGAGCAGACCGTGGATCCTCATGAAGGAGAGATCCCTCCCCTGGGACGAGCAGACCGTGGATCCTGATGAAGGAGAGATCCCTCCCCTGGGACGAGCAGACCGTGGATCCACATGAAGGAGAGATCCCTCCCCTGGGACGAGCAGACCGTGGATCCTCATGAAGGAGAGATCCCTCCCCTGGGACGAGCAGACCGTGGATCCTGATGAAGGAGAGATCCCTCCCTGGGACGAGCAGACCGTGGATCCTGATGAAGGAGAGATCCCTCCCCTGGGACGAGCAGACCGTGGATCCTGATGAAGGAGAGATCCCTCCCTGGGACGAGCAGACCGTGGATCCTCATGAAGGAGAGATCCCTCCCCTGGGACGAGCAGACCGTGGATCCTGATGAAGGAGAGATCCCTCCCCTGGGACGAGCAGACCGTGGATCCTGATGAAGGAGAGATCCCTCCCCTGGGACGAGCAGACCGTGGATCCTGATGAAGGAGAGATCCCTCCCCTGGGACGAGCAGACCGTGGATCCTGATGAAGGAGAGATCCCTCCCCTGGGACGAGCAGACCGTGGATCCACATGAAGGAGAGATCCCTCCCCTGGGACGAGCAGACCGTGGATCCTGATGAAGGAGAGATCCCTCCCCTGGGACGAGCAGACCGTGGATCCTGATGAAGGAGAGATCCCTCCCCTGGGACGAGCAGACCGTGGATCCACATGAAGGAGAGATCCCTCCCTGGGACGAGCAGACCGTGGATCCTGATGAAGGAGAGATCCCTCCCTGGGACGAGCAGACCGTGGATCCTGATGAAGGAGAGATCCCTCCCTGGGACGAGCAGACCGTGGATCCTGATGAAGGAGAGATCCCTCCCCTGGGACGAGCAGACCGTGGATCCTGATGAAGGAGAGATCCCTCCCCTGGGACGAGCAGACCGTGGATCCTGATGAAGGAGAGATCCCTCCCCTGGGACGAACAGACTGTGGATCCACATGAAGGAGAGATCCCTCCCCTGGGACGAGCAGACCGTGGATCCTGATGAAGGAGAGATCCCTCCCCTGGGACGAGCAGACCGTGGATCCACATGAAGGAGAGATCCCTCCCCTGGGACGAGCAGATGATTCTTCTCTACAGCTTTAAATCTGAAGAAATCAGGAAATCATTTTTATCTAAGTTCAGATTTAAAAATGATTTCTGGATTAAAGTTGAAACGTGTCGATCATCAAACACATTGAAGACTTTTATATGGTTACTTTTAAATTTGTTAAAGAGATCCAAGCAAACAGAGAACCTCCAGAGAACGTTAGCCTGTGGTTCTCTAAAGGTTCTCTAAAGGTTAGCTGGTGGTTATGTTAGAACTTAACCTTCCAGAACGTTGAGAGAACCAAATTCTAAACGTTATGGTTAAAATTAAGGTTAAAGGAACGTTCTGAAAAACAAAAAAATAATGTTTAAAAACTGTCATCTAACTTTCTATTTGAACCATTAGAGAACCAAAAAATAACCTTTAAAAAAACAAAAATAACCTTTAAAGAACCAAAAAATAACCTTTAAAAAAACAAAAATAACCTTTAAAGAACCAAAAAATAACCTTTAAAAAAACAAAAAATAACCTTTAAAGAACCAAAAAATAACCTTTAAAAAAACAAAAATAACCTTTAAAGAACCAAAAAATAACCTTTAAAAAAACAAAAAATAACCTTTAAAAAAACAAAAAATAACCTTTAAAAAACAAAAAATAACCTTTAAAAAAACAAAAATAACCTTTAAAAAAACAAAAATAACCTTTAAAAAAACAAAAATAACCTTTAAAGAACCTTCTGCTAACTTTTAAAAAATCTTCTCAGAACATTCTGTGAACGTCAAAACGTTAGCTGGGATGTAACTCTAGCTGTTCAGGGGAAACGGGCTAGGGGTGTGTGTGTGTGATGTGTGTGTTTGTGTGTGTGTGTGAGTGTGTAGGTGTGTGTGTATGTGATAGAGTGCGTGTGCATGTGTTTGTGTGTGTGTGTTTGTGTGTGAGTATGTATGTGTGTCTGTGTGTGTGGGTGTTTGTGTGTGAGAGTGAGTGTGTATGTGTGTTTGTGTGTGTGTTTGTGTGTGTCTGTGTGTATGTGTGTTTGTGTGTGTGAGTGCGTGTGTGTATATGTGTGTGTTCGCGTGTGTGTGTGTATATATGTGTGTGAGTGA
Organism: Neostethus bicornis; assembly: GCA_902685375.1. Classification (NCBI taxonomy): domain Eukaryota; kingdom Metazoa; phylum Chordata; class Actinopteri; order Atheriniformes; family Phallostethidae; genus Neostethus; species Neostethus bicornis. The sequence goes on from CACRXE010000082.1 coordinate 723,581, forward strand.
GTGTGTGTGTTCGCGTGTGTATATTTGTGTGTGTCTGTGTGTGTGAGTGTGTGTTTGCGCGTGTGTGTATATGTGTGTGTGTATGTGTGTGTTTGTTTGCGTGTGTGTGTATATGTGTGTGTGTGTTTATGTGTGTGTTTGTTTGTGTGCGTGTGTGTGCAGTGTATTAAGCCAGTGTGTTTACTTTTAATTTGTTATTGGTTAATAATCTGGATTTTAATTATTGTTTGAGTTTTATTCAGAATTTTGTGTAACTTTATGTTTGAAAAATGCTTTTGAATAAAGTTTGATTTGATGATGTAATCACCGAGGAGCCGAGAAGCGACCCCTGAGGAACTCCTAAGTTTTAAAATGGGAATGATAGTTTTTAACCGACACATTTTTGTCGACCAGTGACGTAAGAATGAATCCGTTTATTTTTATGAAGATAAAATGTTGTTAATTTAATTATGAGTAGTTCATCGTTACTGGTTAATAATTAGTTAATAGTTAACAATATGGAGGCTTCCCTCAGAACCAGGAGGACTGTTCTGACCGCTCCTCGGGTCGAATCCAGTCTTTCTTCTTCTGCGTTTGTTTCTGTGGCTTTTATTCTTTACGCCCACGGTCGGAAAAATGTTGGTGCTTTGTGCCGTCGTGGCGAGCCGCCCACCCGGTGCCAGATGGGGGTCCGCGCACACCGAACAAAGCCAACCAATAAACACACACTAACATTATCACATCTGTGCACACACACATGGGGGTGCTGCCCTCCGTGCACCCTTCGCCCACGCTCCTGCGGGCCGTCGAAGCTCCGGGGGATTTCGTTTTTGTTTTTTGGTGGTTCAGGTCGTGAGGCGGGGGTCCGGCTGCTCAGCAGACCCCACCGGGCCGATTAATCATCTGTCATCAATGCTTTTAGTTCATCTTTGTTTTCAGATTTAAAACTTAGCTCGCTGCTAACGCTAATGGAGGAAAGGCCCCGTCGGTCTGGGACAGTCCTCTGGACCCGGTACGATCCAGTCCAGGATAGTCCTTCAGACCTGGTCTACCCAAACCAGGACTTAAAGAACCCTAACAGGAATGGTTTTAATGACACACTGATTCCGTACAAACAGAGATTTTTGCTCAAAACATTTTCTTCTTAATGAAAAAAACGGATTTTTTTTTCAGAAAAGTTTTTGTAGGAACAAAGAAAAAAAAAAATTGTTTCCTGAAAACTTTTAAAATAAATTCAGAAAATGATGGATTTATATCTGGTAAAAAAAAAACACAGCCGATAAAGTTACAGCTACAAGATGACGAATGCTGTTCATTGTGAAAATGAACACAGTTATTCATCAAAAATTAAGATGTAAAAGTAACTGATTTAATACGTATGTGAATGTATTTAATAATAATAATAAATAAATCATTCATCTTCTGAACCACCAATCCCTGATCAGGTCGCAGGGGTGCCGGAGCCTATCCCGGCTGATTTAAGACGAAAGGCAGGATACACCCCGAATAGGTCACCAGTCTGTCGCGGGGCCACACACACACACAACCATCCACACACACACATTCCTAAGGACAATTTCATAGTAGCCAATACACCTAACATGCCTGTTTTTGGAAGAAACCAGAGAAAACCCACACATACACTGGTAGAACATGTAAACTCCACACAGAAAGACATCGTCCCAAACCTCGTCCCTACTCCCCAACCTACTTGCTGTGGCGCCTCTATGCTAACCACTGCACCACCGTGCAGATTCTTATAATCAGAAGGAGTATTTAAGTTTAAATAGTTTTGTAAATAATAAAATTTGGGTTTCAGTTTTCTTCTCTTTTGGTTTTATATTTAAGATTGAAAAAAAAAAAAGATAAATAATAAATGTAAATTTACTTTCTGATTAAATCCGATTGAAACATCTCGATCATCAAACACACCGTCCTGAAGACACTTTGAAGACTTAACGATGAATCACTCCTGGATGGATGACCAGTTACATGGATCTAAAATTACTTGGTCGGATGGCACGGTGGCCTCACAGCAAGTAGATTGGGGTTCGAGTCCTGGTGTGGGGATGAGGCTTGAAACACTGGTCTTTCTGTGTGTAGTTTGCATGTTCTTCCTGTGTATGTGTGGGTTTTCTCCGGTTTCCTTCCACTCTCCAAAATCGTCCACATTAGGTTCATTGGCTGCTACGAAATTTCACCCAGAAATGAGTGTATGTGTGTGTGTTTGGATGGTGGTCCATGTGTGTGAACCTGCGACAGACTGGCGAACTGTTCGGGGTGTACCCTGCCTCTCGCCTTGACTCAGCCGGGATAGGCTCCGGCACCCCCCGTTAGGAAGGTTTAGAGTGTTTTGTGAGAGAGAATATTGATTTATGTCTGCAGTGTTTAGTGTGTGATTTTTTAATGTTTTCTTTTTGCTTTTGCTTTTTTATTTTTTAACGATCTGGATTTGAATTTTTGTCTGAGTTTTTATTTATTTGGCATAACTTCATTTGAAAAGTGCTTTAAAAATAAAATCAGATTTAATTTTTTATATAAACTAAATTGTGATTTTAAATCAGACTTAAAGAAGCCTGACGACCACCATGATGAAAACTAACGAGTATCCTAATAAATAAACAATAACCAGAATAATTTAAATCAAACATTAAAACAGTCTCGCCTTCATTTGGATCCCCATAAAGTTTCTTCTTTTTTTCCTCACCGTGACGGAGGGTCACGAATAAAGACGTAGATATTTATTATGTTTATAATGTTTATCTTATAAGTTTACTTTATGAAGATAAAAGGGGCGGGGCCAAACAGGTTCACTTCTTCACACTCCTTTTTTAATTTTATGTTGTTTACAAATAATGTTGAAATATTGTTGTTATTTTACTCACTTAAAATAAACTTAAATAAATAAATAATGAAAACAAACTTTTATCACATATTTTATACAAAAAACTAGATGAATTTGTTTTGAATAATTTTACTGTTTCTTTAAATAATAAACTTTTTGTTTCTGATGTTTTTTTAATAAAATGTATTTAATGATTTTAAATTGACCAAAGAAAGATTAACGACCATCATGATGGAAACTAACGAGGATCCTAATAAACAATAAACAACAAATTAATGATAGAAAAACAGATTAATTACATTCATACAATAAAATAATAACAAACAAACAGAATTAAAACTTTAAAACCTGTAAAAAAAACTCACAGGATGGACGTGGATCCGAATCAGGACTCAAATGGATTCTAAAGTCCTTCTAAAGTCTAGAAACCGGTCTGATCGGTCACACGGACTGGTCTCCTCATCGGCCCCACAGACTGGTTTCTCAGTCTAACTGTCTGCCAATCAGAGCCGAGCTTCCATCACTTTGTCATGTTAATGAAGAGACGGACCAATAGACCTCCAGAGAGACCCCCATCAGGACCCACAGAGACCTCCACAGAGACCTCCATCAGGACCCACAGAGATCTCCACGCAGACCTCCACAGAGACCTCCATCAGGACCCACAGAGACCTCCAGAGAGACCCCCATCAGGACCCACAGAGACCTCCACAGAGACCTCCATCAGGACCCACAGAGATCTCCACGCAGACCTCCACAGAGACCTCCATCAGGACCCACAGAGACCTCCAGAGAGACCCCCATCAGGACCCACAGAGACCTCCAGAGAGACCCCCATCAGGACCCACAGAGACCTCCACGGAGACCTCCACGGAGACCCCATCAGGACCCACAGAGACCTCCATCAGGACCCACAGAGACCTTCTCCATCATGGAGAGGGTCTCTGAGTTCGGTCCTCCACCCTCTAGGTACCCAGAGGAGAGACCTTTACAGAGCGCCACCTGCTGGAAAACTACAGTCCTGCTGTTAGGATGGGTTTTTCTTCTGTGCAGGGTTTACCCCGCCATCGGTTTAACCCTTACTATTCTAAACATGATGGGAAATGTTGTCGTACTGGTTGTAAAGAAAAAAATAATAAAATAAAAATGGTGGCAAAGTGGTGTCGTGGTTACCACGGTGAACTACAGCAAGAAGGTCAGGGTGAGAGCAAGGCTTGAATCACAGGCCTTTCTGTGTGTAGTTTACATGTTCTACACGTGTATGTGTGGGATTTCTATGATTTACTCCAAAAACACATGTTAGGTTGATCGGCTGCTAGGAATGAGTGTGCGTGTGTATGGTTGTATGAGTGTGTGACCCACGACAGACTGGCGACCTATTCGGGGTGTATCCCGCCTCTGGTCTTCACTCGGGATAGGCTTCGATACCCCTGCGACCCGGTCATGGATGAACAGTTCAGTCGGCCAGTTGGAAAGATGATGATATTAATAATAATAAATTTATTTCTGGTCACTAGAGGGCACTAAATCACATGTTTACAAATAAAAAATCAACCGGAAATACATTCAAATGGAGACAATATTTTGATCAATAAAAACATATAAAATACATATATATTTAATAAAGAAAATGATAAACATGTTCATTTTGAAAATAAAAAATAAAATAATGAAAGAGAACAAACAAGTTGTAAAAGATGAGTTAAAAAAAGGCAAACGTGGCCATTTTTTTTTTGAAAATGTTCAAAAATTTCAGCAAAATTTTAAGATTTTTTTTTGCAAATTCTTTTTTAGGATTTTGACCAAATTTTTTTTAAAAATTAGAAAATTGAGAAATTTCGCAAATTTGATCAAATTTTCAAATCAAATAAAAAACATTTAAATATAGTTTGATTAATTTTATTAAAAAACACGTTAAAACTTTTAAAACAATTTTAAATAAGTTTTATTTCTTTTTTAAAAAAACCGACTTTTTAAATCACGTTTTATTTTTTGCACTAAAGTTAATCAAACAATAAAATTTGAGAAAAATTATAAAAGTTTTAAAAAACAAATTAAATTAATAATTAAAATCTTCTATTTAATCAAATGACTTTAATTTTTAAGTTTCATTTGGATTTCACACCAGAAATGTAGTCTTTTTTTTATGGGAAATGTAGGTTTTTTTTTTCAGTTAAAACCGAAAGTTCCGCCTTATTTTCTCCCACAATGCTTCACTCTGAGTTTTGACGTCAAAGCAGAGCCAATAGGAAGGCGCGTTTCACCGCTTCTTCCTTCTTATTGGAAGTTTAAGGTTTAAAACAGCTTTGAATTTTTCTTTTATTTTCAGCGCGAAAAGATTTTTCTGTTTGTTTTCTCTCTGTTTGTCCGTTTTTCTGTGTTCCGGTCTGGTTCTGTTTTTTTCTGTTCTGTTGGTTTCGGGGTCTCTTTCTTCCGTTTTTCTTTTTCTCAGTGTGTGTTTTTATTTTCCATCAGGAAGGATCTACTTAGAGATCCGGTGAGTTTATTCTCCAGAGTTTTTACCGTCAAATTTCATTCATTTAATTCCGGTTTAAACTTTTAATAATTTCTGATCATTTACATAAATTACAGATTTAAATGAGGATAAATTTCAGATTGAATATGTGATAAAATTCTGGGTTTAATTAAGAAAGACCACCATGGTGATGGTAAACAGAGATTAGTGTTCCACCGTGGAGGTGAGGGTCTTCCTCCGCCGTGGTGATGGTCTTCCTCCACCGTGGAGGTGATGGTATTCCTCCACCGTGGAGGTGATGGTGTCCCTCCATCATGGTGATTGTAAACACAGACTTGTGTTCCATCATTGTTTGTTTTGGAGTAAGGGACGTAGTCCTCACTCCATCACCAGGTTAGACGTAGTCCTCACTCCATCACCAGGTTAGACGTAGTCCTCACTCCACCACCAGGTTAGTCCTCACTACACCACCAGGTTAGACGTAGTCCTCACTACATCACCAGGTTAGACGTAGTCCTCACTCCATCACCAGGTTAGACGTAGTCCTCACTACACCACCAGGTTAGACGTAGTCCTCACTACATCACCAGGTTAGACGTAGTCCTCACTCCATCACCAGGTTAGACGTAGTCCTCACTACACTACCAGGTTAGACGTAGTCCTCACTCCATCACCAGGTTAGACGTAGTCCTCACTCCATCACCAGGTTAGACGTAGTCCTCACTACACCACCAGGTTAGTCCTCACTACACCACCAGGTTAGACGTAGTCCTCACTCCATCACCAGGTTAGACGTAGTCCTCACTCCATCACCAGGTTAGACGTAGTCCTCACTCCATCACCAGGTTAGACGTAGTCCTCACTCCATCACCAGGTTAGACGTAGTCCTCACTACACCACCAGGTTAGACGTAGTCCTCACTCCATCACCAGGTTAGACGTAGTCCTCACTACACCACCAGGTTAGACGTAGTCCTCACTCCATCACCAGGTTAGACGTAGTCCTCACTCCATCACCAGGTTAGACGTAGTCCTCACTCCATCACCAGGTTAGACGTAGTCCTCACTACACTACCAGGTTAGACGTAGTCCTCACTCCATCACCAGGTTAGACGTAGTCCTCACTCCATCACCAGGTTAGACGTAGTCCTCACTACACCACCAGGTTAGACGTAGTCCTCACTACACCACCAGGTTAGACGTAGTCCTCACTACACCACCAGGTTAGACGTAGTCCTCACTACACCACCAGGTTAGTCCTCACTACACCACCAGGTTAGACGTAGTCCTCACTACACCACCAGGTTAGACGTAGTCCTCACTCCATCACCAGGTTAGACGTAGTCCTCACTACACCACCAGGTTAGACGTAGTCCTCACTACACCACCAGGTTAGACGTAGTCCTCACTCCATCACCAGGTTAGACGTAGTCCTCACTCCATCACCAGGTTAGACGTAGTCCTCACTACATCACCAGGTTAGACGTAGTCCTCACTCCACCACCAGGTTAGACGTAGTCCTCACTACACCACCAGGTTAGACGTAGTCCTCACTACACCACCAGGTTAGTCCTCACTACACCACCAGGTTAGACGTAGTCCTCACTACACCACCAGGTTAGACGTAGTCCTCACTCCATCACCAGGTTAGACGTAGTCCTCACTCCATCACCAGGTTAGACGTAGTCCTCACTACACCACCAGGTTAGACGTAGTCCTCACTACACCACCAGGTTAGACGTAGTCCTCACTACACCACCAGGTTAGACGTAGTCCTCACTCCATCACCAGGTTAGACGTAGTCCTCACTACACCACCAGGTTAGACGTAGTCCTCACTACACCACCAGGTTAGACGTAGTCCTCACTACACCACCAGGTTAGACGTAGTCCTCACTACACCACCAGGTTAGACGTAGTCCTCACTCCATCACCAGGTTAGACGTAGTCCTCACTCCATCACCAGGTTAGACGTAGTCCTCACTACACCACCAGGTTAGACGTAGTCCTCACTCCATCACCAGGTTAGACGTAGTCCTCACTACACTACCAGGTTAGACGTAGTCCTCACTACACCACCAGGTTAGACGTAGTCCTCACTACACTACCAGGTTAGACGTAGTCCTCACTACACTACCAGGTTAGACCTCACTACATCACCAGGTTAGACGTAGTCCTCACTACACTACCAGGTTAGACGTAGTCCTCACTACACCACCAGGTTAGACCTCACTACACCACCAGGTTAGACGTAGTCCTCACTACACTACCAGGTTAGACGTAGTCCTCACTACACCACCAGGTTAGACGTAGTCCTCACTCCATCACCAGGTTAGACGTAGTCCTCACTACACTACCAGGTTAGACCTCACTACATCACCAGGTTAGACGTAGTCCTCACTACACTACCAGGTTAGACGTAGTCCTCACTACACTACCAGGTTAGACGTAGTCCTCACTACACTACCAGGTTAGACGTAGTCCTCACTACACCACCAGGTTAGTCCTCACTACACCACCAGGTTAGACGTAGTCCTCACTACACCACCAGGTTAGACCTCACTACATCACCAGGTTAGACGTAGTCCTCACTACACTACCAGGTTAGTCCTCACTACACTACCAGGTTAGACGTAGTCCTCACTACACCACCAGGTTAGACCTCACTACATCACCAGGTTAGACGTAGTCCTCACTACACTACCAGGTTAGACCTCACTACATCACCAGGTTAGACGTAGTCCTCACTACACTACCAGGTTAGACGTAGTCCTCACTACACTACCAGGTTAGACGTAGTCCTCACTCCATCACCAGGTTAGACGTAGTCCTCACTACATCACCAGGTTAGACGTAGTCCTCACTACACCACCAGGTTAGACCTCACTACATCACCAGGTTAGACGTAGTCCTCACTACACTACCAGGTTAGTCCTCACTACACTACCAGGTTAGACGTAGTCCTCACTACACCACCAGGTTAGACCTCACTACATCACCAGGTTAGACGTAGTCCTCACTACACTACCAGGTTAGACCTCACTACATCACCAGGTTAGACGTAGTCCTCACTACACTACCAGGTTAGACGTAGTCCTCACTACACTACCAGGTTAGACGTAGTCCTCACTCCATCACCAGGTTAGACGTAGTCCTCACTACACTACCAGGTTAGACGTAGTCCTCACTACACCACCAGGTTAGACGTAGTCCTCACTACATCACCAGGTTAGACGTAGTCCTCACTCCATCACCAGGTTAGTCCTCACTACACCACCAGGTTAGACGTAGTCCTCACTACACCACCAGGTTAGTCCTCACTACACCACCAGGTTAGACGTAGTCCTCACTACACTACCAGGTTAGACGTAGTCCTCACTCCATCACCAGGTTAGACGTAGTCCTCACTACACTACCAGGTTAGACGTAGTCCTCACTACACCACCAGGTTAGACGTAGTCCTCACTACACCACCAGGTTAGTCCTCACTACACCACCAGGTTAGTCCTCACTACACCACCAGGTTAGACGTAGTCCTCACTACACCACCAGGTTAGACGTAGTCCTCACTACACCACCAGGTTAGACGTAGTCCTCACTCCATCACCAGGTTAGACGTAGTCCTCACTACACCACCAGGTTAGACGTAGTCCTCACTACACCACCAGGTTAGACCTCACTACACCACCAGGTTAGACGTAGTCCTCACATGTCTGTGTTTACACTCAAACTCAATCCAAATCACTGTGGTGCGGCTCAGTGATGGATTACTGACACAGACGGTTGGTCATACCAGCCTGCCAGTCTCTGATCCTGTCAACCCTCAGAAGCTAAGCAGGTAGGGCCTTGGCAGTACTTGGATGAGAGACCACTGTGGGACGCCCATTAAGAAAACTTGTGGCTGTGTTCCTTCACTCACTTTGCCTGGTGTGGATCTGGTGTGTGGGTGATGGTCAGAGAGGTGTATATCTCCAGTCAGTCTGCTCCAGGGCAACAGTGGCTCATCATTATTTAGTATGGAGTGAATGATTGGTACATGTGGAGTGTGTTTGAGTGGACTGAAAAGCTCTTTATACGTGCAAGGCTTTGTTTGTATTAGTAAACGTGTTTGTAGCTGCAGTGAAGATCAGCAGCAGGAGGCTCTTCTGGCTGCTCTGTCTCAGTCACTGGACCAGTGAGGAGAGACAGGGACCACTGTGGAGAGCGTATACGGTTTCCCCGTAGCATATTAGAGGGGAGATGGTTCCTCTCAGTTCCTGGACCACCGTAGAGAGGAGAGATGGCGATCACCGTAGAGAGGAGAGATGGCGATCACCGTAGAGAGGAGAGATGGCTCTCTGTCCTGGAGCATCTCATAGGAGAGACGGTTGCTCTCAGTCCTGGAGCATCTCATAGGAGAGACGGTTGCTCTCAGTCCTGGAGCATCTTGGAGAGGAGAGATGGTTGCTCTCTGTCCTGGAGCATCTTGGAGAGGAGAGATGGTTGCTCTCTGTCCTGGAGCATCTTGGAGAGGAGAGACGGTTGCTCTCTGTCCTGGAGCATCTTGGAGAGGAGAGACGGTTGCTCTCTGTCCTGGACAGAGTTTCTAATGGATGCTTGTTTGTTATAGGAAAACGAGGATCATGTCGTCCTCACTGAAACGGGATGAAAAGGGGAGGAACATCCAGGTGGTCGTCAGATGCAGGTAAACTTTGTTTTACACTCTGTGTGTGTGTGTGTGTGTGTGTGTGTGTAAAAGATCTTTGTGATGATTATGATGGGTGTGTATTCAGGCCCTTCAACACGGTGGAGCGTAAGACTTCGTACGGCGCCATCGACTGCGATGCCAACAGGAAGGAGGTGTCTGTGAAAACCGGGGGTATTAACGATAAGGCATCAAAGAAGACCTACACCTTTGATATGGTGAGTCACCATGGAAACGTCATCTGTAACTATGGAAACCAGGCTGCTCAGGCCCTGCCATTGTGTTCAGGTGTTTGGACCAGCTGCCAAGCAGATCGAGGTGTATCGGAGCGTGGTGTGCCCCATCCTTGAGGAAGTCATCATGGGTTATAACTGCACGGTGTTTGCGTGAGTTCTTTTGAGGGTTTGTTGGTTGAAATGTTAGCGAATAGTAAATAAAGCTGAACGTATCCTAACGCTGCATCCTTTATGCCCCTACGCCTTCAGGGCGTCGTTTTTATGTCCCTGCAAGGTCAACAAACCGTTTCTCACATTCCTTTGTCCTCTTGGCAATTCTTCTTCTTCCATCATTTCCCTTCAGGGGGCGCCACATCAAGTCAGGTTCCTCCATCTAACCCTATCTCCTGCATCCTCTTCAGTCACACCAACTATCTTCATGTCTTCCTTCACTGTATCCATGAACCTCCTCTTTGGTGTTCCTCTAGTCCTCTTTCCTGGTGGTTCCAAACCCAGCATCCTTCTTCTGATGTACTCTCTCTCTCTCCTCTGCACATGTCCAAACCATCTCAGTCTGACCTCTCTGACTTTAAAACCTCTAACATGTGCTGTTCCTCTGATCCTGTCCATCCTGGTCACTCCCAGAGAGATCCTCAGCATCTTCATCTCTGCTACCTCCATCTATGCTTCCTGTCTTTTCTTCAGTGCTACTGTTTCTAGACCAATCAGCATGGCCGCTCTCACCACGGTCACTCATCCCATCTGATACTTTTCTCCACCCATTCCAGCCTGCCTGCGCCCGCTTCTTCACCTCTTTTCCACACTCTCCATTGCTCTGGACTGTTGATCCTAGATACTTAAAATCTTCCACCTTCTTTATCTCTTCTCCCTGTAACCTCACTTTTCCATTTGGATCCCTCTCATTCACACACATGTACTCTGTTTTACTCTGACTAATCTTCAAACCTCCACCTCTCCAGCTTTTCCTCCACCTCTTTTCTAATTAATGGCAATTAAGTTTTAATTTAGTTGTAATTTTTTGTATTAGATTTCTTAACTAGACCGGTCTGATCCGACGTGTGTGTTTATTTTGTTTATTTATGTCATTTTTATTATTTTTTTTTTTTTTGTGGTGCGACAAATGATCAAAGCTCTAAAATACCCTCCCTCTGGGACCGATAAAGTTTTCTGATTTATTCTGAGCCTGATCTTTCTTTTAGGTACGGGCAGACTGGAACAGGAAAGACATTCACCATGGAGGGCGAGCGGAGTCCAGACGAGGAGTTTACCTGGGACCAGGTAAGTCTGATCACTCCTGAATTCCAAATCAGAATATCACCACGTTTCTTCCACAATCTGATCTCATCTTTCTGAGGTTTCTGGTGGAAAAATTATGCTTGTCGGAGGGCTGAGCTCCTCGCTGTTTCTCTGAACCATGCAGAGGAGGGTCATCTTGGTCACTTGTGTGTGGGATGCCTCGGGGCTTAACTAGGGATTGGTTTTGATACCATCTAATCAATAGTTGTACTCTTATCAATTAGATCCGATACCTTATCAATAATTTTTTAGTGTAAAAACAAGTTGATGAAGACAAACTATGCAGATTTTATTTTGAAACAATTTAAAATAAAATATAAACTTAACTTCTTTTAAATAAAAAATGATCTAAATAAATATTAACATGTATTTTACTGTATTTAATACTCTACTGTAATAAAGTGGAGCCGGGGCTCCTCTGAGTCGAGAGAAGCCAGATGGGGTGGTTCGGGCATCTGGTCAGGATGCCCCCCGAGCGCCTCGCTGGTGAGGTGTTTCGGGCACGCCCCCTAGGAGGAGACCAAGAGGCAGACCCCGGACCTGCTGGAGAGACTATGTGTCACAGCTGGACAGGGAACACCTCAGGATCCTCCTGGGTGAGCTGGAGGATGCAGCCGGGGTGAGAGAAGCCTGGGCTTCTCGTCTGAGGATGTTGCTCCGGATAAGCAGAAGACGAGGGAACGGTTTCACAGATGATTAAACTGAACGTGTCTTGATGGGTGGTTTAAGGTTTGGTACCCTCTACCAGACGGATAGGTTACAGAATGGTCCAATCACCTTGTCCTTCAGGATCCTCTGGCTGGCATCATCCCACGGACTCTGCATCAGATCTTTGAAAGACTTTCTGAGAACGGTACAGAGTTCTCCGTTAAAGTGTCCCTGCTGGAGATCTACAACGAGGAGCTCTTCGATCTCCTCAGCCCGTCCGAAGACGTCACCGAGCGGCTGCAGCTGTTCGACGACCCGCGGAACAAGGTGAGAGTGGAACCTGAAAAGAGGCTCAGCCCCTGATGGTTGTGATCGACCTGGTTTCTGACTGTTGGCATTGCAGCGTGGCGTGGTGGTGAAAGGTTTGGAGGAGATCACGGTTCATAACAAGGACGAGGTCTACCAGATCCTGGAGAGAGGAGCGGCTAAGAGGAGGACCGCCTCCACGCTGCTCAACGCTTACTCAAGGTCAGGAGACGCCAGTTAGTGTATGAGGGCGAGGGTCTCAGTGATGGTAACCAGGGTGTGTTTACAGTCGCTCCCACTCGGTGTTCTCCATCACCATCCACATGAAGGAGATGACCCTGGAGGGGGAGGAGCTTGTGAAAATCGGCAAACTTAATCTGGTAAATGTTTCCCGTTTCCTGGTTTTATTTCCATGGCAACTTCTAATAATGTCCCGTCGTCCAGGTGGATCTCGCCGGCAGCGAGAACATCGGGCGTTCGGGGGCGGTGGACAAACGAGCCCGCGAGGCCGGAAACATTAACCAGTCACTGCTGACGCTGGGGCGTGTTATCACTGCCCTGGTGGAGAAGAGGCCACACATCCCTTACAGGTGGGTGTCTGCCCCCGATAGGTGGGTCTGGTACCCGGGGCGAGTCCACAGCTGGTTTAATTCTGTCTTTACAGGGAGTCCAAACTGACCCGGATTCTTCAAGACTCGCTGGGAGGGCGGACAAAGACCTCCATCATCGCCACCGTGTCTCCATCTTTTAGCAACCTGGAAGTACGAAATATTTCTAAAAGAAAATATTGCACCCATTTGTTAGTTCCACCTGGCATTGGTTTTTCGCAATTTTTTTAGGATTTTTCAACCTTTTTTTGCAATTTTTATTTATTTTTGGGGATTTTCCAACTAATTTTTTTTGCAATTTTCTGAGGAAAGACTGTCTTTTTTGTGCAATTTTTTTTTTTTTATGATTTTTTAACTTTTTTTTTTTTGAGAAAAAACGGTCTTTTTTGCGATTTAAAAAAAAAAGTCGCAAAAACTTGACGTCAAGTTTTTGCGACTATCTTTGGAGGAAAAAATTGCAAAAAATCCACCTATAGGACCTGGTTAGTTCCACCTGGCATTGCACCCGTTTGTTAGTTCCCCCTGGCACTGTAACCATCTCTACTCCCTGTTGGCATTACCCCTGGTGGAGGTCTGAATGTTTCTGGTTTTTGCCCGCAGGAGTCTCTCAGCACGCTGGATTACGCCAGCAGGGCCAGAAACATCATGAACAAACCAGAAGTGAACCAGAAACTCACCAAGAGGACACTCATCAAGGTACGGGTCCCTGGACGCACCATGCCCAGAGCGTTAGAGCTGCCGGATGCACACGGGTCCCTGGACGCACCGCGTCTTCGCTGATTCCATCTCGTTTCTTTTCAGGAATACACGGAGGAAATCGAGCGTCTGAAACGGGATTTGGCCGCCACGCGGGACAAAAACGGCGTTTATTTATCTTCAGAAAACTACGAGTAAGTCGAGCGGTGATGATACCATACCGCACCAGGTGGGTAACCGGGTCGGGTTCTCTTTCAGGAACATGATGAGCCAGATCTCCGAACACGAGCTGCAGATCTCTGAATACGTGGAGAAGATATCCATCATGGAGGACGAGCTGAAGAAGGTGGGTCCGGTTCTGGTTCTTTTAGAACCTTTGTGGTGACGCTCCTCTTCCACACCCCCACCTTCCTCACCTTCTCCCTCCTCGCAGGTCAACGAGCTGTTTGTGGACAGCAGAGCTCAGTTGGAACAGTGTACGGCCCACCTGGACCAGCAGCAGCACAGGTACGCCCCGGTTCCCTTACCCCGGTTCTGGGTTCCCGGTCCTGGTTCTGAAGCTGTGTGTGTTCCAGGTTGGATCAGACCAGCAAGAACTTGGAGGAAACCAAAGAAAAACTGTTTCAGGAAGAATTCATCAGTTCAGAACTTCAAGCTGCTCAGGAGCTTCTTCTGGAGACCGCAGGACAGGTAAGGCTTCCCTGATCCCCGTCAGTCCCAGGACAGGTAGGGCTTCCCTGATCCCTCTCAGTCCCAGGACAGGTAAGGCTTCCCTGATCCCTCTCAGTCCCAGGACAGGTAGGGCTTCCCTGATCCCTCTCAGTCCCAGGACAGGTAAGGCTTCCCTGATCCCTCTCAGTCCCAGGACAGGTAGGGCTTCCCTGATCCCTCTCAGTTCCAGGACAAGTAGGGCTTCCCTGATCCCTCTCAGTCCCAGGACAGGTAAGGCTTCCCTGATCCCTCTCAGTCCCAGGACAGGTAGGGCTTCCCTGATCCCTCTCAGTCCCAGGACAGGTAGGGCTTCCCTGATCCCTCTCAGTCCCAGGACAGGTAAGGCTTCCCTGATCCCTCTCAGTCCCAGGACAGGTAAGGCTTCCCTGATCCCTCTTAGTCCCAGGACAGGTAGGGCTTCCCTGATCCCCATCAGTCCCAGGACAGGTAGGGCTTCCCTGATCCCTCTCAGTCCCAGGACAAGTAGGGCTTCCCTGATCCCTCTTAGTCCCAGGACAGGTAGGGCTTCCCTGATCCCTCTTAGTCCCAGGACAGGTAGGGCTTCCCTGATCCCCATCAGTCCCAGGACAGGTAGGGCTTTCCTGCACCCCTCAGTCACAGGACAGGTATGATCAGACAAGGGTGATGTGGATACATCAAGCAGAGAATGGTAGATAGAATTAGAGGACAGAACCCCGATGTGCCATACTTTACCCAGCTTCTAGGATCCAGCAGCCAATTAGAAACCGTATCAGTCTGTTTTAATGAAAGCTGATTTAAACTGATGAATATTATAATAATTAAAGACCACTCTCTCTCTCTCCTACAGCTGCTCAACACGGCCGATCGAAGCACGGGCGACGTTTCAGGACTTCACGCCAAGCTGGACCGCAAGACCAAGGTGGGCCCCCCAGAACCACCTTTTCTTGTGTACTGGTTTTACTGTGTACTGAAATGTCTGCTCTTCCGTGGTCAACCTGCAGGTGGAGCAGCATAACGAACAGGTGCAGCAGAGTTTCTCGGTACGGATGGAGGACTCCTTCGATACGGTTCGGCGGTGTCTTCAGGAAAACACTGATCGGCACAGCCGCGCTCTGACCGGCTACTCGAATCACATTGGTGAGAACTACGGTTTGTTTAATCCTGATCCGGGCTGGGCATCAGCGCTAAACGTCCAACAAACATACCAGGTTCACTCAGCTGCGTCTGCTTGAATCTGTCGGAGCTCGTGTTCCAGCTTCCATCGGTTCATTCGGGTGCTGGAGTTCCTCCTCGTAGCTGATGGCCTTCAGTTTAAAGTATGTCTCCTCCCGATGGGGCGTGCCCAAAACACCTCATCAGCAAGGCGCTTGGGAGGCATCCTGACCAGATGCCTCAACCCCCCAATCTGGCTTTTCTTGACCTGGAGGGGGAGCGGCTCGACACCGAGCTCCTCCCGGATGGCAGAGCTCCTCACCCGATCTGAGTGAGAGCCCAGCCACCCTGCGGAGGAAGCTCATTTCGGCCGCTTGTATCCGCGATCTCGTTCTTTCGGTTGCCAACCAGAGCTGGTTATCATAGGTGAGGGTGGGAATGTGGATCCTGGTTACCATGGCGACGGTATGAACATAGATCCTGGTTACCATGGTGACGGTAGGAACATAGATCCTGGTTACCATGGTGAGAGTAGGAACGTAGATCCTGGTTACCACGGTGAGGGTAGGAACGTAGATCCTGGTTACCACGGTGAGGGTAGGAACGTAGATCCTGGTTACCATGGTGAGGATAGGAATGTAGATCCTGGTTACCATGGTGACGGTAGGAACGTAGATCCAGGTTACCACGGTGAGGGTAGGAACGTAGATCCTGGTTACCATGGTGAGGGTAGGAACGCCCACACTTAACCCTGTAACGTTCTCTACCAGGTCCGCCTTACAACACACACACCAGGCGCGCTGCCCATTTTGAATAAAATCTAAGACTTTTATGTCCTTCTTAATGTCATTAAAAAAATACAGTAAAAAGCTCCGTACTTTAATGAGGACGCCGTTCTGCTGGGTTACAGGGTCCCTGCTGGTTCTGAACGAAGCGGTGCTGAAGGACAGCGTGGCCACGGTGGAGTCCGTCCTGGGAGGGGTCCAGTCCCTGGTGGAGCAGGCTGGGGAGCGGACCAGGACTCGGGTGGAGCAGCAGGAGGCGCTGAGTCAGCAGGAAAAAGAAAAGCTGCTGGACCTGTTGGTGAGCATGGCGCCCCATACGGTGTACACGCAGTACAGCAGACTCGTTACCTCACAACCCCACCTCTCTGCAGGAGCGCCACCATCAGGACTTTGCCGAGGCGATGGTGGGTCGGGCTCTGGCCGGCCTCTCCGCTGTGTGTCGCCTCAGAGATGCTCTGGGTGTTTCCATGGAGACGCGGCGGGCGCTAGCAGAGCACGTGGGATCTCTGAGGGAGGTGGGGGTCTCTTTGGGCCAGGTGGGGGACCAGCTGGAGGTTCTGTCCCGCTCTGCCATTCAGACCCTGCAGGACCTGCAGCAGCAGAACCGACAGCTTGGCGACCTGGTGGAACGGACCCGGGCCGGCCACCGCTCGGTAGGTTCTCATGGTAATGCACCCCCATCGGCAAACCGTGACGGGTTCTTTGTGGTTTCAGGGGATCCAGAAACTCCAGGACCAGCTGAACCTGCTCAGTGCCCAAACCCAGGAGGGTTACCAGAGTCTGCAGGAGGCCTCTGAAGGACTGCAGGGTCCGCTGGGCAGTCTGAAGGACCAGCTCACAAGGTAGAACGGCATCACATGGGGTACAACGCCATGCTCCTGGTCTCTCTTACCCTCTGAACCCCCCTGGTTATACCCTTACAGCGGCTGCGGCTCCCTGGGGGCCCAGCTTTCCTCCCAGACGGCCCTCCTGTTGTCCAACTCCTCGTCTTTCGCCTCGTCTCTGCAGCGCTGCACCGATGAGGACTGTAACACCCTGGAGAAGATGAAAGACCACCTGTCTGACCTGCACGTCGAGTTCTCTGGTACGACAGGCTCTGTCCACCCACGGTGCGCCCTCCTAATCGTGATGTTTGTCACCATGGTTACTGAACTCACCAATGGTCGTGGTTAAGGTTAGATACAGGGTTACATACATACAGTGTTATGTATCAGTAAAATAGAGACTATCGTATTTAAGGATAATGATGGTGACCGTGCAAAACCAGAGACCCGTTTCAGACTGATCCGATTCAGTCTGAACCACTTCCTGTGTCTGATGCAACTTCCTGTGTGTTTCAGGTGTGACGGAACGAGGTGAGCAGTGGAAACAGGAAGCAAGGCACCATGTGGAGGCGTCGGCTCAGGAGCATCTCGCTTGGAGAGAGGGCGTCACCTCTGATGCCAAGCGTCTGCTGCAGGTACGCACACCCGCCCCCCCATTCCATCCTGCATCAGGCACACCCCCGCCATTCCATCCTGCATCAGGTACCCCCCCCCCTCACCCCCCATTCCATCCTGCATCAGGTACACCCCCCCCATTCCATCCTGCATCAGGTACGCCCCCCCCACCCTCCATTCCATCCTGCATCAGGTACACCCATTCCATCCTGCATCAGGCACACACCCCCCCCCCCCACCCTCCATTCCATCCTGCATCAGGTACCCCCCCCCCCCCCCCCCCCCCCCACCCTCCATTCCATCCTGCATCAGGTACACCCCCCCCCCATCTGGTCTCTGTTCCACCATCTGGTCTGTGGTTGCAGGAGGTTAGGACCAGAGCCTCTGAGGGAGTCCGGGAATCCGAGGAGGTTCTGAAGAAGAAGCACCAGGAAGTCCACAGGGTTTTGGAGTCTTTGCAGAACCAGACTGTGCTGGATCAGAACGTTCTGGACCAGAACACAGCGGGTCTGGAAGAGCAGGTGGAACGAAGCCGTCGATTGGTGAAGGACTTCCTGGGGGAGGAGCTTCAGCAGGACATCCCTACCGGTTAGCTCCGCCCACCACCTGCTCTGTGTTTTTACTGAATCTGGTCGTAACGCAACCCGATGCCTTCAGGTACTACGCCGCAGCGTCGGGAGTTTGTGTATCCACGGCAGCTGGATCAGGGGCGGAGCCGCAGCGAGTTGCTGGTTCTGCTACGAGAGCAGCGCCGCTTGGAAGAGGAACAGCGTCAGGAAGAGGAACGGCGCCAGGAGGAGGAATCTAACTTCACTGCGGAGGAGGAAGAGGTAACCAGAACCGTGTTGCCATGGAAATGATGGTCACGACGTTTTATAACCTTGTTCTCGTTCAGGATTCCCCGGACGAGTCGAGTGCTGAAAGCTTCGCCACGGAAACGTCGTTTAATGATGAGAACTTCGTCTCCGTCCAGAAGAACCGGCGCCCGTTCTTTAAGGTAGTCCAATCAGAACCTTTTAATCCAAACCTGGACCAAACTAAACGGTTCTGTTTGTTCCTGCAGAAAGGAACCAGTAAGAGTTCCAGAGGTTCCAGTAAAACCAAACCTACCGATGGTCCGACGCCCGCCAAGTCCCGGCTGCCGCTTCGCTGCCAGAACTAAGCAGCGACACTCCAGCTGTTTTCAGCCCCGCCCCCTTCAACCTGTTCCCCAACTTGTGTTTTTTTTTATTTGATCAATAATTTCATTTAAAATGAAACTTAAATAAAATATTTTTTAAATGTTTTTTCAATTTTGTGTTTTTGTTATTTCGTTCTGTCGTCTTCGGTTTATCCGGGGCCGGGTTGCCGTGGGTAACGGCCTCAGACAGGAAGCCACGGTCATATGGTAGAAGCTGATTGGCTCTTAGTAATGTCAGTTTTTTATGATTGGTCTTGTGTTTTTATTTGTTTTGTTGTTAATTATTTGTTGTTGTTCAAAGTTTGAATGTCATCTTCCTGTTTGATTTCCACTTCCTGTCTGATCTCCATCTTTGTTCCACTTTTTTGGACATCAGTCTGCGTTGCCGTAGCAACCAGCCTGTCTGTTATGTAACAGCATGCTGGCATTGTGTTGCTAGGCAACGGCACATCCCGCAGTGACCCAAATGCCTCCTTTCTCATGGCGGTAACCTTGGAGATGCCAGACTTCTCGTAGTGGTTTTGATTGAGTCCAGTGTCTAAGGAACTGGATTAAAGTTGCCATGGTAACTAAAACATAATAAACTTTGGGAAGAATCTGAGTTTTTTTCTTTTATGTAGAAACTGTTCAAATGTTTTGTTCAATGCAATTATATTTTTTTCAATATGAAAAACAATCGTTTCAACAGGCTTCAGTTTGTAGATCAAAAAAAGTACAAAAACAAAGAACAAAAAAAAAAGTTCTGTTCCGGCCAGGTCGCCGGGGGCAACAGCCTCAGACGGGAAGCTTAGGCTTCTCTCACCCCAGCTGCATCCTCCAGCTCACCCAGGAGGATCCTGAGGTGTTCCCTGTCCAGCTGTGAGACATAGTCTCTCCAGCAGGTCCGGGGTCTGCTTCTGGGTGTCCTCCGGTGACCCAGGAGAAAAAAATAAAAGCACACTCCTGTCCTTAGACCAGAGGTTGGCAAACTGGTTCGTGGGCCACATTGAGTTCTAAGATTTGACCAGGGGGCGGGAACAGGATCAGATGGATGGCATGCTTTGGTAATCTCTAGATTAGACCGATAGAATAACGCTAGATTTTAAACAAACGCTAAATGTTACATCAAGAGCATTAAATTTAAAATCTAAGAGCTTGATGTAACATTTTGTTTGTTTTAACATCTAACACGCTTGTTTACGTGTGTATTGGCCCCGATGGCTTTCCATATTTGTGTACACTGTTTTTTTGACAGCATGGGCATCACAAAGACACACACATTTTAATGGGAGGAGTGTTGTTTTTTTCTCAACAAAGCCAATATATCTAGAGGGCGCCATCTAGTGACGAAACAACAGGATTGAAGGATAAATAAAGAATTAACATGATTTATCTATTTAATTTTTTCAAGTTCAGCGGCCGGATTAAAACGTTTAACGGGACACATGTGGCCCGCAGGCTGTAGTTTGCCTATGGCTGCCTTAGACCCTCCTTCAGAGTGAGTAAAAACTCCAAAAAGAAGCAGTGGGAAAAAAGAAGAAACCAGATGTGGATCCACATGAAAGAGAGATCCCTCCCCTGCGACATCAGATGCCAGCGACTTAAGGTTTCTTTGCAGGTTGGCATTAGCTTCCCAAAGGCTATGGAATAGGATCAAACTGAGGTTTTACTTATCCTGAAGGTCCTGAAGCCCTGAGAGAGAAACTTTAACTTAATTACAAGCCCAGTCTTTTAACCAATCATTACAAGCCAGAAATCTGGGCGTTATTTTTGACTCTGAGCTGAATTTTATTCCACACATTAAGAGTGGTCTCCCAACAAAAAGAACTACATCTCCCAACAGGAAGAACTACATCTCCCAACAGGAAGAACTACATCTCCCAACAGGAAGGACTACATCTCCCAACAGGAAAAACTACATCTCCCAACAGGAAGAACTACATCTCCAAACAGGAAGGAAGGACTACATCTCCCAACAGGAAGAACTACATCTCCCAACAAGAAGGAAGGACTACATCTCCCAACAGGAAGAACTACATCTCCCAACAGGAAGAACTACATCTCCCAACAAGAAGGAAGGACTACATCTCCCAACAGGAAGAACTACATCTCCCAACAGGAAGAACTACATCTCCCAACAGGAAGGACTACATCTCCCAACAGGAAGAACTACATCTCCCAACAGGAAGGACTACATCTCCCAACAGGAAGAACTACATCTCCCAACAGGAAGAACTACATCTCCCAACAGGAAGGACTACATCTCCCAACAGGAAAAACTACATCTCCCAACAGGAAGAACTACATCTCCAAACAGGAAGGAAGGACTACATCTCCCAACAGGAAGAACTACATCTCCCAACAAGAAGGAAGGACTACATCTCCCAACAGGAAGAACTACATCTCCCAACAAGAAGGAAGGACTACATCTCCCAACAGGAAGAACTACATCTCCCAACAGGAAGAACTACATCTCCCAACAAGAAGGAAGGACTACATCTCCCAACAGGAAGAACTACATCTCCCAACAGGAAGAACTACATCTCCCAACAGGAAGGACTACATCTCCCAACAGGAAGGACTACATCTCCCAACAGGAAGAACTACATCTCCCAACAAGAAGGAAGGACTACATCTCCCAACAGGAAGAACTACATCTCCCAACAGGAAGAACTACATCTCCCAACAGGAAGAACTACATCTCCCAACAGGAAGAACTACATCTCCCAACAAGAAGGAAGGACTACATCTCCCAACAGGAAGAACTACATCTCCCAACAGGAAGAACTACATCTCCCAACAGGAAGGACTACATCTCCCAACAGGAAGGACTACATCTCCCAACAGGAAGAACTACATCTCCCAACAAGAAGGAAGGACTACATCTCCCAACAGGAAGAACTACATCTCCCAACAGGAAGAACTACATCTCCCAACAAGAAGGAAGGACTACATCTCCCAACAGGAAGAACTACATCTCCCAACAGGAAGAACTACATCTCCCAACAGGAAGAACTACATCTCCCAACAGGAAGGACTACATCTCCCATCAGGAAGGAAGGACTACATCTCCCAACAGGAAGAACTACATCTCCCAACAGGAAAAACTACATCTCCCAACAGGAAGAACTACATCTCCCAACAGGAAGGAAGGACTACATCTCCCAACAGGAAGAACTACATCTCCCAACAGGAAGGAAGGACTACATCTCCCAACAGGAAGGAAGGACTACATCTCCCAACAGGAAGAACTACATCTCCCAACAGGAAGAACTACATCTCCCAACAGGAAGAACTACATCTCCCAACAGGAAGGACTAGATCTCCCAACAGGAAGGACTACATCTCCCAACAGGAAGGACTAGATCTCCCAACAGGAAGGACTACATCTCCCAACAGGAAGGAAGGACTAGATCTCCCAACAGGAAGGACTAGATCTCCCAACAGGAAGAACTACATCTCCCAACAGGAAGAACTACATCTCCCAGCAGGAAGAACTACATCTCCCAGCAGGAAGGACTAGATCTCCCAACAGGAAGAACTACATCTCCCAACAGGAAGAAAGAACTACATCTCCCAACAGGAAGAACTACATCTCCCAACAAGAAGGAAGGACTAGATCTCCCAACAGGAAGGACTAGATCTCCCAACAGGAAGAACTACATCTCCCAACAGGAAGAACTACATCTCCCAACAGGAAGGAAGGACTACATCTCCCAACAGGAAGAACTACATCTCCCAACAGGAAGGAAGGACTAGATCTCCCAACAGGAAGGACTAGATCTCCCAACAGGAAGAACTACATCTCCCAACAGGAAGGACTACATCTCCCAACAGGAAGAACTACATCTCCCATCAGGAAGGTCTACATCTCCCAGCAGGAAGGACTACATCTCCCAGCAGGAAGGACTAGATCTCCCAACAGGAAGAACTACATCTCCCAGCAGGAAGAACTACATCTCCCAGCAGGAAGGACTAGATCTCCCAACAGGAAGAACTACATCTCCCAACAGGAAGAACCACATCTCCCAGCAGGAAGGACTAGATCTCCCAACAGGAAGAACTACATCTCCCAACAGGAAGAACTACATCTCCCAGCAGGAAGGAGTACTTTGGTCTTAAAGTCTCTGAAA
The DNA here is from genome assembly GCA_902685375.1 of Neostethus bicornis. Lineage (NCBI taxonomy): Eukaryota > Metazoa > Chordata > Actinopteri > Atheriniformes > Phallostethidae > Neostethus > Neostethus bicornis. The sequence continues at coordinate 746,714 of CACRXE010000082.1, forward strand.
TGGGGTTTTTGTTTTTTTTTTTCATCCAACAATTTAATCCTGGATAAAAAAAAAAAAGAAGATAGAAGGGATTATTCTGGGATGGATTAACTTTCTGCTTTCCTCCCCCATCCTTTCCCCACTGTGTGTCCCCCCCTCCCTCCCTTCCTGTCTCTGTGGCCTCCCACTCAGTTTGGTACTGGTGGGCTTCTTTTAGTCGTCTCCACAGCCCAGGCGGGTGGGGTTGTGATGGCGGTGTGACGGTGGAGGAGTGGGGGTGAGTAAAGGGAGCGCTCCTCTTGCTGCAGCTGATGTGTGAGGGAGGGGGGGGATGAAGATGATGAAGAGGAGGGTCTCTTCTCTCCAGTCTGATTCCAGCCCCTCTCTGCTTCACCACAGCAGGACTTTACAGCGGCCTTCAGGTGGGTGCTAACCCTTCATTTCTACCCCTAACCCTCCCACCCCCATCCCGGTCCAGCCTCCCCCCTCCTCCTAACCCAGGTCCAGTTTTCCTCCCGGTCCAGATTCAGTTCTCCGTCTCACTGCGGTTCCTCGGTTCGGCCTACATCTGAACCACCTGTGAGCGGACTCTGCGGCACCGTGGGGGTGATGGGTGGGGGGTGTGAGGGGGTGCAGATGGAGATCATCATGGAGGATCAGAGATCATCATCCAGACTCCTGTGACTTCTGTCATCATTTGGACTTTAGGTGGAGGTGTGGTCCCCCTCCTGCCCCACCCTGGTCCACCACCCAGCAGACTGATGAGCTCATGATTTATTGATCAGCGCCCACCCCAGCCCCCCACCCCAGCCCCCGCTGCTTTGACCTGTTTGGGTTGAAAGCGGGAGGAGGGGTCGTCCTGGATGTTTTCACCCCGACATGGTGGAGGAGTGGCGGGGAGGGTCCTGGGTGTTATCCCCTCTATATGGTGGGGGGAGCGCACCGGATGTTGGCACCCCAACATGTTTGATTTAATAAGGTTGTTTGTAAAGCTGGTAAAGCAGACTTCTCCTGTGTGTGTGTGTGTGTGTGTGTGTGTGTGTGTGTGTGTGTGTGTGTGTGTGTGTGTGTGTCTGAGTGCGTGCGGGCACGGGGTGGGGGTGTTCTGTCCTACTTTATCTGTCCCACATAAACACTGCGTCACTCTGCAGAGAAGGTCGTACTGACCTGCAGCTGAACATGATACACCAGCAGAACCAGGGGGGTCCGCTGGCACGGAGAGGGTTTGAGGGTCTGCTGCTGGCACGGAGAGGGTATGAGGGTCTGCTGCTGGCACAGAGAGGGTATGAGGGTCTGCTGCTGGCACAAAGAGGGTATGAGGGTCTGCTGCTGGCACAGAGAGGGTATGAGGGTCTGCTGCTGGCACAAAGAGGGTATGAGGGTCTGCTGCTGGCAGGGAGAGGGTATGAGGGTCTGCTGCTGGCACAAAGAGGGTATGATGGTCTGCTGCTGGCAGGGAGAGGGGTTCCGTGCACTGGCAGTGGGTGAAGGATGGGTTTCAGGATGTCTGCTGGTATTCCAGAGACCACTGTACACAAGGCCGACGTGCCAACGCGACAAAATCTCCCAGATTTTTAGATAAAATGAAGATTTTAGGGGCTCATTTCACAGCAAGAAGGTCAGGGTTCAAGTCCCGGAGTGGACGCGAGGCTTCAATCACTGGTCGATCTGTGTGGAGGTGATTCAGCAGAAAACCTGGACCGCTAAGGTGTGACTGCAGGTCGACCAGAGTCCCCCGCCTCACCCCTGAAATTATTTCTATTTCTTTTCTTTATTTTTGTGTCTTTTCTCTGGATCTAGGGACGGCTTGGGCCCAGCGGGAATCGAACCAGGTTCTCCCGGTCGAATGACGGTAACTCTACCACTAGGCCAAAGCCCCTGGGACCACCCTGAAATTATTTCTGATTGAAGTCGATTAAGTTTGAGCCTTTTGGGGAGTTTTTGATCATTTTTTATTTGAACATATTGGTTTCCAAAAGAGCCTGATCGATTTAAGAAACCCGCCCAGGGTGTGCGGGCGAGTAGAACACTTTGAGAAAGGCAATGGGAGAGAATCTCCAGCCTTTAAATGTTCAGCGTGATGACCACTTCCCTAATCCCTCATGACCGTGTACCCCACGCCCTATGTTTAATGGTTTAGATTCTAAAAGCTTCATCCTTTCAGCCTCTTCCACACATCATGTTGTTTCTGTAACAAAGTTTTTCTCCGATGGTTTCTAAGGCAACGACTTGGCCTGTGTGGGATGCTTCCTGCTGCCAGCTCCCGTTACCACGGTGACTCAGTGAAAATGTGAACATTAACAGAGAATCATCCGCCTCCTCATGCAGAGAATAAAAGAACACATTAAATTGGACCTCTCCAAGCTCACCAGATTTACAGTCAAGCAGAACTGCAAGCTAAACCAGATACGAGAGGCCCAGAAGCTCTTTCACTGAGGAGGGGGGGGATCAGGGTATACATCCACTGAGGAGCGGGCACTGCCAGCAGGAGAAAATCCAGAACTATAAACCTCTTTAAAGAATACATGGATAAACTATGGTGAGTGGGTAGATAGATGGATGGATCGGGAGGAAAAATGTACCAGGTGTGATGTGTGATAGAAGAGTTTCAGATAAAATGAAAGGGAAAGTGTACAAAACCGTGGCCAGAGCAGCCATGCTGATTGGTCTCGAGACACCGTGGTGAGAGCGGCCATGCTGATTGGTCTAGAGACAGTGTGGTGAGAGCGGCCATGCTGATTGGTCTAGAGACAGTGTGGTGAGAGCGGCCATGCTGATTGGTCTAGAGACAGTGTGGTAAGAGCGACCATGCTGATTGTTCTAGAGACAGTGTGGTGAGAGCGGCCATGCTGATTGGTCTAGAGACAGTGACACTGGGAAAAAGACCGGAAACAGAGATGTTTGTAGCAGAGATGAAGATGCTGAGGATCTCTCTGGGAGTGAACAGGATGGACAGGATCAGAGGAACAGCACATGTTAGAGGTTTTAAAGTCAGAGAGGCCAGACTGAGATGGTTTGGACATGTACAGAGGAGAGAGAGAGAGTACATCAGAAGAAGGATGCTGGGTTTGGAACCACCAGGAAAGAGGACTAGAGGAAGACCAAAGAGGAGGTTCATGGATACAGTGAAGGAAGACATGAAGATAGTTGGTGTGACTGAAGAGGATGCAGCAGATAGGGTTAGATGAATGAAAATGACTAGCTGTGGCGCCCCCTGAAGGGAAATGATGGAAGGAGAAGAAGAAGAAAAAGTATGCTTCAGTACAAACAGAAAAAAAAAAGAACCCACAAGAAGAAGAAACCAGACATTAAATACGTATTTTAAACTGTAGTGAAAATAAACCCTGAGAGCTAGGGTCCCTATGAACAGCAGGTTACAGGACTCTGTTACTCAAGCTCCACTTCAGGCGGTTCACACATTCATGGAGGGGGTGGTAATGGTCTCTACTTACAGTCTAATAACAGACTCATGTTGAATGTGTCAAAAACTAATGAGCTGATTATAGATTTCAGTAAAAAGTTAGTCATCCATCTGCTCATCAACATTAACAGTGAAGACGTCAGGGTTGTTCTTCCTACAGATGTCAGGGAGTGGTCCTCCGAGAATGAGGAGCATAGTGGAGGTTAACACCCTCTGAGACTCTGATGGAGGAGAATGAGGAGCATAGTGGAGGCTAACACCTTCTGAGACTCTGGTGGAAGAGAACGAGGAGCATAGTGGAGGCTAACACCCTCTGAGACTCTGATGGAGGAGAACGAGGAGCATAGTGGAGGCTAACACCCTCTGAGACTCTGGTGGAGGAGAATGAGGAGCATAGTGGAGGCTAACATCCTCTGAGACTCTGGTGGAGGAGAATCAGGAGGATAGTGGAGGCTAACACCCTCTGAGACTCTGGTGGAGGAGAATGAGGAGCATAGTGGAGGCTAACATCCTCTGAGACTCTGGTGGAGGAGAATGAGGAGCATAGTGGAGGCTAACACCCTCTGAGACTCTGGTGGAGGAGAATGAGGAGCATAGTGGAGGCTAACACCCTCTGAGACTCTGGTGGAGGAGAATAAGGAGCATAGTGGAGGCTAACACCCTCTGAGACTCTGGTGGAGGAGAATGAGGAGCATAGTGGAGGCTAACACCCTCTGAGACTCTGGTGGAGGAGAATGAGGAGCATAGTGGAGGCTAACACCCTCTGAGACTCTGGTGGAGGAGAATGAGGAGCATAGTGGAGGCTAACACCCTCTGAGACTCTGATGGAGGAGAATGAGGAGCATAGTGGAGGCTAACACCCTCTGAGACTCTGGTGGAGGAGAATGAGGAGCATAGTGGAGGCTAACACCCTCTGAGACTCTGATGGAGGAGAATGAGGAGCATAGTGAAGGCTAACACCCTCTGAGACTCTGATGGAGGAGAATGAGGAGCATAGTGGAGGCTAACACCCTCTGAGACTCTGGTGGAGGAGAATGAGGAGCATAGTGGAGGCTAACACCCTCTGAGACTCTGGTGGAGGAGAATGAGGAGCATAGTGGAGGCTAACACCCTCTGAGACTCTGGTGGAGGAGAATGAGGAGCATAGTGGAGGCTAACACCCTCTGAGACTCTGTTGGAGGAGAATGAGGAGCATAGTGGAGGCTAACACCCTCTGAGACTCTGGTGGAAGAGAACGAGGAGCATAGTGGAGGCTAACACCCTCTGAGACTCTGATGGAGGAGAATGAGGAGCATAGTGGAGGCTAACACCCTCTGAGACTCTGATGGAGGAGAATGAGGAGCATAGTGGAGGCTAACACCCTCTGAGACTCTGGTGGAGGAGAATGAGGAGCATAGTGGAGGCTAACACCCTCTGAGACTCTGGTGGAGGAGAATGAGGAGCATAGTGGAGGCTAACACCCTCTGAGACTCTGGTGGAGGAGAATGAGGAGCATAGTGGAGGCTAACACCCTCTGAGACTCTGGTGGAGGAGAATGAGGAGCATAGTGGAGGCTAACACCCTCTGAGACTCTGGTGGAGGAGAATGAGGAGCATAGTGGAGGCTAACACCCTCTGAGACTCTGGTGGAGGAGAATGAGGAGCATAGTTGAGGCTAACACCCTCTGGTGGAGGAAAATGAGGAGCATCGTGGAGGCTTACAGCCTCTTTATGAGACTCTGGCCCCTGAGAGAAGCATCACAGTGGAAGGCTCCGTTCTCTGTGCTGCAGAACTGAGAGATTCACAAAGTCATTCGTTCAAGCAGCCACCAGACCCGACTGACCCGTCCACCAAGCCCTTCCCTAAACTTAACGCCTTCCTCAGCATGTTTATGTTTTTGTCTATAAAAATTTTGCTAAGTAACTGTTGTGTTTTTTTAAACTTGCCCTGCTGCATCAACCTGTGGTGGTGTAGCTGGGTAAACACCAAACAAACATCTCTATCACTTTTACAAAGGTAGCGTGACAGTGTGTTCTTAGGGACACCTTGGCATGAACTCTGAGTGGGGGATCAAACTTGAAACCCTCTGGTTACTGGACGATCACCCTGAGCCACCCTTCACCCATGGTTGGGAAGGCGTGTTCCTCTCCGCCTCCTCCACAGAGACCCTCTCCATGATGGACTAATAGAACATGAGGAGCATGATGTTGCAGACGTAGAAGGACCTGAGTTTTCTCAGGTGGGACAGTCTACTCAGGCTTTTCTTGTAGACGATGTCCGTGTTGGTGGACCAGTCCAGTTAACTGTTCATGTTAATGAGAAAGAGTCCACATTAACTCCATCGATACGGACCAGGTACGGTTGGAGCCCCTGCTGCCGAAGTTCACCACATCTCCTTTATTCATGTGCAAATGGTTTTCCCCGCACCACCAGGTCCCTCTACTCATCCCTCCCTCCGGGCCCCTCATACCTCCAGGTCCCTGTACTCATGCACCCCTCCATTCTCTACACACACAACAATGGCAGAGTCATCTGAGACCCCAAACAGTACAGAAAGTAGGTTGTGTAGCTGGTAAAGAGGAAGGGGCACAGGAATGGTTGTGGCTCCTATGTGGTCAGGAACACCGAGGTCAGACACGCGAATTGTGGTGGACCAGTCAGGTAGTCCTCGGTTCATGAGTCCAGCGGAGCTAAAACAACAGAAGGGGGAAGGCGACGGGGGCAGCACCATAAGATGTTTTCCAGATTTTTGGGATCATAGAATTGATCATGTGGGTCAAAAATGTTTCACAGCAGGAAGGTTCAAACTCCAGGAAGGTTTAACATGGATGCTAAAGTCTCTGTGTGGGCCTGGATTCATCACCTGTCCTCTTACCTCCATATCCTGCTTCTCTCCCAGTGTGTGCTGTAGCCCTGTGTGGCCACATAGTGGTGCTGTTGCATGAGAAATAATCTGACTCACAGAGTCTGATCAAATTAATGGAAAAGCTTCTGATGAGACACAGAATGGGAGTTATTGAGCAGTGATGTGCAGTCAGGGGAGGCAGTGGCTCCCCTGTCATCATGACAAAAAAGGAAAAAAAAAGAAAGTAATATTTTCCACTGCTTTGTGTTAAGAATACATTTGGACTATGGCTACACATTTCTGCCATTTTATTGAGTGAAAATAGACAAATTAGATTTTTTTCTGTTCGAATCCAGGTCAGAAAACCAAAGGGAGGCAGAGACAAGCTGTGCTTCCCTTCTGACTGCATAATTCAAAACTAACTGGGTGGTGTGATGCGTGCTAGTTTCTGTTCCTCAGCAAATCACCAGCATGAACTTTACAGAAATCTTTATGAAACACCACAACTTTTCTGCATCTATATGATGTATTTTATGTGTGTGTGAGAAAACTACTGCTGCTGATCACACAAAAAAAGCTCATAGAAAAATCAGCAGGAGAGGCAGGTATGTACTCTGCTCCCACTCAAGGGGGGCACACACAAACTGGCAGCTCCTTTCTTTCTTTTAGTAAGGGAGAACCTGTCAGTTCTTCTGTTGACAAAATCTCCATTAAAACAGAGCAGAGAAAAAATAAAGACAACTTCTACAACTTAGTCATAAAATTTTTCGGCGGATGGACTTCATTTAGAAGTAAAAGTAAGAACACATCTGGCTCTGTTTGTTTGTTTGTTTGTTTGTTTTTAAAAAGGAAAACAATAATGTAAATATATGTTTGACCTTGAAGATTTTTGCTTTTTAAAAATTATTTTAAAAGGCAAACTTTATTAAAATGTATTAAAACAGCAGAATTTAAAATGTGAAAAATAACAGAATTTTTTAATGAAAATGAACTCTCTGTACTTTAATTTATTTACAGTATTGATGAATTTCTTAAAACTTTATCCATCCAATAAAACTGACAAATCTGTTCCCGTGTTTATATTTGTTCTGGTTTGTGAGTGTGTGTGCGTGTGTGTGTGAGTGTGTTTATGTTTGTGAGTGTAACTGAAAGAGGAATTTTGATTGGATATGAAGCATTATCATTGGTTGGATGCTGTTGGATGAATACTGAAATATAAGATGCATTTTTCAGTTTTTATGATTGTAAATCTGACTCTTAAAAAAGTCAGTGCCTCACCAGACATGAACATCACCGCACGGCACTCTTATCGAGATGGGAATAATTAATCAGGAGATAAAATTAAAACGGATTGTTTGATTTACAAGTCAATCTACAGTACGTTCCCTTCCTCACCATGGTAACCAGGATCTACGTTCCCTTCCTCACCATGGTAACCAGGATCTACGTTCCCTTCCTCACCATGGTAACCAGGATCTACGTTCCCTTCCTCACCATAGTAACCAGGATCTACGTTCCTACCCTCACCATGGTAACCAGGATCTACGTTCCTACCCTCACCATGGTAACCAGGATCTACGTTCTTACCCTCACCATGGTAACCAGGATCTACGTTCCTACCCTCACCATGGTAACCAGGATCTACGTTCCCTTCCTCACCATGGTAACCAGGATCTACGTTCCTACCCTCACCATGGTAACCAGGATCTACGTTCCCTTCCTCACCATGGTAACCAGGATCTCCATTCCTACCCTCACCATGGTAACCAGGATCTACGTTCCTACCCTCACCATGGTAACCAGGATCTCCATTCCTACCCTCACCATGGTAACCAGGATCTCCATTCCTACCCTCACCATGGTAACCAGGATCTACGTTCCTACCCTCACCATGGTAACCAGGATCTCTGTTCCTACCCTCACAACTCTGAGTGGCACACGCTACTCTGTCATTGAAATAAAAAAGAAACAGTATAACCCTAAAAGTCTGTTTGTTTGGTTGTCTTGCCCGAATTCCATTCAGCCTTCAAAATATCAACTCTTGCTTGGTAAATATAATTAATTCAGTTTAAAGTGTTACATCTTTTTGTTGCTTTAAGGTCAAATTGCTTGTGTTTTTATACCATTACTGCTATTTCAGCTGCTAGGTGTCTGATTCAGAGCGGGTCAGGAAGCTGTCATGGCGACCTGCTGCGGTGCCATGCAGCACAGTAATCTACCAATGAGGGAAATTATGAGGGATTAATAAAGTACAATTATTATCTTGATTAGGCCTGCTTTACGAGCTGACACCGAAGGCCTGTGGGGTTAGTCACGGGTGGGAGGAGTCTTTGCTACGAAGTCACACAAGTGTGAGAAGAAATTGACTAACATGTCTGTTTGGACCTGTGTGCAGGTGTTTCTAAGCTCATTGACCTGCTGGTCTACGGATATCAGGTGATCATCAGACCAGGATCACCAGACCAGGTAACAAGTGGAAGGATTTGAACAAAGCAGGAGCAGCCACGCTGCAGTGTGACGGGATCCACATGATGTCGGTAGCTTCAGACTATGAACACATGGAGATCCAGCAGCAGTACGGTGATGGAGTCAATAACCGCTGGGACACAGACGACTGGGACAATGAAAACAGCTCTGCACGTCTATTTGAGCGCTCACGCATTAAAGCCCTGGCAGGTATGTGGCCAAATGGGTACGTGGGCGGGGCCGAGTAGGTACATGGGCATGGCTGTCTTGGGGTTTTTTCTGCTGTTTTGTGGGCCAGCAGGTAGGTTAGGGTGGCTGATGATTGTTCACCAATGGTGACCACCAATCATACCTGAACGTCTTTGTGACAGGTTACATCAGAGTTTAAATATCAATAACAAATGTTTGAAACATGAACAAAGAAAATGTCTGACTGCGGAGCAGATCTTTCTCACTCGAAAAAAAAAAATCTCACTCAGATGCACTGCTTGTTCTTCTGTTCTATTCTGTCGTCTTCCATTTATCCGAGGCCAGGTCGCTGGATCCTCCAGCTCACCCTGGAGGATCCCGGGGTGTTTCCTGTCCAGCTGTGAGACATAGTCTCTCCAGCAGGTCTTGCTTCTGCCTCTGGGTCTCCTCCTGATGGGATGTGCTTGAAACGGCTCACCAGTGGCTTTTCTGGGGTTGAGGAGGATGTTCTCTACCTTCTCTCCTACTTCGATGAGGGAGGCTGTATGGAGAAGACGCTTTTTTTTAACTTCTCGAGTTCCTTCAATCCAATACAAAACAATCCATCCCAGTCTTCTTCAGGAGAAATTGAACATCATGTCTGTGGACACCCATCAGAGGAACTGGATAACGGACTATCTTACCAACAGGCCACAGTTCTCACAGGTGGGGATATTGTCCACACCTCAGGACACAGTGCTATCGCCTCTTCTTTTCTCCCTCTATACCACCGATTTCCAATACAAGTCAAATACACACCACATCCAGAAATTCTCAGATGACACTGTAATTGTGGCATGTACAAGAAAAGGGTAAGAGGGGGAGTATAGAGACCTAGTTCAGAAGTTTGAGAGCTGGTGTCAAAAGAGTAACCTCCAACTGAACATCTCCAATACTAAGGAGATGGTGCTGGACTTTCAACAAACCTCCTCCACGTTATGCCCCATTGCCGTCAGGGATGTGGAAGTGGAGGTGATGAGCTCATATAAGTATCTGGGTCGTCAACAAACTAAGGCAGTCTAAGAACATGAAGTCTGTGTAGAAGAAGGACCAGAAGACAATGGACCGGAAGAACAAATAGTGCAGCTCAGAAGGAACATTGCTTGGAACTATAGACTGTACCTCATTCACACCTACCAGCAGGAACTGCCATGCAGGATTCTAAAAGCATTTAGAGGTGTGTTGCTTTGCTCACAGACACCCCGGCTTGGTCTCCAAGGGGAGGATGGAGGCTCTACTCACTGAGCCATCCTGCAAGGCAGCAATGGTCTTTATGCATGCAGTGATACTAGTGGGGTAGAAAATTTAAGATTAATATTAACTTTGAAAACATCTTTAATTAACCTGATGAAATAAGACTTCTATCTCACATTCATGGTGTGAGAATCTTGTTCCAGCCTGTTCACACAGAGACTCCAAGCTGCTCAAGGACAAGCAAAGATACATTTTACAAACTCAACCCTCACAATACAGCCTCTGTCCAGCTAGAGTGCAGGTGCAGATAAGGACATGTTTAGTTTGTTCAGCCCACTAATAAATATTAATAAATTATCAGCCTATCAAAATAAGAGATTCAGCCCAGCAACAAAAAAGCCCACCCTGACAACGGAGATCCTTAAAACGTGTGTGTGGGGGAAGTTTGTTGAACTTCTGCTGATCAAACTTTGGTTTAATGAACCTCCAACGCTGCAGCATTCAATATTTTTTACTTTAATAAATTCTATTTTTCTCATTTCTGTGACATTTTATTAAGAAAATTCTACAACACGATCACACATGAAGCACTATATGACAACATGGTCACTGCAAACTCCTGAACTGGGATCATTTATAATGCACCTTTCATTTAAAAAGTAGGTCAAAATGTAGACATTAAATCCATAAAATCACTTAGAATAAAACATTTACACATCCGCTTACACCAGGGGTGTCCAAATCCGGTCCTCGAGGGCCGGTGTCCTGAAGGTTTACCATATGTTCTTGCACCTACACACCTGATCCAGTTAATTGAGTCATTTTGCCAAATTCTATTGGCTGTTGATTTACTTTCAGTGCATCAGTTGTATTGGACCAGGAACGTGTGGAAAACCATCAAGACACCGGCCCTCGAGGACTGGCTTCGTACACCCCTGGCTTACACAAACCCAGATCTCTCAAAAAACCTGTATAAACATCTGCCTCGGCCCAACACTTGACACTATTTAGTTTCCAATCTAATTTTTCTATTTTAAAACCAACAGCATCTCTGTATGAGCAAGCATATTGAAACCAGTCTCAGAGCTTTAACCCCGGGTGAGTCTGGTTTTCAGCGTTTTGCAAACCTGGACAAAAAAAAAAAAAAAAAAAAAACAGCGAAGTGAACCAATCAGGAATCAACCTTAGATGATAAATCCCGGTCAAATAAAATACCCAGTGTTCTATTTGTGTGGTTTTTTTTGGAGGCTACATTTTTTATTCTTACTTAACCAGATGAAACATCCATTTTGGTTAAGATTTATTTACAAGTGTTACCTGAAGGGCGGTTAAGGCCCAGACACACTTAGGCAGACCTCACTCTAAGAGAGAAATTGAGCCGACGGCCCTCCGATTACAAGAAGACTACTCTAGGCACTTCAATCCATTCAATTCCATTGTCCATGGAGACTCTGGTCGGACAGATCATCTCTCAGATCTAACTAGAGAGATCCATGGAACCACTCAGCCACGTCTAACAACTTTAGATTGTCAAAGTGTTATAAAACCAAATGTTTTCCTGAGGGCTCGACAAACTGATCTTTAAAACTGGGACGAGAGCTGTGAGAGCTGCTCTCAGTGAATTAATCCTGCATGGTACCACGTATTGGCTGAATTTGGACTTTAAACTCAGACTCAGATCACTCAGATAACATTCTTCTAAATTGTGTTTTATTCACATTTTTTTTTTAAAACTGGAAGGTAATTAGAAAGTTATTACATTTTTTTTCCTGTTCAGATTTTTATTATGGTGAAACTTCGTCTGCAAAACATCCAATTTATTAGTGATCAATACGATCTCATCAGAATGATCTAATAAGATATAAGTTAGCTAGCTCATGCAGCCGAGGAAACGTTCCCACCCTCACCTATGGTCACCAGCTGTGACCATAGGTGAGGGTGGGAACGTTTGACCTATGGTCACAGCTGGTCACCTATGGCTGTGACCATAGGTGACAGCTATAGGTGACCTTTGCTGGCTGGTCATCTATGGCCAGCCAGCATAGGTCAGCCTGGCTGGTCACCAGCCAGCTGTGGTGGCTGGTGATCAGCCTCCTCCTCCAGGTCGAGAGAAGCCAGATGGGGAGGTATGTCAGGGTGCCCCCGAGCGCCTTGCTGGTGAGGTGTTTTGGGCACGTCCCACCGGGAGGAGACCAAGAGGCAGACCCTGGACCCGCTGGAGAGACTATGTCTCACAGCTGGCTGGGGAACAACTCGGGATCCTTCCGGATGAGGGTGACAGAAACTTGAGCTACCCGCCTGAGGCTGTTGCCCCCGCGACCCGGCCCCGGATAAGCAGAAGACGGCGAAACAGAACAGAAAGATTTCAGTTTTGCTCCTGCTTCATTGTGTACCGTTGATATATCATCCATTTTCTCGTGTGTGAACTCCAAACGTGTCTTCAGTTCATACACATCAGGTACAGTTTAAAGCTTAGAAAGTTTTCCTGCTGTTGATGTAGAATTTCTTTATTAACATGTGTGAAAGCGCTTCCATGGTGACCACACTTCATCCTCACACAGTAGAGTTTCTTTTTTCAGAGGCCGGGTTTTACCAGAGTGTAGGAGGAGTTTTTATTCAAGTTTGAAACAGAGAGAAAGATCATTTTCTTGGCCTAATTTTAAGAGGCTCTTTGTAATTAAACAGACTAATTTATTGATATGTGACCTCGTAAATACCTGGTTACTGGTGACCTGAAAGCTGGTTAGTGCTCTGAATACTGACTAGAAGGTAACGGACTAGATTCAGATCATTGAGCATTAATTAAACTGGTTTTAAACCATTGGATAAAGAGGTTTTTCTACTTCTGAGAAGTCTGAGAACTTAACATGTCGCCTTGTGCCTCCATATGATACCCCCCGAACACAAAACCAGCCGTCGCCATGGAAACAAAGAGATCTGCTTACAGTGCAGCTGGAAACAGGAGGAGGTCTGGAAGTGAAACTCATCTAGTTCTACGTGTTGATTGTCAGGCCTGAAAGAGTAGCTTCAGATTATCATCCAAAGACCAGCTTCAGATTATCATCCAAAGAACAGACTCAGATTATCATCCAAAGACCAGCTTCAGATTATCATCCAAAGACCAGCTTCAGATTATCATCCAATGAACAGCTTCAGATTATCATCCAATGAACAGCTTCAGATTATCATCCAAAGAACAGACTCAGATTATCATCCAAAGACCAGCTTCAGATTATCATCCAATGAACAGCTTCAGATTATCATCCAAAGACCAGCTTCAGATTATCATCCAAGGAACAGACTCAGATTATCATCCAAAGACCAGCTTCAGATTATCATCCAAAGAACAGACTCAGATTATCATCCAAAGACCAGCTTCAGATTATCATCCAAAGAACAGACTCAGATTATCATCCAAAGACCAGCTTCAGATTATCATCCAAAGAACAGACTCAGATTATCATCCAAAGACCAGCTTCAGATTATCATCCAAAGAACAGACTCAGATTATCATCCAAAGAACAGCTTCAGATTATCATCCAATGAACAGACTCAGATTATCATCCAATGAACAGACTCAGATTATTATCCAATTAACAGACTCAGATTATCATCCAATGAACAGACTCAGATTATCATCCAATGAACAGACTCAGATTATCATCCAATGAACAGACTCAGATTATCATCCAATGAACAGACTCAGATTATCATCCAATGAACAGACTCAGATTATCATCCAATGAACAGACTCAGATTATCATCCAAAGACCAGCTTCAGATTATCATCCAATGAACAGCCTCAGATTATCATCCAATGAACAGCCTCAGATTAACCAATACAGAACCGGAGTGAGAGCCCCTTAAATTCTGGAATCTTTTTCATGCAGATTAAAAACATAAAAAGTTATAACATAATTTTATTTTCAGAATATTTTATTGTTGTCATCACGATGGTGAAGTGGTTAACATTGTGGCCTTACAGCAAGAAGGTCAGGGCTTTGAGTCCTGGACTGGACACGAGGCTTGAATCACTGTTCTTTCTGTGTGTAGTTTGCATGTTCTCCTCGTGTATGTGTGGGTTTTTCCTGGTTTCCTCCAAAAACATGTATGTTGGAGGTAACTGACCTAGCTAACAACTCAACCTTCCCAAAACGTTCTGGGAAGATTTTTAAAGGTTAGCAGAAGGTTCTTTAAAGGTTATTTTTGTTTTTTTTAAAGGTTATTTTTGGTTCTTTAAAGGTTATTTTTGTTTTTTTAAAGGTTATTTTTGGTTCTTTAAAGGTTATTTTTGTTTTTTTAAAGGTTATTTTTTGGTTCTTTAAAGGTTATTTTTGTTTTTTTAAAGGTTATTTTTGTTTTTTTAAAGGTTATTTTTGGTTCTTTAAAGGTTATTTTTGTTTTTTTAAAGGTTATTTTTGTTTTTTTAAAGGTTATTTTTGTTCTTTTAAAGGTTATTTTTGTTTTTTTAAAGGTTATTTTTGGTTCTCTAACGGTTCAAATAGAAAGTTTTAATGACGGTTATAAAACGTTATTTTTTTGTTTTCAGAACGTTCCTTTAACCTTAATTTTAACCATAACGTTTAGAATTTGGTTCTCTCAACGTTCTGGGAAGGTTAAGTTCTAACATAACCACCAGCTAACCTTTAGAGAACCTTTAGAGAACCTCAGGCTAACGTTCCCTGGAGGTTCTCTGTTTGCTGGGTATGAACTTGCCCCTGGGAATGAGTGTGTGGATGGAAGTGTGTGTAGATGTTAGTATCTGTGTGTGTGTGTGTGTGTGTGTGTGTGTGTGTGTGCGTGTGTGTGTGTGTGTGTGGCCCAGCAACAGACCTGCGATCTGTTCGGGGTGTATCCTGCCTCAGTCGGGATACGCTCCGGCTCCCCCTGCGTCCACATTAAGGATAAGTGTTTCTGAAAAGGGAAACATTTATCATCCTCTCATTTTATTCTTTTGGTCACTGTGAACCGGGCAGTGCTGAAATGAATGAGGTTGTCGTGGTGATGAGGATTGATCTGGCGTGTTGGTGGGAAATGCTGCACAGCAGCCACACATTTAGCAGCTGCCCCGCCTGAGGGTTCGAGCCACGAGGAAGGCAGATGATGTTTAGAAGAAAGCATGACTCTCTCATGACAGATTAAAACCTGACACAGACATCAACATAAAAACTGGTCTGAGAATCAGGAACTGTTCTTTGGGGCCGATCGGAGACCCTCGGACTTTCATTTTGACTTCTTCTTTCTGTCCCTGTCTCTCTACCATTCCCTTCCTGTCTCTCCATCTCTCTCTCTCTTTGTCATCCCTCTTAACTCCGCCCCTTATGCTAATGAGCCGTGACTTTGTCTCCAGCCAGCGAAGCCTGTGATTGGCAGCTGAGTGGAGCCACCCCTCCCCTTTGTGTGTTTGCTCGTCCGAGAAGAAAACACTCTCTCACTCTCTCCGCCTGCTTTCCTTCATGGAGAGCAAAACCAGATCCCCCTGAAGCCTGCTGAGGACCTGTACCAGATCCCCCTGAAACCTGCTGAGGACCTGTACCAGATCCCCTGAAACCTGCTGAGGACCTGTACCAGATCCTCTGAAACCTGCTGAGGACCTGTACCAGATCCTCTGAAACCTGCTGAGGACCTGTACCAGATCCCCCTGAAACCTGCTGAGGACCTATACCAGATCCCCCTGAAGCCTGCTGAGGACCTGTACCGGATCCCCCTGAAACCTGCTGAGGACCTGTACCAGATCCTCTGAAACCTGCTGAGGACCTGTACCAGATCCCCCTGAAGCCTGCTGAGGACCTGTACCAGATCCCCTGAAACCTGCTGAGGACCTGTACCAGATCCTCTGAAACCTGCTGAGGACCTGTACCAGATCCCCTGAAACCTGCTGAGGACCTGTACCAGATCCCCCTGAAACCTGCTGAGGACCTGTACCAGATCCTCTGAAACCTGCTGAGGACCTGTACCAGATCCCCCTGAAGCCTGCTGAGGACCTGTACCAGATCCCCCTGAAACCTGCTGAGGACCTGTACCAGATCCCCTGAAACCTGCTGAGGACCTGTACCAGATCCCCCTGAAACCTGCTGAGGACCTGTACCAGATCCAGTGGTTCTATAACATCCCATCAGGACAGATCAGGTCTCTGCAGGACTCTCTGATCGGGTTTCTTCAGCTTCCAGAGTTTCTCAGTGATGGAACTTGAGAGTCCTGCTCCTGGTCTTCCCGGGTCCTTGTCCCCACTCTATGCTGGACCTCGATCCCCGTCGCCCGCTCCTTCTTACAGCCCGGTTCGGAGTGTGAGTCCTGGTCCTGGGTTTCCTGGTCAGGCTGCTTTTAACTACAACCAGCTGGAGGGAAGGTTCAAACAGCTGCAGGGTAAGACCCGGTCTCTGGTGGATCAGTGATGTGGTTGGACTAAAATCTGTAACTCTGATTGGTCATTTAGAGTGTTTATTTAAGACCGGCCAATCAGAACCTTTAGTTTTACTTGAAGAAAGTGATTTTAGACTGAAAGCTGCTCGTTAGTCCTGGGTGGGATGCCACTGTGGAGCTGGGCATCGATCTTGAATGAATGGTGACCTATAGAATCTTAGTGTGTTTGTGCCAGCAGACCAACGCCTCCGGTTCAAATAGGGTCACGTGGGGTTAACCCAAACCCTGCTCTCCGGCAGGCGGGCAAACCTTGAGGGTTTTATGAAGCTAAAGCTCCGCTCGTCGTCTGTTTTTTCCTTAAAAACTTTTATATGTTTAATTTTCTCTTCACCCCCCTCGCCCCCCGCCTGCCCCACCCTGCTTCCTCTGCAGAGGGGCTGGGCTCTAACTCCGAGATAGAGGGAGGAGCCCAGAGTAGAGCCGTTGCTCTTCTGGGTCGAGACAAGCCAGATGGGGTGTTTTGGGCATGTGGTTAGGATGCCTCCCTCGACGGTGAGGTGTTCCGTACCAACAGAAGGAGACCCAGAAGCAGACCCCCGGACCTGCTGGAGAGACTATGTCTCACAGCTGGACAGGGAACACCTCAGGATCCTCCTGGGTGAGATGGAGGATGCAGCCGGGGTGAGAAAGCCTGGGCTTCCTGTGTGAGGCTGTTGCCCCCGGCGACTCAGCCCTGGATAAGCAGAAGACGACGGAATGAAATGGAAAAAAAAAACAGGGTTATTTTTTTTGGGGCAATTTTTGTGAAACTGGGCTTTTAGTTTAGAGGTGATGAACCAGTGGGACTTCTGTACAGTTCCAGGATTAATGACCGGGGTTGTCTTGGTCCTCCCAGCCCAGGGATGGCAAACTTTCTGGTTTGTGGGCCACATTGAGTTCTAAGATTTGACCAGCGGGTGGAACAGGATCAGATGGATGGCATGCTTTGGTAACCTCTAGATTAGACCGATAGAATGACGCTAGATTTTAAACAAGCGCTAAATGTTACATCAAGAGTGTTAAATTTAAAATCTAGCGGCGCTAGGTTTGAAATCTAAGCTCTTGATGTAACATTTTGTTTGTTTTAATGTCTAACACGCTTGTTTACGTGTGTGTATTGGCCCCGATGGCTTTCCATATCTGTGCACACTGTTTATTTTGGCATCACGGAGACACACACATTTTAATGGGAGCAGTGTTGTTGTATCTTTGGCCCCATCTAGTGATAAAACATCAGAATTACAGGAAAAATAAAACAATAACATGGTTTATTTATTTAATTTTTTAAGTTCGGAGGGCCGGATTAAAATGTATGACGGGCCACATGTGGCCCACGGGTCAGTTTGTGTGACGGAGGTCGGACTTTTATTTATTTCAGGCTTTTTTTGTTTTTATAAAAAAATGTTTGTTTAATTTCTGTTTTTTTTTTTTTTACATTTTATTTCACTTTCATTCCTTGTTTAGACGTAAAAAAGGATTTTTTTTTTCACATTTGTAAACATCCTCAGACAGATTAAGCTCATTGTTCGTTACCGTGGTGATGAGACTCACATGATGTTCACATTCCTCCACAAACCTCCACATGTGGGCCAAACAACTGCAGATCCGCCTCCTGGGGTTTTCTGATATTTTCAGGTTTTGTTTTTTTGGGGTTTTTACAGGTTCTGGTTTTTGGGTTTTTTCTGGTTTTATGTTTTCTTCTAGTTTCAGCGTTAGAACTCAGACTTGTTTTTTTTCTACACTCCTGAGCGAAGTGAGGAAAGGTCTTAACGTGACAGTGAGACGATTGAAGTGTGTGTGACTCTAAAAACAGAGTGGGAAGAAATCTGACAACTTTTTTCTAACTTAAAAAAACCAGACACGGGCCTGTGATGCATTCCCAGTGTTGTATCATCATGTTGCATTCAGGTTCCAGATGGATTGGGTTGGTGTTTTCATGAACTAGATGTTATATTACTTCATCCTAATTCACAAACATGTGACTGACTTAAAAAAAACAAAAACAAAAGTCCTCTTCTTTTCCAGAGAACGTAGTCTGAAGCAGAAGATTCAGATCAGCTCACACAAGCTCGATTGTCTGGGTCCAGTTCTTCAGTCAGTCATCTTCTTATCCGTCTGTCCCTTACGGGGTTACGGGGAGTGCCGGAGCCCATCCCGGCTGATTTAAGGCGAAGGGCAGGGTACAACATGAACAGGTCGCCAGCCTGTCGCGGGGCCACACACACACTCATTCCTAGGGGCACCTTAGCACCCGGCTAATCAAGCTAGCATGCATGTCTTTGGAGGGTGGGAGGAAACCGGAGTACCCAGAGGAAACCCACGCAGACACAGGGAGAACATGCAAACTCCACACAGAAAGGACAGTGTTACAAGCCTTGTCCCCACTCGAGACTCGAACCCACGACCTACTTGCTGTGAGGTCACTGTGCTACCCACTGCGCCACCGTGCTGCCGACTTTCCATTTTATGATTGTAATTTTCTTCCTTGTCTTTGATCCAGATGAACGCGAGGCGGTTCAAAAGAAGACCTTCACCAAATGGGTTAACTCCCACCTGACCCGGGTCTCCTGCCGGATCACAGACCTCTACATGGATTTGAGGGATGGACGTATGTTAATCAAGCTGCTGGAAGTCCTGTCTGGGGAGCGGCTGGTGGGTACATAAACATCTGTATGTGTGTGTAACCATACACACCTGTGTGCTCATCATTTTCTTCGGTTTAGAACTGAGAGGGGACGTTACAGACCGTACTCCAGAAGGATGTTTGGTCAAATAAAAATATTTATTCCATTATAAATAATTATTTCTTGTAATTAAAACTATGGGTTTCACTCCATCACTGAGCCCCAAATCAACAGCTTTATATTATAAAACCTCTTCTTCTCAAAAGAACCTGTTCCCTGACGTACCATCATTTAAACGGCAGGTTGTTGGAATGTGGTGCCAGCAGCAATGGCGCCACCTACTGAATGACTTTTACTATACATCTCATTCATTCATTCATCTTCTGGGCCGTCCATACATTACAGGGTTATTATATGTGTGTGTGTGTGTGTTTGTGTGTGTGTGTGTGTGTATATGTATGTGTGTGTATGTATGTTAGTGTATGTGTGGGTGTGTATGTGTGTGTGTGTGTGTGTGTGTGTATGTGTATGTTTTACTGTGTACAGTATATATGTGTGTGTGTGTATGTGAATATGTATGTGTATGTGTGTGTGTATATATGTATGTTTGTGTATGTGTGGGTGTGTATGTGTATATGTATATATATGTGTGTATATGTGTGTATATGTGTATATATGTGAGTGTATATGTGTATATATGTGTGTGTGTGTGTATGTGTGTGTGTTCTATAGACTAGTAGACGCTCTATGATTATTTTTTGAGTCCATTCTCATGTAAAAACAATAAAATAAACAAATAAACAATAAAATACTTCTAAAATCAAAGAAGCAGCTTGTAAACAAACTGGAGGAACATTTTGTTTTTAAAATCCAGTTGATTTTAAAGACGTTTTACCTTCTAAACGTGTTTGTTTACCTGAGTTTAAAACATTCTGTAAATAATCTATAAGATTCACTTCTCACAGGCTGAGTAAAAACCCAGCATGTCAGCAACAGAAAAAACAAGTTCATTTAAAACAACAAGACCCCAGTTTGTTCACTGGAAGGAGGGTGGGACACATCAGCTGATTCCAGGATTTTACTCCCAGTCAGATAAAAACTTTTTTACTATGGTCTTTTTTATTATGGTCACATTGTGCAAAAATTTTAGCCTGAAGAAAAATACTTTATTTGTATCTTTTAAACATAAATTTTTGTACTTTTTTTTAAAACACTAAAATAAGATTTTAAATGAAACTGCAGTTTGCTCCTTTTGAGCTACTGTGCAATGTGTAGAGTGTGGAAAAGAGGTGAAGAAGCGTGTGCAGGCAGGCTGGAAAGGGTGGAGAAAAGTATCAGGTGTGATGTGTGACAGAAGAGATTCAAATAAAATGAAAGTGTACAAAACCGTGGTGAGAGCGGCCATGCTGATTGGTCTAGAGACAGTGTGGTGAGAGCGGCCATGCTGATTGGTCTAGAGACAGTGTGGTGAGAGCGGCCATGCTGATTGGTCTAGAGACAGTGTGGTGAGAGCGGCCATGCTGATTGGTCTAGAGACAGTGTGGTGAGAGCGGCCGTGCTGATTGGTTTAGAGAGTGTGGTGAGAGCGGCCATGCTGATTGGTGTAGAGACAGTGTGGTGAGAGCGGCCGTGCTGATTGGTCTAGAGACAGTGTGGTGAGAGCGGCCATGCTGATTGGTCTAGAGACAGTGTGGTGAGAGCGGCCATGCTGATTGGTCTAGAGACAGTGTGGTGAGAGCGGCCATGCTGATTGGTCTAGAGACAGTGTGGTGAGAGCGGCCATGCTGATTGGTCTAGAGACAGTGTGGTGAGAGCAGCCATGCTGATTGGTCTAGAGACAGTGTGGTGAGAGCGGCCATGCTGATTGGTCTAGAGACAGTGTGGTGAGAGCGGCCATGCTGATTGGTCTAGAGACAGTGTGGTGAGAGCAGCCATGCTGATTGGTCTAGAGACAGTGTGGTGAGAGCGGCCATGCTGATTGGTCTACAGACAGTGTTGTGAGAGCGGCCATGCTGATTGGTCTAGAGACAGTGTGGTGAGAGCGGCCATGCTGATTGGTCTAGAGACAGTGTGGTGAGAGCGGCCATGCTGATTGGTCTAGAGACAGTGCGGTGAGAGCGGCCATGCTGATTGGTCTAGAGACAGTGTGGTGAGAGCGGCCATGCTGATTGGTCTAGAGACAGTGTGGTGTGAGCGGCCATGCTGATTGGTCTAGAGACAGTGTGGTGAGAGCGGCCATGCTGATTGGTCTAGAGACAGTGTGGTGAGAGCGTGCATGCTGATTGGTCTAGAGACAGTGTGGTGAGAGCGGCCATGCTGATTGGTCTACAGACAGTGTGGTGAGAGCGGCCATGCTGATTGGTCTAGAGACAGTGTTGTGAGAGCGGCCATGCTGATTGGTCTAGAGACAGTGTGGTGAGAGCGGCCATGCTGATTGGTCTAGAGACAGTGTGGTGAGAGCGGCCATGCTGATTGGTCTAGAAACAGTGTGGTGAGAGCGGCCGTGCTGATTGGTCTAGAAACAGTGTGGTGAGAGCGGCCATGCTGATTGGTCTAGAGACAGTGTGGTGAGAGCGGCCATGCTGATTGGTCTAGAAACAGTGTCACTGAGGAAAAGACAGGAAACAGAGATGTTTGTATCAGAGATGAAGATGCTGAGGATCTCTCTGGGAGTGACCAGGATGGACAGGATCAGAGGAACAGCACATGTTAGAGGTTTTAAAGTCAGAGAGGTCAGACTATTACTCACACCTCTATATGGAAGTACACATCTATGGATGAATGGATGTCTTGTGTGTGACATACACTCACACAAAATTCTAAGTGTATAATAGATGATATTTGATTAAAGTTCCAGGTTTCAGTTCTGAATGGATTATCATCTCCGCTCTTACTCGTGATAGTAATACTTGTTGTGTTTCCAATGTTAATGCTGTGGATCAATCATCCAGAAACGCCTTCCTCACCCCTCACGTAGACCCTTCCTCTCCAGCTTGGCTTCTCATTGGCTCAGAGGGAAGCAGGAAGTCTGGGAACCAGAATTGGCTCCGGTCCTGTTTCTTTATAAAAAGCTAAATGTCCTTGATAAACAAGGACAAACAAGGACATCTGGATAACGTCTGAAGTGTAGAAGAACACAATGATTACAAAATGAGATTAATAATAAAGCTAAGCTTTGAGCTGTGTGTGTAGGCCTGGACCTGGAACGGCCTTTTGGAAGCTCTGGAGACATTTTTTGTAGTGTTAAATAAAAGTAAAAAAATATATGAATTACTCTATTCATTCCTCACCGTGCTGCACTCCTTACACTGCAGCAGGCTGCCCTTCGACGGTGCCAATGGTGGGAGAAGCGGGGGTTAGGTGTCTTCTCCAAGGACCCTAGACATGCTCTCTGTGGGACGCAAACCCGCGAACTTCCGGTCCACGCACGAACGCTCTTTAAAAGCGATTATAACTATGTTTAATTTATTCATTCCTACCCTCACCGTGGTCACCAGCTGTGGGTGGCAACCGAAAGAATGAGATCGCGGATACAAGCGACCGAAATGAGCTTCCTCCGCAGGGTGGCTGGGCTCTCACTCAGAGATCGGGTGAGGAGCTCTGTCATCCAGGAAGAGCTCGGTGTCAAGCCGCTCCTCCTCCACGTCAAGAGGAGCCAGATGGGGTGGTTCGGGCATCTGGTCAGGATGCCCCCGAACGCCTTGCAGGCGAGGTGTTTGCGGGCACATCCCACCGGGAGGAGACCAAGAGGCAGACGCCGGACCCGCTGGAGAGACTATGTCTCACAGCTGGCCGAGGAACGACTTAGGATCCTTCCGGGTGAGATGGAGGATGCAGCCGGGGTGAGAGAAGCCTGGGCTGCCCGTTTGAGGCTGTTGCCCCCTCAACCTTGCCCCGGAAGAAGCGGAAGATGACGGAACGGAATTTATTCACTGATATCTTTGAAAAATAGCATAAATCATTTGCTAACATTTGGCTTTTTTTTTTTAAACCTTTAACCTTGTTTATGTTGTGCTGATGATCCGAGCAGAGTTTGTTGGGAAGGATCAGCACTAAAAGTGTCCTTCTGAGTGAAGTCGTTCTTTTTCTTTTACAGCCCAAACCTACTAAAGGTCGAATGCGGATTCACTGTCTGGAAAATGTAGACAAAGCGCTTCAGTTTCTAAAGGAGCAGAGGGTTCACCTGGAGAACATGGGCTCCCACGACATCGTGGATGGAAATCACCGCCTCACTCTGGGACTCATCTGGACCATCATCCTGCGATTCCAGGTTTGACTTTTAATGCCTCTTCTCGTTTCCCCAACTGGTTCTTTACAGGGACAAAAGTTATACACGACACGAAGCATGTAATATTAAGATTCTAGCTCTATGAACAAGTATGTGCAAATTACGGCCTGCGGGCCACATGAGGGCTGTTAAACATTTTATTCCGGCCGCCGAACATTGAAATAATTAAATAAATAAACCATGTTAATGTTTGATTTATCCTGCAATTCTGATGTTTCTCACTAGGCGCCAAAGAAACAACAACACTGCTCCCATTAAAATGTGTGTCTCTGTGATGCAGGCTGTCAAAACAATGTGGGCAGATATGGAAAGCCATCGGGGCCAATACACACACGTAAACAAGCGTGTTAGATGTTAAAACAAACAAACGCTTAGATTTCAAACCTAGCGCCGCTAGATTTAAAATTTAACGCTCTAACGCTTGTTTAAAATCTAGCGTCATTCTATCGGTCTAATCTAGAGGTTACCAAAGCATGCCATCCATCTGATCCTGTTTCGGACCCTACAATGTTTGAACTCAATGTGACCTGCGAACCAAAAAGTTTGCCCACCTCTGACTTAGAAGCATCCAGGACGATAATGGTGCAAGGGTGTCCTAAATCACATACATGGACGGATGTAGGATGGATGTAGGATGGATGAAAGTCTAATTGAGTAGATAAAAGAAGTAAATGCTTGTTAAGAGTAAAGATAAACTATTAGTGAATAAGTAGTTCAGATTATTACACACAGAAAGGAGTTTATGATATCCAGGAAGAACAGAAATCAAACCTAATGACTCTCCCAGTAAACCAAACCATGTGTGTGTGTTTGTGTGTCAGATTCAGGACATCAGCATAGAGACGGAGGACAATAAGGAGAAGAAGTCTGCTAAGGATGCTCTGCTTCTCTGGTGCCAGATGAAGACAGCAGGGTGAGTTCCTCCAGGGATTCCCCACAACTCTTTCAGAACTTTTGGGGTGCTCCTGCTTAGTTCTTCTCCATGGCAACAGATCGCTGACTTATCTCTTATTAGAGGTAAGATCTGAAGCCCAAGCCCGACGTCGGGTTGGGCCTAAAATGTCAACCATTACTTCGGATCGGCTGACTTTTTTTTCAAATAAATCTATGTTTATAAAATGTAAACTAAAACGAGGTGTGGGTACTAAACTAAGGAATACCTGTCTTTTTCCCAGTGCTACTGTTTCTAGACCAAAACAGCATGGCCGCAGCTACACTCCGGGCTGCTTATTGATTACAGGCTTAACAACATGATTTCACGTCACAGACTTCAAAAATCCCCAGTAACAATTCAATTCAATTCAATTTTATTTGTATCGCCCAAAATCAAAGAATGTCCGTCTCAATGGGCTTCACAAGAAAACAGCAGAAAATCCGCTAGATTAACATTTCTTTGAAAAAAAAAAAAAAAAGAGTTCCTAAGTTTTAGCAACTCCAGTGGCTAACTTCAGGGCAGATGTCTTTGTGAGGCTGATGACGGCGCCAACTTTTTTTTTTTTTACTTTTTTTTTTCCAATGTTATGCGATCTACCCATAATGCCTTTGCGATTGACCAGTCGATCGCGATCGACGTAATGTGCACCCCTGTTCTAACGTTTGTGTCTGGTCCTTCTGAAGGGAAAGATCTGCTATTCTTCCTCTGATGTACTGTGACGTACCGTCACAATATGGCTGGAGTTCTCTCAGTTACCAGCCGAGCCGGCCAGGAAAGCTCTGCCTCTGACCAATGTAATGTCATTTTTTGTGTCTGAGCAAACACACAAGCTTCCTGAGCAAAAAGGGGTGGAGCAAAAATGTTAACTCTTTTGTGACGTCACAACGAGCTAAACTCCAAAGCAGCGGCTTGAGGTAATTTGTTTGAGGAAGGTGCTGAGTTTGACTCAGGATAGCTTTCTTCACTACATGCTCTTTATAAGTGGATTGTAGGTCTTTCAGTGGAACTTCTGTTATTTTACAGCAGATGTTAACAATCCTTTGCAGCTTGTTTTTATGTTTGACAGTCAAACCACCCAGATGGGAACACTGCCTCTGACCAGTTTGATTCTCTTCTTCTGGAATAACCAAACTTGACTTTCTGATCTGTTTGCTTCTAGCAGCTCATCACCGCGTCATCCGGTCCGCTGACGTTCCACTAACCGATGTGCTTTTCTCTTCAGGTATCCAAACGTCAACATCCATAACTTCAGCACCAGCTGGAGAGACGGCATGGCCTTCAACGCCCTCATTCACAAACACAGGTACCACTAAAACATGCAGCTTTAAAAACCATCAAAAGAAAGAATAAAACAAAGACTTGAAAAAACTAGAGTAAAAAAACATCAGTAATTTTTTTTTTATGGATGGAATACAAGTCTTTCTGTAAATAAAGATTAAGAAAATGATCAAAAGGGGGAAAAAAACCTTTCAAAAACATATTTTTCCAGCAGTCAGACATTGACCTAACCCCAGATGTAATCCAGACAAAGTGTGAGATGTATGACTCCTGACAAACTGAACTGATTTAAAAAGAATGATAAAAGATGAAAAACGAAGCTTTTTGAAGCATTGACATGTTTGAAGTAAAATTGTATCAAATGTGTTGAAGTCTCTGAGGCCTCGGAAAGACACTGACATCTAGTGGACAGATTAAATCACTGCAAACCAGAGCACGACACAATTTGGGAACCCCAAACTATTTTCTGGTCAGAAATAGAAATATATTCTACATGGAATGATTAGAAAATGAACCCAAATTATCTTTCACAATATCTTGTTTTTGTTTTAGAAATAGAAGTTCTTTAACAATCGAAGGCTTTAATTTTACGTCTTATATGATTCATTAATTCTCAATTAAATGAGGTAAGCTCCGGGTCAAAATTTTTATACAAAATGTTCTCAAAAGAATGAGATACGCTGCGGAGCCCCGTTTCATTTTTCATCTCTAGAATTTATAGATTAAACTTTTCAATTAAATCTAAATCTGAAGTTATTATAAGAAAAAAAATCAATGTAACATTCAACTCTGACTGAAGATGGAAAAAAAAAAAACAGTTTTACTAATTATTATCCACACAACTAAAGACAGATGTTTTTATTCGTCAGAGGTTTCGCCTGTTTGTCAAAAATAACTTCAGTTTTTATCAAAATAAAACTAAACTGCTTCTCGTAAACTCAGAAGTTTAGTCTCTGCGTGAACGCTCTTTAAAAGACCTTTAGTCAGTCATCTTCTGAAGCAATCACACCAACCAGGATTGTGGTTCTGGAGCGTATAGCCACAGGAAAGAGGGGGGCACACCCTGACAGATTGCCAGTCCATTACGGGGCCACGTAGAGACAGACAACCATTCACACGCACTCAGTCCTATGGACGATTTCTATGCGATTGATCTAGCTAACATGTTTTTGGAGGGTGGGAGGAAACCGGGATATCCGTAGAAAACCCATACATACACAGAGACACATGTAAACTCCACACAGGAAGACCTGCACTACGAGCCTCGCCCCGCCCCGCCGGAGCTTAAATCCAGACTTTCTGTCTGTGAGGCCAGAGTGCTAACCACAGCACCACCATGCAGGCCTAAAAATAGATCTAAAAAAAAGACGACATTCTCACAGGCCTAAATGGGAGCAGCATGTAACAGATGTAGTTTGATCCATGAAGCAGAGCTGATTCAAAGTCTCAAGTGACTAAAAGAAGCCTGAGGACAGAACCAATGTGATGAGGACAGAACCAATGTGACGAGAACAGGAGCTCTATGAAAGACACAGGATAGACATGATGAGGACAGGACCGATGTGATGAGAACAGGACCTCTATGAAAGACACAGGATAGACATGATGAGGACAGGACCGATGTAATGAGAACAGGACCTCTATGAAAGACACAGGATAGACATGATGAGGACAGGACCGATGTGATGAGAACAGGACCTCTATGAAAGGCACAGGATAGACATGATGAGGACAGGACCGATGTGATGAGAACAGGACCTCTATGAAAGGCACAGGATAGACATGATGAGGACAAGACCGATGTGATGAGAACAGGACCTCTATGAAAGGCACAGGATAGACATGATGAGGACAAGACCGATGAGGCAAGGACAGAACCCGTGTGAAAGGCACAGGATAGACATGATGAGGACAGGACCTGTATGAAAGACACAGGATAGACATGATGAGGACAGGACCGATGAGGCAAGGACAGAACCCGTGTGAAAGGCACAGGGTAGACATGATGAGGACAGGACCTGTATGAAAGACACAGGATAGACATGATGAGGACAGGACCGATGAGGCAAGGACAGAACCCGTGTGAAAGGCACAGGATAGACATGATGAGGACAGGACCAATGTGATGAGAACAGGACCTGTATGAAAGACGCAGGATAGACATGATGAGGACATGACTTACAGTATATGACATAAACAGGATCGAACCTCTTTGATCCTGATGTTTAAGAGCTATCTGAGTCAGATCAGACCGGTACAGTAATCTAACTTCTTTCATTCTGAGAATGTTTTAAAGATGAGTGAATCCAGCAGAAGAAGTTCTTCTACAGAAACACTGTGATTTTTATCAGTAACTGTTAACATCCAAGGTGATTAATAAACATGTTACCAGTATGTTACATGTTTATTTAATCAAACCTTGGAGCCAATAGTGCCCCCTAGTGAAATGTCTACAGGTGCCTTTTTCTTAAATCTGCTTCCGCTCCGTTCCGTCCTGTCGTCTTCCGCTTATCCAGGGCCAGGTCGTGGGGCAACACCCTCAGACAGGAAGCCCAGGCTTCTCACACCCTGGCCGCATCCTCCAGTTCACCCAGAAGGATCTCAAGTCGTTCCCTGACCACCTGTGGGACATTGTCTCTCCAGTGTGTCCAGGGTCGGCCTCTTGGTCTCCTCTTGCTCGGACGTGCTCGAAACACCCCACCAGCGAGGCGCTCGGGAGGCGTCCTGACCAGATGCTCGAACCACCCCATCTGGCTCCTCTTGACCTGGAGGAGCGGTTCGACACTGAGCTCCTCCCGGATTTAAATCAGAGCAGCACTCTTCCAGCGTTGTGTGGGGTTGTCACTGAGGATGAACGGAATCAACTCAGATCCGTCAGGATAACTGTACTGATCTACTTTTGCTCCAGCCTTAATAAACTGTATGCACGTTCCAATGAGCGGGATTTTGTTGTCCCGGTTTGACGGTGAGAAGTGGATCGGCTAACAGACAAACAAGAGAAATGTGGTCCAAACCAATTATCTTCAGGACCAAAAACAACTTTTAAAGGATTTAGCAGGTTGGGGTACAGTTATGTTTTCAAAGGAAACCAGGAGCGTCCATCGGTGTTTACACTGGTGCTGTTTCCATATCTGTCTGGCTCTTATTGATTAGGTCAAATAGGAGGGACATTTTGTTTGTCGTTCTGACCTGATTGATCTTTTCTTGTTGCCCTTCAGGCCGGATCTGATCGACTTTGATAAGCTGAAGAAGTCCAATGCTCACTATAACCTTCAGAATGCTTTTAACCTGGCTGAGCAGCACCTGGGACTCACCAAGCTGCTGGATCCTGAAGGTAAGAAATACGCCCACCCTCCTGGACTGCCTTCATTAACGTATTTCTGTATGTGCAGACATCAGCGTGGACCACCCCGATGAGAAGTCCATCATCACCTACGTAGTGACCTACTATCATTACTTTTCCAAGATGAAGGCTCTGAAGGTGGAGGGGAAGAGGATTGGAAAGGTTTGTTTACAACATTTTACACAGAACTCATTTCAAATTCTGTTTAACCGTCCTTCTAACGAGTGTGGACACGTCAGCATCGCTGTACTTCTAAAAACGATGGCTTGTAGATAAAATAACTGACCATTTGACAGAATTTAATAAAGTTATCCGTGTCTTCAGCTTCTAGAAAGAAGAACATCTTGGTTCTTATTGTTTATTAATATATTTCTGTTCATTTAAAACCACATTTTAAAATAAAACACTTCTGATTATAAATAGATATATTTTCAAAAATCTTTTCTGACAGCCAAGCTTCACATTTCTGTCTTCTGACTTCATCAAGATAAAGTTTGGTGGAACCGATGCGTAGTGAGCTGATCTCACACTGTGTGTAAACAATAGTGATCCTACATTTCCACGATTGCACCATCAAAGCTGACTTTTATTTTTAATGAGTCATACAAAACGTCCAGAAACTTCTGCTGCTGTCATGAAAACAAACGTGCCCAGTTTAATTTCTTCTCCGATTCCCCAAGAAATGAGTTCAAACAATAAAATAAAATACATCTCAGAATACGTTTTAAAAGAAAAACCTGGTTGAATTTATTAAGCAGGCTTACGTCCAAATCTGAGCTTATGTTGACTTCTACAGTTACCGTGGTTAAAGTGTGTGGACTTTAGTGTAACTCTGTGATGGTGGTGATAGTTAAGGCCCAAAATGCAACACTTAGAAAGCATTTACCCTCACTTTATTATTCAGGATGACTTGGTTAGGAGGCACAGACGGGGTCAAAGACAGGCAGCAGGTCAAGTTACCAGGGCAGGAGATCAGGGAGAGCCAGGACAGTCAAGGTTGATCACAGGAAGACAGATGTTCAGGATTCCAGATTGAGTCACCATGTCAGTTGATGATCTGACAGGAGCTGAAACACCAGTTTGAGTCCACTCCATGACAAACTCTCATGTATTTGAAAATCTGTCAAATAAAGAGATGTAGAAAGAAGACGAGACATGTGGACAGAACCAATGTTTACTCAGAGAAAAAGTAACAGAATTCTTGGTAAAGTTTAATAAAGTGATCAAATCTGATTTTTTTCAGGTCTTGGATAACGCCATAGAAACTGAACAGATGATTGATAAGTACGAGTCGCTGGCGTCTGACTTGTTAGAGTGGATCGAACAGACCATCATCATTCTTAACAACAGAAAGTTTGCCAATTCTCTGGTGGGGGTACAACAACAGCTGCAGGCCTTTAATACCTATCGCACCGTGGAAAAACCTCCCAAGTACGTCCTAGTTTTACAGAATGGTTTGTTTTGTGTGCGGGGGTCTCTCAGTGATCAGAGACGCCGTGCACTGTGGATCACAAAACAAGTCTAATTTCTGTCAACGTGTTGTCAGATTCACAGAAAAAGGAAACTTGGAGGTTCTACTTTTCACTATTCAAAGTAAAATGAGGGCGAATAATCAGAAAGTCTACACTCCTCGAGAGGGCAAGCTCATCTCTGACATCAACAAGGTGAGTACCCTTCCTCAGGTGTGGGGATCTTTAGTCACACCACCACAAGGAAAGGGTGTGAAGTTAGTTTTATTTTGTCCCCTGTGTGTCTGGGTCTGACTCTCCCTGGTGACGTCTTCCAGTGTGTGCGGCCTCTTGAGATGATACGGAGGAATTTTGGAACAAATTAGAAGTGCTGCAGATGAGGTCCTTGGTCATGTGCAGGATCTTTAGAACACTTCCACAGCTGGAATGTGGAGGAGTCTGAGGAATTCGGTACTCCTAAGTTCAGACTTTTCCATGTTGATGTAGCACTTTCTTCCCAGTTAGAAATGGGCTAGAACCAGAGGATCCATCTGTTCACTCTTGGAGAGATGGAAACTAGTAAATAAGTAAACATTGAGACCAGATATCCAACAGGTACCATTATATTATGTTCTGATGTATAAAATGAGTCTGTGTCATGACCTTAAATCAGGAGTGGGTAATTCATTTTTATCAGGGGCCGCATGAGAAGCCTGAATTGTGTCAGAGGGCCACCAACTTTCTTTCATTGTAAAATACATAGCTGGTACTGATAATCAGAAGAATAAAGCACTCTGTAAATATAATAAGAAAAACAATTATTGAACCAGTGCAATTTATTTTTTAACTTGTTAATCTCCACAAACAATAACTTGTAATGCTTTCCACCTCATGTTACCTCTTCAGTGAGAATAATCCAGTCTGTTCTTGAACATTGAAATCTGGTGGAATGTCTGAAGTGGAAGGACAGCTGAGAGGTGGTCATCAGTCATAGAGGATCTGTGTTTGGATTTGTTGAACTTCATAACTGAGAATGTCTTTTCACATTGATAGGTGGATCCAAAGAGGACTAGGATCCTCTGAGCATGCCTCCTCAGGTGTGGAAAGTTCTCCTCTTTGAGGGCGGAGTAAAAGTCTACGACGTGCATACGTAGCGACGTAACGCTTTTCAAAATAAAATAAAAATGAAATTTCAAAATAAAAGTAAAAAAAAGTTTAATTTATGGTGTTTATGATTGGCCTCACGCGGGCCGGACAGGGACATACAAAGGGCCGGATGTGGCCCGCGGGCCTTAATTTGGCCAGGTCTGCCTTAGATGATTATTGATCCACAACAATCAATACAGAATCACATGGTCAGTGTTTGTTTCAGAAACAACAAAAGAAACCCCACAAAAAGTTTAGTAATGAAAAAAATCATCCTGACAGTCCCAAAAACATCAGTGTGTTCTACGACAGTCCTGTCCAGTATGTTTGTGGGCAGTGTGTATGAGGATAAACAAAACAGAACAGCAGGACTGCGGGTAATGAGGGGCACTGGGTCATTTTCTACCACACTGGCAGTAGCAGGCGATTGTTGTGGTGGTCCAATTCCAGGTCAGGATCGCTCACCATCAAATTAATGTTCAGGAAGAACAAAAGGTGACCTAACGTCTCCTGATTTATCCGGCTTGGATTCTGACGTGCATCTATAAAGATTTGATCCAGAGTACGACAGTGATCCCTCACAGGATCTTGTGAAGGATCGACCATCCTTGCTGCAGCGTCTACAGTGCTCCACCCTCATGTCTTGAGACTAACTACACTGGCATGCTTATATCTGCCAGGTCACATGCTGAGGAAGTCCCGTGGGAAGGCGTCAAACTCCCACGAGATTCCAGAGCAGCAGAATGAAACAGCCTGGCCATTGTCAAGAGTTCCATTCACACAGAGAGAGTCAATGTTCTGATTCAGAGTCCTGAGATAGACTGAGATGGTAGAGTGCACAGGTGTACTGGAGAAGAACAATGAGCCGGCGCTCACACACGTTAAGGAAGCTCTCACACACGTTAAGGAAGCTCTCACACACGTTAAGGAAGCTCTCACACACGTTAAGGAAGCTCTCACACACGTTAAGGAAGCTCTCACACGTTAAGGAAGCTCTCACACACGTTAAGGAAGCTCTCACACACGTTAAGGAAGCTCTCACACACGTTAAGGAAGCTCTCACACACGTTAAGGAAGCTCTCACACACATTAAGGAAGCTCTCACACACGTTAAGGAAGCTCTCACACACGTAAGGACACAGATCTCACACACAGATGTTTTTTTTAATTTTAAACACCAGAAAAGAAAAACCTCATTTCTTTTCTTGTTTTCACGAACCTCTTAACCTCATGTTGTCAGTTTATTTTTTATCTTCAAACTTCGGATCTGTCCAAAGCTCTGTGTGGACGTGTTGTACAGACGCATGTTGTGCTGCACATCAAACTCATGAAACATGTGAATGTGCACAAATCAAACGTGTCTTTGGAGAATTAATATTATTTCCAATGTTTGAAAAAACAGATGGAGTCAAACCAACACCTGATCACATAAAGTACTTTAAAATGATTCAATAATAACAACTACTCCTTTGATAATTAATCTTTTTAATTAATCGTCCCACTGGGAGGAGACCAAGGGGCAGACCTGGAATCCGCTGGTGAGACTGTCTCACAGCTGGCCAGGGAAGGACTCGGGATCCTTCCGTGTGAGCTGGAGGATGCAGCCGGGGTGAGAGAAGCCTGGGCTTCCCGTTTGAGGCTACCGGCGACCTGGCTCTGGAACAAGCGGAAGATAACGGAACGGAAAATGAATATTTTGAAATTAGCCGCTGTAGGCTCTAGCACCCCCGCGATAACCATTCAGACTAAGTGACATGACCCCATGTTAGTGTCAGCTTTAACAAACATTCCTTTTGGTGGCTGAGGTAGAATTAGTCTGACGCTTCAGAGAAAAAGTCAAACAAACTGTCCATAAAAATGTAACTTAATGTGATTATTTGAACTTGAAATAAGAACGTTCTGCATACAGAATATTATTAGTCTCTGAAAACAATAGAGATTAGAGAGTGAGGGAGAGAGAGGTCAAAGACCATGTCTTCCTGCTGTACCCCCACCTTCAGGTCAGAGCTTCTCTCCTTTTAAAACCTTTAGAGTGCTCCCCACAAGGTAAAGGCAAAAAGAAGTTCAACAAAGGAATGATGTTTATGCTCCTCCAGTCACCCTGCAGGGTGGACCACACCCTAACTTGATCAGGTGCCACTCTGAGTCCTGGACCAACAGGAGTTGGTATTTGAAGGAACGTAGCGGTGGTTCTGGTCTGCTTTTGCACACGTGTATCATTATAAAATTCAAACACAACGTGACATCAGAGCGACCAGAGAACATGGCAGATTTTTGGATTGGTTTCCTTGACAATGATGATGTTTCCTGGGTGATGATGATATTCTGTAGGCCTGGGAACGGCTGGAGAAGGCGGAGCATGAACGGGAGTTGGCTCTAAGGATGGAGCTGATTCGTCAGGAGAAGCTGGAGCAGTTGGCCCGTCGCTTCGATCGTAAAGCTGCCATGAGAGAGACGTGGTTGAGCGAGAACCAGAGGCTGGTCTCCCAGGTAACCGCCACTTGTTAACAACCCATCTCCCAGGTAACCACCACTGGTTACAGACTGGTTTCTCCACATGTTAGAAACCAGTTTCCCAGATAACTTAATCATTCTGAAACAGTGAGAATGTGAGCCAGGCTTCTACTCTGACAGTGTTCAAACTCAGACTCTAGATGATGATTCAAATTGTTTTTATCTAAACTTTTATTGTAGTTTAAACTCACTTTAAACTAATAATTTACACTTGCTTTTATTTGTTTTTACAACTTTTTTTTATCAGTTGTGGATCAAAAATAAACTTGTTTTCTTTCCTCCTCAGGATAACTTTGGCTTCGACCTGCAGGCCGTGGAAGCTGCTACAAAGAAGCATGAAGCTATAGAAACTGACATTGCAGCGTACGAGGAGCGAGTTCAGGTCAGTTTGTGTGTTTTTTTTAATCTAATCTTTGATCCATCTGGATCAGACAGGTTTATTCAGCTTCTTATCTGTTTGGTACAGGCGGTGGTTGCCGTGGCAAAGGAACTGGAGGCTGAGAGTTACCATGACCTCAAGCGGGTCACAGCCAGGAAGGACAATGTTCTGCGCCTGTGGGAGTACCTGCTGGAGCTGTTGAAGGCTCGGCGGCACCGGCTGGAACAGAACCTCAATCTGCAGAGGGTCTTTCAGGAAATGCTGCACGTCATGGACTGGATGGATGAGATGAAGGTATGGGCGGGACCCTTTATATCTTTGTGGCTGAATCATTTTTTCTTTTCTGGTAGAATGCATCAACACATACTAGAGGAGACTCAATAACATGGAGCGAAATCGCTGACTTTTGTTGTTACCTAATCTGAGTACCTCTACGATGTTTATTCCATGTTGATGTTTTGTGCGACCCTAGTTCCCCAAAATACAACAAGCCCACTTTGATTTGGAGCCAAATGGTTGGATCCGTTTCCTGCTCAGCAGCTCTCCGTCTTGTTAGAGGAGAAGACTGCTCAGCTGCTCGTGTCAAGTTAAAAGTTAAGCCCTGCTAAACACGGATATGAATGTTGTTCTGTCGGTAGGTCAGTTAAAAAATGACCTTACTGTGTGGTTCTTTAGGAATCATAGTTTACTACATCAACAGAAAGAATTCTTTTAAACAGTCAGTCAGTAATTTGATTGCATTTACAGGGTTTCACTGGAAAAATCAAAGCTGTTGCCCACTGCTTTTATTAAATACATCAACAGAAGAAACAAAATCTAGCTATCTGCATTTCTATGTGTGACCCCCTTCCTTTTTAGCTAACCTAATAATAAAAAAAAAAACCTACCTGAAAAAAAATCAATTAAAAAACCTTGCTAATGTTTTATTTTCCTGTAATTCTGATGTTTCGTCACTAGATGGCACCAAAGATACAACAACACTGCTCCCATTAAAATGTGTGCGTCTCCGTGATGCACACGCTATCAAAATAAACAGTGTGCCCATATATGGAAAGCCATCGGGGCCCAAAGCACGCACATAAACAAGCGTGTTAGATGTTAAAACAAACAAAATGTTACATCAAGCACTTAGATTTCAAACCTCGCGTAACCTTGTTTAAAACACAGTAAACAAACACTCCAAAAGTTCAACAAATTGCAAATTGCTAAAATCTTGCACGTAATTCTATCGGTCTAATCTAGAGGTTACCAAAGCATGCCGTCCATCTGATCCTGTTCCGGTCCCTTGGTCAAATGTTAGGACTCAATGTGGCCCGCAAACCAAAAAGCTTGCCAACCCCTGGCCTAGCCCGTTCCAGTATTTAATTATTAAAATCCCTGTATGTTTAAGGATCTTAATACAGTACTGTATACATTGTGTGAACAGGAACAACCAGATAAACATGACTCTGGTTGATTTGGTGTATGGCCAGTCATGGTTAAATCTACATTTAGATAACATTACCAGCAAGTTTTCCTTCCTCATATTTTCTGCAGATGCTCCTGCTGTCCCAGGACTACGGAAAGCATCTGCTGGGAGTGGAGGACCTGCTGCAGAAGCACGCTCTGGTGGAGGCTGATGTCAGCGTTCAGGCTGACAGAGTCCGCTTGGTCAACAGCAACGCTCAGAAGTTTGCAGATGATGCAGAAAGTACGTCAGTGAACTTTTTGTCTATCCCTTCGGTTTCACCCACAGTGAACTTTTCCATCATTTTTTTTCTGCAGGTTATAAGCCCTGTGATCCTCAGATCATCAAGGACCGGGTGGCTCACTTGGATTTCTGTTACCAGGAATTGAGCCAGTTGGCTGCCGAACGGCGAGCGCGCTTAGAGGAATCCCGTCGACTCTGGAAGTTCTTCTGGGAGATGGCAGAGGAGGTTCTTCTGTTTATTTTTGTCCTGTGAGATGTTAAAGACAGATTAATGTCATCACGCTACTAATAAATCCTTTTGAAACAGGAGAAGAAGTAGAACAAGAAAAGATCAGCTCAAAGTCCTGCTGATAAAATAATGTGAAGAATAAAAATGAAACAAATGTGTTTGAATCAACTGAACAGCTACGTTAGGAGCCAAACTCAGAAAAGACCTGAACCCTGCTAGAAACAAATTAATATTAGGACCTAGCAGAGGACAGCCTGGGTTGGGAAGAACCGGGACAGGACTCATTGATATGATACATTTGGGGTGTAAGTCAGGGAAGACCGAGTGTCAGATCGAGTGGTGAGGTGGGGTTACCAACCTGAAGCTTGTAATCTGCAGGAGGGCTGGATCAGGGAGAAGGAGCAGATCGTTTCTTCTGAGGACCACGGAAAAGACCTGACAGGTGCTCTGCGGCTGCTCAGCCAGCACAAGGCACTGGAGGACGAGATGAGCGGGCGGTCTGGTCACCTTCAGCAGACCATTAAGCAGGGTCAGGACCTGATAGCTGAAAACCACTTTGGAGCTGACAAGATCAAAGAGCGAGTCCAAGACATTCAGGTAAGTTAAACCTGGATCTGACCTCTGGGGGTTGTGTCTAACGTGACTCATGTCTTCATGCAGGATCAGTGGGCATCTCTGGGACGTCTCTCTGCTTCACGGACGGCTCAGTTACAGGAAGCCTGTAACCTCCATCAGTTCCAGGTAGTTTACAACTTGTTCTAAGATGACAGATCCTGGTTCTGTGTAAACTATAGTCCTTCTCTTTGTGTAAGGCTGATGCTGACGATATGGACACATGGATGTTGGACATTCTGAGGATCGTGTCCAGTGTGGACCTGGGCCATGACGAGTTTTCCGCCCAGACGCTGGTGAAGAAGCATAAAGACGTGGCAGAGGAGATCGGCAGCTACAGACCAGTCATTGATGCGCTGCACGACCAGTCCAAAACCCTGCCACAGGAGAAGGCCAACTCAGAGGAGGTAGAACCTAATGTCACAGAGATTCAATTCTAATTGGCTCACAGCCTGGGTGTATGTGTTTCTACAGGTCCAGAACCGTCTAGCGGGCATAGAGGAACGATACCGAGAGGTGGTGGAGCTAAGCCGGCTCAGGAAGCAAGCCCTGCAGGATGCGTTGGCCCTCTATAAGATGCTGAGCGAGGCCAGTGCCAGTGAGCTCTGGATTGATGAGAAGGAGCAGTGGTTAAATGGCATGGAAATCCCAGAGAAGCTGGAGGACTTGGAGGTGGTCCAACACCGGTAAGATTCCGACTGCATATTTTGTTTTGAGAATCATGTCCAACCTTCACTTAAATAATTTGACCAATCAGATTACCAAGCAGTATAATAATGATCTTTTAGATTGGATTCCGGTCTACTGGATCCAAATCAAATACACCAGGCAGACAGTCTGAGAAGAAATAAACATGTATTTTGCGTGCAACCCACGTTGATATGGATTCAGAAAAGAAAATCCGGCCTCATTCATTCATCCATCGCAGCAAATTAAACCTTTTTTTTTTATGTATTTATTTATTTATTTCGGTCACAGTGCAACCTCATATCAATGAAATAAAGAAAACAACCATATTCCAGCAAAGGACCGAAAAGGTAACGGCTGAAGCAAACGCTTATTACGCCGACCCTTTTTTTTTTTTTTTTTTATGTCATAATAAAAGCAAAAAGACATAAGTAAATACTAAGTCATCATAATTGTTATAACACATAACATAATAATATCATAATACATCATAACATAATCATAACACATCATAACATATAACATAATCATAACACATATTCGTAACACATAACATAATCATAACACATCATAATTGTTTACTTTTTATAGAAGCTTGAATTTAACCATCAAGACTTGCATATTTTTTATGTATTAATAACTTAAATTTCTTTTTTAAACATAAAAGATTTAAACACAATTTAAGTTCATCATTACAATTATTCCAAAGATCCACACCTTTAATAGAAATACAGAATTTTTTAACATTTGTTCTAAATTTATTTTTAATGAACACATCATTTCCTCTTAGTTCGTATGGACTTTTCCTAATAATAAACATATTTTGTAGAGAGTTTGACATCATGTTTTTTTTTATCTTAAACATAAATTTTAAAGTGTGTAATTCCACTAAATCATAGAACTTTAATGTTTTTAAATTTATAAATAGATTATTGGTAGGTTGATTATAAGATGAGAATGTTATTGCTCGTATTGCTTTTTTTTGTAAAATATAAATTGGTTTTGTGTTAGTTTTGTACGTATTTCCCCAAATCTCGATACAATAAGTTATATATGGAAGTACTAATGTATTATATAACATAAACAAACTTTTTTTATTTAGGACAAATCTGAATTTATAAATGATTGCTATTACTTTAGACAGTTTATTTTTTGTATAATTTATGTGTGATTTCCAGCTTAATTTGTGATCTATAACCATTCCAAGGAACTTACTGTCGTAAGCTCGTTCCAATGGGGTGTTATTAAGCATAATTTGAATTTGTTTAGGTACTTTTAATTTTGTAAATACTATAAATATCGTTTTTTCAATATTTAATGATAATTTATTTATGTCAAACCATATTTTTATTTTACTCAATTCTCTTTCAACTGATTGTATCATTTGGTTCAGGTCTTTTCCTGAAAAATAAAGAGTAGTGTCGTCTGCAAACAGTACATAATTTATTAGTTTGGATGTGTAACACATACATGTGTAACACATACATGTGTAACACATACAAACTGTTTCATATCAAACAGTTTGAAACTTTTAGCACAAATAGATATTGGCTCAAAAAATTGTTGTCAGCCTTTTCTAACTGGTCCAAAAATACCCAAATCAACATGTCGTTAGTCATACCTCTCATGGTTTTAGATGACTTGGCCATCATTGATTACAGGTGATGAAAACACGTCCCATTCTGTGAACCAGGAAAAAAAATCTGTATTGAATTAGATATAAAAATCTAGCTTTGTTTTTCCAATGAAAACCATTTGCTGAATCCGCTGCTCCGGGGCTTAATTCTAGTTCCTGTTTCTTGTTTTTTTAGGTTCGAGAGTCTGGAACCAGAGATGAACAGCCAGGCCTCGCGGGTTGCTGTGGTGAACCAGGTTGCAAGGCAACTAATCCACAGTGGACATCCTGGTGAGACAGAGATCAAAGCACAGCAGGACAAACTCAACACCAGGTAACCAGCTCTTAATAATAGAGACCTCATTCCGGGTGTACCCCGATCCATTACAGAACCCCCAGACCTCAACAGAAGCCTGACAGGGTGGGGTTTTAAGTTCCAAATGTTTCTGTGTGTAGATGGAGTCAATTCAGAAATCTGGTGGACAAGAAAAAAGAGGCTCTGAACTCAGCTCTGGGAATCCAGAACTACCACTTGGAGTGCAACGAGACCAAATCTTGGATCAAGGAGAAGACCAAGGTGGGATTAAACCTATGAGCTGATGTGACGAGGTAAACTGATTCTTTCTACTTTGTGCAGGTCATCGAGTCAACCCAAGAGCTTGGAAACGATCTGGCCGGTGTCATGGCTCTACAAAGGAAATTAACAGGAATGGAGCGGGACCTTGTGGCCATCG
Organism: Neostethus bicornis; assembly: GCA_902685375.1. Taxonomy (NCBI): domain Eukaryota; kingdom Metazoa; phylum Chordata; class Actinopteri; order Atheriniformes; family Phallostethidae; genus Neostethus; species Neostethus bicornis. The sequence goes on from CACRXE010000082.1 coordinate 786,749, forward strand.
AAGACAAACTGGGAGACTTGAGAAAAGAGTCAGACCGCCTGGCCTCTGAACACCAGGAACAGTCAGAGGCCATCAAAGGCCGCGTGTCTGAGATCACTGGTGTCTGGGGGGAGATGAAGGTTGGACTACAGAGACTAAACATTGTGTACTAGTCTTACACGTCAACATATCAACATTTTTCTTCTGTCACTAGGACACCCTCAAGAATCGTGAAGAATCCTTGGGAGAGGCCAGCAAGTTGCAGCAGTTCCTGCGTGACCTGGACGACTTCCAGGCGTGGCTGTCTCGTACTCAAACGGCCATCGCCTCAGAGGACATGCCCAACACACTGACTGAGGTGGAGAAGCTGCTGGCCCACCACGAGGGCATCAGGAACGAGGTTCATAATTATGAGGAGGACTACCAGAAGATGCGTGACATGGGGGAGATGGTGACGCAGGGCCAGGTGGACGCCCAGCACATGTTTCTGCGGCAGAGGCTTCAGGCGCTCGACACTGGCTGGAACGAGGTGCACCGCATGTGGGAGAACCGGCAGAACCTGTTGTCTCAGTCTCATGCCTACCAACTTTTCCTGCGTGATACGAAGCAGGCCGAGACCTTCCTCAACAATCAGGTGAACTCTCTAGTTTTGTGCTGCTTCCTAAAGTCCAGCTCATCATCAGAAGAGTCTAACTCTGGTTTTTATGGACAGGAGTATGTCCTGGCCCATACCGAGCTGCCTGGCACCCTTGAAGCTGCTGAGGCTGCTATCAAGAAGCAGGAGGATTTCATGACCACCATGGATGCCAACGAGGAGAAGATAAACGGTGTGGTGGACACCGGTTGTCGCTTGGTCACTGACGGAAACATCAGCTCCGATCGCATCCAGGAGAAAGTGGACTGTATCAAGCAGAGGTAGCACCTGTAACTTTTAGAACTTCTTCTGAGGTGCAAGCCGGTCATCTCCATCTAACCCTGTCCTCTTCATCCTCTTCACTCACATTTTAAAGAATAGAAAATATTGAAGTTTTCATTAGTTTTGATCATTTTTTATCAGAAAAATTCAGTGTGTTGCGATGTCGTTCCGTTCCGGCGTCTTCCGCTTATCCGGGGCCAGGAAACCCAGGTTTCTCTCCCCCTGGCTGCATCCTCCATCTCACCAGGAAGGATCCCGAGTCATTCCTCGGGCAGCTGTGAGACGTAGTCTCTCCAGCGGGTCCGGGGTCTGTCTCTTGGTCTCCTCCCGGTGGAACGTGCCCGAAACACCTCACCAGCGAAGCGCTCAGAGGTGTTTCGGGGTGGCTCCTCTCAACCTGGAGCAGGAGCGGCTCGACACCAAGCCCCTTCCGGATGGCAGAGCTCCTCACCTGATCTCTGACTGAGAGCCCAGCCACCCTGCGGAGGAAGATCATTTCAGCTACTTGGATCCGCGACCTCGTTCTTTCGGTCACCACCACAGCTGGTTACCATGATGAGGATAAGAACGTAGATCCTCGTTACCATAGTGAGGGTAAGAACGTAGATCCTCGTTACCATGGTGAGGGTATGAACGTAGATCCTGGTTACCATGGTGAGGGTAGGAACGTAGATCCTGGTTACCATGGTGAGGGTATGAACGTAGATCCTGGTTACCATGGTGAGGGTAGGAACGTACGTAGATCCTGGTTACCATGGTGAGGGTAGGAACATAGATCCTGGTTACCACGGTGAGGGTAGGAATGTAGATCCTGGTTACCATGGTGAGGGTAGGAAAGTAGATCCTGTTTACCGTGGTGAGGATAGGAACGTAGATCCCGGTTACCATGGAGAAGGTAGGAACGTAGATCCCGGTTATCATGGTGAGGGTAGGAACGTACGTAGATCCTGGTTACCACGGTGAGGGTAGGAACGTAGATCCTGGTTACCATGGTGAGGGTAGGAACGTAGATCCTGGTTACCGTGGTGAGGGTAGGAACGTAGATCCTGGTTACCGTGGTGAGGGTAGGAACGTAGATCCTGGTTACCACGGTGAGGGTAGGAACGTAGATCCTGGTTACCATGGTGAGGGTAGGAATGTAGATCCTGGTTACCATGGTGAGGGTAGGAACGTAGATCCTGGTTACTGTGGTGAGGGTAGGAACATAGATTCTGGTTACCATGGTGAGGGTAGGAACATAGATCCTGGTTACCATGGTGAGGGTAGGAACGTAGATCCTGGTTACCATGGTGAGGGTATGAACGTAGATCCTGGTTACCATGGTGAGGGTAGGAACGTACGTAGATCCTGGTTACCATGGTGAGGGTAGGAACATAGATCCTGGTTACCACGGTGAGGGTAGGAATGTAGATCCTGGTTACCATGGTGAGGGTAGGAAAGTAGATCCTGGTTACCATGGTGAGGGTAGGAACGTAGATCCTGGTTACTGTGGTGAGGGTAGGAACATAGATTCTGGTTACCATGGTGAGGGTAGGAACATAGATCCTGGTTACCATGGTGAGGGTAGGAACGTACGTAGATCCTGGTTACCATGGTGAGTGTAGGAACGTAGATCCTGGTTACCACGGTGAGGGTAGGAACGTAGATCCTGGTTACCATGGTGAGGGTTGGAACATAGATCCTTGTTACCATGGTGAGGGTAGGAACGTAGATCCTGGTTACTGTGGTAAGGGTAGGAACATAGATCCTGGTTACCATGGTAAGGGTAGGAACATAGATCCCGGTTACCATGGTGGGGGTAGGAACATAGATCCTGGTAACCATGGTGAGGGTAGGAATGTAGATCCTGGTTACCACGGTGAGGGTAGGAACGTAGATCCCGGTTACCACGGTGAGGGTAGGAACGTAGATCCTGGTTACCATGGTGAGGTTAGGAACGTAGATCCTGGTTACCATGGTGAGGGTAGGAACGTAGATCCCGGTTACCATGGTGAGGGTAGGAATGTAGATCCTGGTTACCATGGTGAGGTTAGGAACGTAGATCTTGGTTACCGTGGTGAGGATAGGAACGTAGATCCTGGTTACCATGGTGAGGATAGAAACGTAGATCCTGGTTACCATGGTGAGGGTAGGAACGTAGATCCCGGTTACCATGGTGAGGGTAGGAATCTAGATCCTGGTTACCATGGTGAGGTTAGGAACGTAGATCTTGGTTACCGTGGTGAGGATAGGAACGTAGATCCTGGTTACCATGGTGAGGGTAGGAACGTAGATCCCGGTTACCATGGTGAGGGTAGGAATCTAGATCCCGGTTACCATGGTGAGGGTAGGAACGTAGATCCTGGTTACCATGGTGAGGGTAGGAACATAGATCCTGGTAACCATGGTGAGGGTAGGAATGTAGATCCTGGTTACCACGGTGAGGGTAGGAACGTAGATCCCGGTTACCACGGTGAGGTTAGGAAAGTAGATTTTGGTTACCGTGGTGAGGATAGGAACGTAGATCCTGGTTACCATGGTGAGGATAGGAACGTAGATCTGGTTACCATGGTGAGGGTAGGAATGTAGATCCTGGTTACCATGGTGAGGGTAGGAACATAGATCCTGGTTACCATGGTGAGGGTAGGAACGTACGTAGATCCTGGTTACCATGGTGAGGGTAGGAACGTACGTAGATCCTGGTTACCGTGGTGAGGGTAGGAACATAGATCCTGGTTACCATGGTGAGGGTAGGAACGTAGATCCCGGTTACCATGGTGAGGGTAGGAACGTAGATCCTGGTTACCATGGTGAGGGTAGGAACATAGATCCTTGTTACCATGGTGAGGGTAGGAACGTAGATCCTGGTTACTGTGGTAAGGGTAGGAACATAGATCCTGGTTACCATGGTAAGGGTAGGAACATAGATCCCGGTTACCATGGTGAGGGTAGGAATGTAGATCCTCGTTACCACGGTGAGGGTAGGAACGTAGACCCCGGTTACCACGGTGAGGTTAGGAACGTAGATCTTGGTTACCGTGGTGAGGATAGGAACGTAGATCCTGGTTACCATGGTGAGGGTAGGAACGAAGATCCCGGTTACCATGGTGAGGGTAGGAAAATAGATCCTGGTTACAATGGGGAGGATAGGAACGTAGATCTGGTTACCATGGTGAGGGTAGGAATGTAGATCCTGGTTACCATGGTGAGGGTAGGAATGTAGATCCTGGTTACCACGGTGAGGATAGGAACGTAGATCTGGTTATCATGGTGAGGGTAGGAATGTAGATCCTGGTTACCATGGTGAGGGTAGGAATGTAGATCCCGGTTATCATGGTGAGGGTAGGAATGTAGATCCTGGTTACCATGGTGAGGATAGGAACGTAGATCCTGGTTACTGTGGTGAGGGTAGGAACGTAGATCCCGGTTACCATGGTGAGGGTAGGAACGTAGATCCTGGTTACTGTGGTGAGGGTAGGAACATAGATTCTGGTTACCATGGTGAGGGTAGGAACATAGATCCTGGTTACCATGGTGAGGGTAGGAACGTACATAGATCCTGGTTACCATAGTGAGTGTAGGAACGTAGATCCTGGTTACCACGGTGAGGGCAGGAACGTAGATCCCGGTTACCATGGTGAGGGTAGGATCATAGATCCTTGTTACCATGGTGAGGGTAGGAACGTAGATCCTGGTTACTGTGGTAAGGGTAGGAACATAGATCCTGGTTACCATGGTAAGGGTAGGAACATAGATCCCGGTTACCATGGTGAGGGTAGGAACATAGATCCTGGTAACCATGGAGAAGGTAGGAATGTAGATCATGGTTACCACGGTGAGGGTAGGAATGTAGATCCTGGTTACCACGGTGAGGGTAGGAATGTAGATCCTGGTTACCATGGTGAGGGTAGGAATGTAGATCCTGGTTACCATGGTGAGGATAGGAACATAGATCCTGGTTACCATGGTGAGGGTAGGAACGTAGATCCTGGTTACCATGGTGAGGGTAGGAACATAGATCCTGGTTACCTTGGTGAGGGTAGGAACGTAGATCCTGGTTACCATGGTGAGGGTAGGAATGTAGATCCTGGTTACCATGGTGAGGGTAGGAATGTAGATCCTGGTTACCATGGTGAGGGTAGGAACGTGGATCCTTTTAAAAGAGGTATTTAAAAGTATCAAGCCTGACGTCAGACTGCACAGAATGAAAAAGCCTCTCCTGGAGATCTTTAAGTCGATCTGGGAACGTGGGGGTTTGAACAAAGCTTTCTGGAGGCTTGATTCAATACATACCAAGCAAAAAAAAAATAGAAGCCCAGACGGCCAGCGGCCAAACATATCAGCACAGGAGGACGTGGTTTCAGCACAGTTGATGGAATACATTTGTGATCCTGCAGACATCAGAAGAATCGTCAGGTAGCTGCAGAGTTGATGACCAGGCTGAAGGACAACCGAGACCTGCAAAGATTTCTGCAGGACTGCCAGGAGGTAGCTGAAGCTATCTGCCTTGTTCTTTGAGAGCAGTCATTGTAAACGTCCCTGCTAACTGCTGGCCGTGTTTTCCTCAGCTTGCTCTGTGGATCAGTGAGAAGATGCTGACAGCCCAGGACATGTCGTATGACGAGGCCCGGAACCTTCACAGCAAGTGGCTGAAGCATCAGGCCTTCATGGCGGAGCTGCAGTCCAATAAAGAATGGCTACAAAAGATTCAGAAGGTAAAGAAAGTAGCTACATTGTTGGAAAAATCTGTTTCTGAAAACAATTTGAAATTCTGTTCTAGGACGGTGACACGTTAACGGCAGAGAAACCTGACACAGAGGCTGTGGTGAAAGAAAAGCTTACCTCCCTTCAGACTTCGTGGGGGAAGCTGGAATCCACCACCCAAACAAAAGCCCAGACTCTGTTTGACGCCAATAAAGCAGAGCTATTCAATCAGACCTGTGCCGACCTTGAAACCTGGATGTCTGGTCTGGATATCCAGATTCAGTCTGATGACTACGGCAAAGACCTGACCTCCGTCAACATCCTACTGAAGAAGCAGCAGGTAGCTCCCCAGAACTCTGTTAGAGAGCAGTTTAAAACCGAGTCAACCTTAATCTTGATCAGTACTATAAATCCACTAAACCCAGTCCTCATTGTGAAAGAAGAGTTCATAAATTCATTGAGACTGTAAACTGATCCTCTCTTCAGAGGAGACAAATTAAAAGTGGACCCACTTCTCTGAAGAAAAGCCAAACATGGACATGTGTCTTTTTTTTTGTTCAAGTCAATGTTCATTCCCCCCCCTCATTAGAACTCAGTAGTATCTGATGCTACGTGCACTACATGCACTTATTTCTAATTCACAGTTCTGAAAACTTTCTTCAAGTCTTAGATATAATTTCCACCTGTGTGAGAATCCATCTTTCCAGTAACTAGAAGGGCATTTAGACCCTTCCTGTGTTTTGTTTTGATTTTAACTGATGCTTTTTTAAAGTCTCTGGTTCTGATGACCTGTTGTCCTTCTTCAGATGCTAGAGAGCCAGGTGGAGGTGCGTCAGAAAGAAGTGGAAGAGCTTCAGGGTCAGTCTCAGATTCTCAGCCAAGAGGGGAAAGGCTCCGAAGAGGTTGATGGTCAGAGGATCAGTGTAGAGAGAAAGTTTCAGGCTCTTCAAGCACCGCTTCAGAAAAGGAGGGAGAATCTCATGGCTTCACGAGAGATCCATCAGTTTAACCGGGATGTGGAGGATGAGATTGTAAGTAATGCTCTTTTGGAAGTTTGTGTAATGGAGTAAGTTTAATTTGGGTTACTAACAAAATCCTGTTCATTTCCAGCTGTGGGTGAATGAGAGGATCCCAATGGCCATGTCTATCGACCACGGACACAACCTGCAGACGGTGCAGCTGCTCATCAAGAAGAACCAGGTAAAGGTTAGAAAAATAAAGCAACAAGGTGAGCAAGAACCACAGAGGGAAGTTTGATAGAATTCAATGCACTACTGTCATGTCTGGGCGATGAACCACAATTTCTTTTACGCGCTATCAACGTTGCGGCTTGTGCAACGATACGGCCTAGCTGTAGATTTTTCTAACGGCCATTCAAGTAGAAAGGTTACGAGTTACACGTTATGTAGCTTGGTGTTTTTAAAGGCACTGATGGAAGGATGAAGAACAACAATCCGCTTTAACACTTCCTGTCCTTAACACAATAAAATAACTGGAAATGCAGCTCATAATTTCCTCCTTTACACAGGTTTGAATTTTAAATGGTCTTATGTGGCTCGTAGATGAAAACGTAAACACCCCCTCATAACAGAAAATTCTTGAAGAAATGCAGCTTTTACGTCTGAAGTAATAAAGCTGGCTGTTATAGACGGGAACGGAGCTGCTGCATGTAAACTTAGTGTTAATGAATCAATGACCAGACGTTTGAAACGGCAGCACAAACAACTTCATTTCATCTTCTGAGCTGCTTATTCCTAATGGAGCCATGGAGGGTGCGGTGCCACACACAGAGACAACCAGACACACACTCATTCCTATGGGCACAATTTCATAGCAGCTAATCAACCTAACATGCAGGTTCTTGGACGGTGGGAGGAAACTGGAAAAAAAAAAACATATGTAGATGGGTAGAGGATGCAAACTCCACACAGAAAGACCTTCAAGATTTGCCCCTGACCTTCTTAATGTAACGCCACAGTACTAACCACAGCGCCACTGTGCTGCCGTATGAAGAATTGGAGCAATGTAAAAATAAAAATAAAAACAAGCAATGTTGGTGCTATTTTACTGCCGTGGTGATGCAGTGTTACTGAGGCGTTACTGCGGGGTTACTGAGGCGTTACTGAGGTGTTACTGAGGCGTTACTGAGGCGTTACTGAGGCGTTACTGAGGGGTTACTGAGGCGTTACTGTGGCGTTACTGTGGCGTTACTGAGGCGTTACTGAGGGGTTACTGAGGCGTTACTGAGGCGTTACTGAGGGTTACTGAGGCGTTACTGAGGCGTTACTGAGGCGTTACTGAGGCGTTACTGAGGCGTTACTGAGGGTTACTGAGGCGTTACTGAGGCGTTACTGAGGCGTTACTGAGGCGTTACTGAGAGGTTACTGAGGCGTTACTGAGGCGTTACTGAGGCGTTACTGAGGCGTTACTGAGGCGTTACTGTGGCGTTACTGAGGCGTTACTGAGGCGTTACTGAGGCGTTACTGCGGGGTTACTGAGGCGTTACTGAGGCGTTACTGAGGCGTTACTGCGGGGTTACTGAGGCGTTACTGAGGCGTTACTGCAGGGTTACTGAAGCGTTACTGAAGCGTTACTGAGGCGTTACTGAGGCGTTACTGTGGCGTTACTGAGGCGTTACTGCAGGGTTACTGAGGCGTTACTGAGGCGTTACTGAGGCGTTACTGCGGGGTTACTGAGGTGTTACTGAGGCGTTACTGAGGCGTTACTGAGGCGTTACTGAGGCGTTACTGTGGCGTTACTGAGGCGTTACTGAAGCGTTACTGCGGGGTTACTGAGGCGTTACTGCAGGGTTACTGAAGCGTTACTGAAGCGTTACTGAGGCGTTACTGAGGCGTTACTGTGGCGTTACTGAGGCGTTACTGCAGGGTTACTGAGGCGTTACTGAAGCGTTACTGAGGCGTTACTGTGGCGTTACTGAGGCGTTACTGAGGCGTTACTGAAGCGTTACTGAGGCGTTACTGAGGCGTTACTGTGGCGTTACTGAGGCGTTACTGAAGCGTTACTGAGGCGTTACTGAGGCGTTACTGAGGCGTTACTGAAGCGTTACTGAGGCGTTACTGAAGCGTTACTGCGGGGTTACTGAGGCGTTACTGCAGGGTTACTGAGGCGTTACTGAAGCGTTACTGAGGCGTTACTGAGGCGTTACTGTGGCGTTACTGAGGCGTTACTGCAGGGTTACTGAGGCGTTACTGAAGCGTTACTGAGGCGTTACTGAGGCGTTACTGAAGCGTTACTGAGGCGTTACTGAAGCGTTACTGAGGCGTTACTGTGGCGTTACTGAGGCGTTACTGCGGGGTTACTGAGGCGTTACTGTGGCGTTACTGAGGCGTTACTGAGGCGTTACTGCGGGGTTACTGAGGCGTTACTGAGGCGTTACTGAGGCGTCACTGAGGCGTTACTGAGGCGTTACTGAGGCGTCACTGAGGCGTTACTGAGGCGTCACTGAGGCGTTACTGAGGCGTCACTGAGGCGTTACTGCGGGGTTACTGAGGCGTCACTGAGGCGTTACTGAGGCGTCACTGAGGCGTTACTGAGGCGTTACTGAAGCGTTACTGAGGCGTCACTGAGGCGTTACTGAGGCGTTACTGAGGCGTTACTGAGGCGTCACTGAGGCGTTACTGCGGGGTTACTGAGGCGTTACTGAGGCGTTACTGAAGCGTTACTGAGGCGTTACTGAGGCGTTACTGAGGCGTTACTGAGGCGTTACTGAGGCGTTACTGAAGCGTTACTGAGGCGTTACTGAGGCGTTACTGAGGCGTTACTGAGGCGTTACTGAGGCGTTACTGAGGCGTTACTGAAGCGTTACTGAGGCGTTACTGAGGCGTTACTGAGGCGTTACTGAGGCGTTACTGAGGCGTTACTGAGGCGTTACTGAGGCGTTACTGAGGCGTTACTGTGGCAATACTGAGGCGTTACTGAGGCGTTACTGAGGCGTTACTGAAGCGTTACTGAGGCGTTACTGAGGCGTTACTGAAGCGTTACTGAGGCGTTACTGAGGCGTTACTGAGGCGTTACTGAGGCGTTACTGCGGCGTTACTGAGGCGTTACTGAAGCGTTACTGAGGCGTTACTGAGGGGTTACTGAGGCGTTACTGAGGCGTTACTGAGGCGTTACTGAAGCGTTACTGAGGCGTTACTGAGGCGTTACTGAGGCGTTACTGAGGCGTTACTGAAGCGTTACTGAGGCGTTACTGAGGCGTTACTGAGGCGTTACTGAGGCGTTACTGCGGCGTTACTGAGGCGTTACTGAAGCGTTACTGAGGCGTTACTGAGGCGTTACTGAGGCGTTACTGAGGCGTTACTGAGGCGTTACTGAGGCGTTACTGAGGCGTTACTGCGGCGTTACTGAGGCGTTACTGAAGCGTTACTGAGGCGTTACTGAGGCGTTACTGAGGCGTTACTGAGGCGTTACTGAGGCGTTACTGAGGCGTTACTGAGGCGTTACTGAGGCGTTACTGTGGCGTTACTGAGGCGTTACTGAGGGGTCACTGAGGCGTCACTGAGGGGTCACTGAGGCGTCACTGAGGCGTCACTGAGGCGTTACTGAGGGGTCACTGAGGCGTTACTGAGGCGTTACTGAGGCGTTACTGAGGCGTTACTGAGGGGTTACTGAGGGGTTACTGAGGGGTCACTGAGGGGTCACTGAGGCGTCACTGAGGCGTTACTGCGGCGTTACTGAAGCGTTACTGAGGCGTTACTGAGGGGTCACTGAGGGGTCACTGAGGCGTTACTGAGGCGTTACTGTGGCGTTACTGAGGCGTTACTGAGGCGTTACTGAGGCGTTACTGAGGGGTTACTGAGGGGTTACTGAGGCGTTACTGAGGCGTTACTGAGGCGTTACTGAGGCGTTACTGAGGCGTTACTGAGGCGTTACTGAGGGGTTACTGAGGCGTTACTGAGGCGTTACTGAGGCGTTACTGAGGGGTTACTGAGGGGTTACTGAGGCGTTACTGAGGGGTTACTGAGGCGTTACTGAGGCGTTACTGAGGCGTTACTGAGGCGTTACTGAGGCGTTACTGAGGGGTTACTGAGGCGTTACTGAGGCGTTACTGTGGCGTTACTGTGGCGTTACTGAGGCGTTACTGAGGGGTTACTGAGGCGTTACTGAGGCGTTACTGAGGCGTTACTGAGGCGTTACTGAGGGGTTACTGAGGGGTTACTGAGGCGTTACTGAGGCGTTACTGAGGGGTTACTGAGGCGTTACTGAGGCGTTACTGAGGGGTTACTGAGGCGTTACTGAGGCGTTACTGAGGCGTTACTGAGGGGTTACTGAGGCGTTACTGAGGCGTTACTGAGGGGTTACTGAGGCGTTACTGAGGCGTTACTGTGGCGTTACTGAGGCGTTACTGAGGCGTTACTGAGGCGTTACTGTGGCGTTACTGCGGCGTTACTGAGGCGTTACTGAGGCGTTACTGAGGCGTTACTGAGGGGTTACTGAGGCGTTACTGAGGCGTTACTGAGGGGTTACTGAGGCGTTACTGAGGGGTTACTGAGGCGTTACTGAGGGGTTACTGAGGCGTTACTGAGGCGTTACTGAGGCGTTACTGAGGCGTTACTGCGGCGTTACTGAGGCGTTACTGAGGCGTTACTGAGGCGTTACTGCGGCGTTACTGCGGCGTTACTGAGGCGTTACTGAGGCGTTACTGAGGCGTTACTGAGGCGTTACTGAGGCGTTACTGAGGCGTTACTGAGGCGTTACTGAGGCGTTACTGCGGCGTTACTGAGGCGTTACTGAGGCGTTACTGCGGCGTTACTGCGGCGTTACTGAGGCGTTACTGAGGCGTTACTGAGGCGTTACTGAGGCGTTACTGAGGCGTTACTGAGGCGTTACTGCGGCGTTACTGAGGCGTTACTGAGGCGTTACTGAGGCGTTACTGAGGCGTTACTGAGGCGTTACTGAGGCGTTACTGAGGCGTTACTGAGGGGTTACTGAGGCGTTACTAAGGGGTTACTGAGGCGTTACTGCGGCGTTACTGAGGGGTTACTGAGGCGTTACTAAGGGGTTACTGAGGCGTTACTGAGGCGTTACTGAGGCGTTACTGAGGCGTTACTGAGGCGTTACTGAGGGGTTACTGAGGCGTTACTAAGGGGTTACTGAGGCGTTACTGAGGCGTTACTGAGGGGTTACTGAGGCGTTACTAAGGGGTTACTGAGGCGTTACTGAAGCGTTACTGAGGCGTTACTGAGGCGTTACTGAGGGGTTACTGAGGGGTTACTGCGGCGTTACTGCGGCGTTACTGAGGCGTTACTGCGGCGTTACTGCGGCGTTACTGAGGCGTTACTGAGGCGTTACTGAGGCGTTACTGCGGCGTTACTGAGGCGTTACTGAGGGGTTACTGAGGGGTTACTGAGGCGTTACTGAGGCGTTACTGAGGGGTTACTGCGGCGTTACTGCGGCGTTACTGAGGGGTTACTGAGGCGTTACTGAGGCGTTACTGAGGCGTTACTGCGGCGTTACTGCGGCGTTACTGAGGCGTTACTGAGGGGTTACTGAGGCGTTACTGCGGCGTTACTGAGGCGTTACTGAGGCGTTACTGAGGCGTTACTGAGGGGTTACTGAGGGGTTACTGAGGGGTTACTGAGGCGTTACTGCGGCGTTACTGAGGCGTTACTGAGGCGTTACTGAGGCGTTACTGAGGGGTTACTGAGGGGTTACTGAGGCGTTACTGAGGCGTTACTGAGGCGTTACTGAGGCGTTACTGAGGCGTTACTGAGGCGTTACTGAGGCGTTACTGAGGCGTTACTGCGGCGTTACTGAGGCGTTACTGAGGCGTTACTGCGGCGTTACTGAGGCGTTACTGAGGGGTTACTGAGGCGTTACTGAGGGGTTACTGAGGCGTTACTGTGGCGTTACTGAGGCGTTACTGAGGCGTTACTGAGGCGTTACTGAGGCGTTACTGAGGCGTTACTGAGGCGTTACTGAGGCGTTACTGAGGCGTTACTGAGGCGTTACTGCGGCGTTACTGAGGCGTTACTGAGGGGTTACTGAGGCGTTACTGAGGCGTTACTGAAGCGTTACTGAGGCGTTACTGAGGGGTTACTGAGGCGTTACTGAGGCGTTACTGAGGCGTTACTGAGGCGTTACTGCGGCGTTACTGAGGCGTTACTGAGGGGTTACTGAGGCGTTACTGAGGGGTTACTGAGGCGTTACTGAGGCGTTACTGAGGGGTTACTGAGGCGTTACTGAGGCGTTACTGAGGCGTTACTGAGGCGTTACTGAGGCGTTACTGAGGCGTTACTGCGGCGTTACTGAGGCGTTACTGAGGGGTTACTGAGGCGTTACTGAGGGGTTACTGAGGGGTTACTGAGGCGTTACTGAGGCGTCACTGAGGCGTCACTGCGGCGTCACTGCGGCGTCACTGAGGCGTCACTGAGGCGTCACTGAGGCGTCACTGTGGCGTTACTGAGGGGTTACTGAGGCGTTACTGAGGCGTTACTGAGGCGTTACTGAGGCGTTACTGAGGCGTCACTGAGGCGTTACTGAGGCGTCACTGAGGCGTTACTGAGGGGTTACTGAGGCGTTACTGAGGCGTTACTGAGGCGTTACTGAGGCGTTACTGAGGGGTCACTGAGGCGTTACTGTGGCGTTACTGAGGCGTTACTGAGGGGTCACTGAGGCGTTACTGTGGCGTTACTGAGGCGTTACTGAGGGGTCACTGAGGCGTTACTGAGGCGTCACTGAGGCGTTACTGAGGGGTCACTGAGGCGTTACTGTGGCGTTACTGAGGGGTTACTGAGGGGTTACTGAAGCGTTACTGAGGCGTTACTGAGGGGTCACTGAGGCGTTACTGAGGGGTCACTGAGGCGTTACTGTGGCGTTACTGAGGCGTTACTGAGGCGTTACTGAGGCGTTACTGAGGGGTTACTGAGGCGTTACTGAGGGGTCACTGAGGCGTTACTGAGGGGTCACTGAGGCGTTACTGAGGCGTTACTGAGGCGTTACTGAGGCGTCACTGAGGCGTTACTGAGGCGTTACTGAAGCGTTACTGAGGCGTTACTGAGGGGTCACTGAGGCGTCACTGAGGCGTTACTGAGGCGTTACTGAGGCGTTACTGAGGCGTTACTGAAGCGTTACTGAGGGGTCACTGAGGCGTTACTGAGGGGTCACTGAGGCGTTACTGAGGCGTTACTGAGGCGTTACTGAGGCGTTACTGAGGGGTCACTGAGGCGTCACTGAGGCGTTACTGAGGCGTTACTGAGGGGTCACTGAGGCGTTACTGAGGGGTCACTGAGGCGTTACTGAGGCGTTACTGAGGCGTTACTGAGGCGTTACTGAAGCGTTACTGAGGGGTCACTGAGGCGTTACTGAGGGGTCACTGAGGCGTTACTGAGGGGTCACTGAGGCGTTACTGAGGCGTTACTGAGGCGTTACTGAAGCGTTACTGAGGGGTCACTGAGGCGTTACTGAGGGGTCACTGAGGCGTTACTGAGGCGTTACTGAGGCGTTACTGAGGGGTCACTGAGGCGTTACTGAGGGGTCACTGAGGCGTTACTGAGGCGTTACTGAGGCGTTACTGAGGCGTTACTGAGGCGTTACTGAGGCGTTACTGAGGGGTTACTGAGGCGTTACTGAGGCGTTACTGAGGCGTTACTGAGGCGTTACTGAGGCGTTACTGAGGGGTTACTGAGGCGTTACTGAGGCGTTACTGAGGCGTTACTGAGGCGTTACTGAGGGGTTACTGAGGCGTTACTGAGGCGTTACTGAGGGGTTACTGAGGGGTTACTGAGGGGTTACTGAGGGGTTACTGAGGCGTTACTGAGGCGTTACTGAGGGGTTACTGAGGGGTTACTGAGGCGTTACTGAGGCGTTACTGAGGGGTTACTGAGGGGTTACTGAGGCGTTACTGAGGCGTTACTGAGGCGTTACTGAGGCGTTACTGAGGGGTTACTGAGGGGTTACTGAGGGGTTACTGAGGCGTTACTGAGGCGTTACTGAGGCGTTACTGAGGCGTTACTGAGGGGTTACTGAGGCGTTACTGAGGCGTTACTGAGGGGTTACTGAGGGGTTACTGAGGCGTTACTGAGGCGTTACTGAGGCGTTACTGAGGGGTTACTGAGGCGTTACTGAGGCGTTACTGAGGCGTTACTGAGGGGTTACTGAGGGGTTACTGAGGGGTTACTGAGGGGTTACTGAGGGGTTACTGAGGGGTTACTGAGGCGTTACTGAAGCGTTACTGAGGGGTTACTGAGGGGTTACTGAGGGGTTACTGAGGGGTTACTGAGGGGTTACTGAGGGGTTACTGAGGGGTTACTGAGGGGTTACTGAGGGGTTACTGAGGGGTTACTGAGGGGTTACTGAAGCGTTACTGAGGGGTTACTGAGGCGTTACTGAGGCGTTACTGAGGGGTTACTGAGGCGTTACTGAGGCGTTACTGAGGCGTTACTGAGGGGTTACTGAGGGGTTACTGAGGGGTTACTGAGGGGTTACTGAGGGGTTACTGAGGGGTTACTGAGGCGTCACTGAGGGGTCACTGAGGCGTTACTGAGGCGTCACTGAGGCGTTACTGAGGCGTTACTGAGGGGTTACTGAGGGGTTACTGAGGCGTTACTGAGGGGTTACTGAGGCGTTACTGAGGGGTCACTGAGGCGTTACTGAGGCGTCACTGAGGGGTCACTGAGGCGTTACTGAGGCGTCACTGAGGCGTTACTGAGGCGTCACTGAGGCGTTACTGAGGCGTTACTGAGGGGTTACTGAGGCGTTACTGAGGCGTTACTGAGGGGTCACTGAGGCGTTACTGAGGCGTCACTGAGGCGTTACTGCGGCGTTACTGCGGCGTTACTGAGGCGTTACTGAGGCGTTACTGAGGCGTTACTGAGGCGTTACTGAGGCGTTACTGAGGCGTTACTGAGGCGTTACTGCGGCGTTACTGAGGCGTTACTGAGGCGTTACTGAGGCGTTACTGCGGCGTTACTGCGGCGTTACTGAGGCGTTACTGAGGCGTTACTGAGGGGTTACTGAGGCGTTACTGAGGCGTTACTGAGGGGTTACTGAGGCGTTACTGAGGCGTTACTGCGGCGTTACTGAGGCGTTACTGAGGCGTTACTGAGGCGTTACTGCGGCGTTACTGCGGCGTTACTGAGGCGTTACTGAGGCGTTACTGAGGGGTTACTGAGGCGTTACTGAGGCGTTACTGAGGCGTTACTGAGGCGTTACTGAGGCGTTACTGAGGGGTCACTGAGGCGTTACTGAGGCGTCACTGAGGCGTCACTGAGGCGTTACTGAGGCGTTACTGAGGCGTTACTGAAGCGTTACTGAGGGGTTACTGAGGCGTTACTGAGGCGTCACTGAGGCGTTACTGAGGCGTTACTGAGGGGTCACTGAGGCGTTACTGAGGCGTTACTGAGGCGTTACTGAGGCGTCACTGAGGGGTTACTGAGGGGTCACTGAGGCGTTACTGAGGGGTCACTGAGGCGTTACTGAGGCGTTACTGAGGCGTTACTGAGGCGT
This sequence comes from Neostethus bicornis, assembly GCA_902685375.1. Taxonomy (NCBI): domain Eukaryota; kingdom Metazoa; phylum Chordata; class Actinopteri; order Atheriniformes; family Phallostethidae; genus Neostethus; species Neostethus bicornis. The sequence goes on from CACRXE010000082.1 coordinate 802,794, forward strand.
TACTGAGGCGTTACTGAGGCGTCACTGAGGCGTTACTGAGGGGTCACTGAGGCGTCACTGAGGCGTTACTGAGGCGTTACTGAGGCGTTACTGAGGCGTCACTGAGGCGTTACTGAGGGGTCACTGAGGCGTTACTGAGGGGTCACTGAGGCGTTACTGAGGGGTCACTGAGGCGTTACTGAGGCGTTACTGAGGCGTTACTGAGGCGTTACTGAGGCGTCACTGAGGCGTTACTGAGGGGTCACTGAGGCGTTACTGAGGCGTTACTGAGGCGTTACTGAGGCGTTACTGAGGCGTTACTGAGGCGTTACTGAGGCGTTACTGAGGCGTCACTGAGGGGTTACTGAGGCGTCACTGAGGGGTTACTGAGGGGTCACTGAGGCGTTACTGAGGGGTCACTGAGGCGTTACTGAGGCGTTACTGAGGCGTTACTGAGGCGTTACTGAGGCGTCACTGAGGCGTCACTGAGGGGTCACTGAGGGGTTACTGAGGGGTTACTGAAGCGTTACTGAGGCGTCACTGAGGCGTTACTGAGGGGTCACTGAGGCGTTACTGAGGGGTCACTGAGGGGTCACTGAGGGGTCACTGAGGGGTTACTGAGGGGTCACTGAGGCGTTACTGAGGCGTTACTGAGGCGTTACTGAGGCGTTACTGAGGGGTCACTGAGGGGTCACTGAGGGGTCACTGAGGGGTCACTGAGGGGTCACTGAGGGGTCACTGAGGCGTCACTGAGGGGTCACTGAGGGGTCACTGAGGGGTCACTGAGGGGTCACTGAGGCGTTACTGAGGGGTCACTGAGGGGTCACTGAGGGGTTACTGAGGGGTCACTCAGGGGTCACTGAGGGGTCACTGAGGCGTTACTGAGGCGTTACTGAGGCGTTACTGAGGGGTTACTGAGGCGTCACTGAGGGGTCACTGAGGGGTTACTGAGGGGTTACTGAGGCGTTACTGAGGCGTCACTGAGGGGTCACTGAGGGGTCACTGAGGGGTCACTCAGGGGTCACTGAGGGGTCACTGAGGCGTTACTGAGGCGTTACTGAGGGGTTACTGAGGCGTTACTGAGGCGTCACTGAGGGGTCACTGAGGGGTCACTGAGGGGTCACTCAGGGGTCACTGAGGGGTCACTGAGGCGTTACTGAGGCGTTACTGAGGGGTTACTGAGGCGTCACTGAGGGGTTACTGAGGGGTTACTGAGGCGTTACTGAGGCGTTACTGAGGCGTTACTGAGGCGTTACTGAGGGGTCACTGAGGGGTCACTGAGGGGTCACTGAGGGGTCACTGAGGGGTCACTGAGGGGTCACTCAGGGGTCACTGAGGGGTCACTGAGGCGTTACTGAGGCGTTACTGAGGCGTTACTGAGGGGTCACTGAGGGGTCACTCAGGGGTCACTGAGGGGTCACTGAGGCGTTACTGAGGCGTTACTGAGGGGTCACTGAGGGGTCACTGAGGGGTCACTCAGGGGTCACTGAGGGGTCACTGAGGCGTTACTGAGGCGTCACTGAGGGGTCACTGAGGGGTTACTGAGGGGTCACTGAGGCGTCACTGAGGGGTCACTGAGGGGTCACTGAGGGGTCACTCAGGGGTCACTGAGGGGTCACTGAGGCGTTACTGAGGCGTTACTGAGGCGTTACTGAGGGGTTACTGAGGGGTTACTGAGGCGTCACTGAGGGGTCACTGAGGGGTTACTGAGGGGTTACTGAGGCGTTACTGAGGGGTCACTGAGGCGTCACTGAGGCGTTACTGAGGGGTCACTGAGGGGTTACTGAGGGGTTACTGAGGCGTTACTGAGGCGTTACTGAGGCGTTACTGAGGCGTTACTGAGGCGTTACTGAGGGGTCACTGAGGCGTCACTGAGGCGTCACTGAGGCGTCACTGAGGCGTCACTGAGGCGTCACTGAGGCGTCACTGAGGCGTTACTGAGGCGTTACTGAGGGGTCACTGAGGCGTCACTGAGGGGTCACTGAGGCGTTACTGAGGCGTTACTGAGGCGTTACTGAGGGGTCACTGAGGGGTCACTGAGGGGTCACTGAGGCGTCACTGAGGGGTCACTGAGGCGTTACTGAGGCGTTACTGAGGCGTTACTGAGGCGTTACTGAGGCGTCACTGAGGCGTTACTGAGGCGTTACTGAGGCGTTACTGAGGCGTTACTGAGGCGTTACTGAGGCGTCACTGAGGCGTCACTGAGGCGTTACTGAGGCGTCACTGAGGCGTCACTGAGGCGCCGTGGTGATGTGGTATTACTGCGGTGTTATCGCGGTGTTACTGCGGCGTTACTGCGGCGTTACTGCGGCGTTACTGCAGCGTTACAGGCTCTGTTAAGGTACATGTTTAAAACTTTGAAAACTCTTTCTGTGAATATCTTATGTTACAATGCGGGAACCTGCAGCTTGTAAACAGGTGCGGCTTATTTTTGAACAAAATGTGTTTTTCCTTAAAATGTAGTGGGTGTGGCTTATACTCAGGTGCGCTCGATAGGCCGGAAAATCTGGTAATTACTTTGGGAGTAGAGGCATGTTAGAAAGAACAGCCAGAGGTACTACATGTCAAACAGAGGGAACTGGTTCAGCAGAAGGCACGTGAGGTCTGCTTTAATGTTTACTGTGATGGTTCTTTTGACTCCCGTAGACTCTACAGAAGGAGATCCAGGGGCACCAACCTCGCTATGATGACATATTCGAGCGCAGCCAGCACACCCTGAGAGATGGCGGTATTACGTCTGAGCTGATCCGCCAGCGGCTTGCGGACTTCCGGTTGCTGTGGGACAAGATAAAGAACGAGGTGGAGAAGCGTCACAGCCGACTCAGTGAGGCGCACAGGGCCCAGCAGTACTACTTTGATGCTGCGGAGGCAGAGGCTTGGATGAGTGAACAGGAACTCTACATGATGTCCGAGGAAAAAGCCAAGGTGAGGACGTGAAAGCATCAGTGGTATTATCCTTCATGACCTCTGACCTAAGCAAGCCGTGTTCATTTACTGTCCCCCAGGATGAGCAGAGCTCTGTGGCCATGCTGAAGAAACATCAGATTTTAGAGCAGGCTGTGGAGGATTACGCCGAGGCCGTCCACCAGTTGTCCAGCACCAGCCGAGGCCTGGTGGCTGCGGGACACCCTGACAGGTAGGAAGCAGGCAGGGACTGTGTGAGGAAGACACGAGGGAGATGATATTTGTGAGGAAGTTAAAGTTTGCTGTGGTCTTCTAGTGAACGTATTAGCATGCGGCAGTCCCAGGTGGACAAGCTCTACGCCGGTCTGAAGGACTTATCAGAGGAGAGGCGGGGCAAGCTGGACGAGAGACTCTGCCTCTTCCAGCTCAACCGGGAGGTGGATGACCTGGAGCAGTGGATTGCTGAGCGGGAGGTGGTGGCTGGTTCCCACGAGCTGGGCCAGGACTATGAGCATGTAACTGTGAGTATGGAGCATGCTTCTTACACACCTGCATCACAATACTGGCCGCGCACACCTAGAAAGTCATTGCATCCACACACCGATGCTCTTGGATTCTGAACTTCCCCCACACCAACACAACCCTATGTTGACACATATGCAAAGCAATTTGGTTGTAGAATGTTCATCCGCTGGTACATGTCACTACACAAGAAGCACTGGTTTACCAATGCGTCTGATTGTCTCGTATTAGCGCTTGTAAATGTGTCTAACCAGCCGTCTGGGTACGTCTCCTTTCAGATGCTGCAGGAGCGTTTCAGAGAATTTGCGCGTGACACCGGCAGCATCGGCCAGGAGCGAGTAGACGGCGTGAACCAGATGGCGGACAAGTTGATCAATTCTGGTCACGGTGACGCCGCCACTATCGCCGAGTGGAAAGATGGCCTCAACGAGGCGTGGGCAGATCTACTGGAGCTCGTCGACACCAGAACCCAGATTCTTGCTGCTTCGTTTGAGCTACACAAGTTTTACCACGATGCCAAGGAGGTCCTCAACCGCATCCTGGACAAACACAAAAAAGTTCCAGAAGAACTTGGACGTGATCAGAACACTGTGGAAACGCTGCAGAGGATGCATACCACGTTTGAACATGACATCCAGGCTCTGGGAACGCAGGTATGAAAACAACAACACATTTTTTAAATCAGAAAGGGCTCAGCTGGGTGTTCTGTTTGCAGGACGGATGGATGTCTGTTTGCAGGACGGATGGATGTCTGTTTGCAGGACGGATGGATGTCTGTTTGCAGGACGGATGGATGTCTGTTTGCAGGACGGATGGATGTCTGTTTGCAGGATGGATGGATGTCTGTTTGCAGGACGGATGGATGTCTGTTTGCAGGACGGATGGATGTCTGTTTGCAGGACGGATGGATGTCTGTTTGAGGACGGATGGATGTCTGTTTGAGGACGGATGGATGTCTGTTTGCAGGATGGATGGATGTCTGTATGCAGGACGGATGGATGTCTGTTTGCAGGACGGATGGATGTCTGTTTGCAGGACGGATGGATGTCTGTTTGAGGACGGATGGATGTCTGTTTGAGGACGGATGGATGTCTGTTTCCTTATGTTCCCAATGAGAACAACTTCATTCAGAAAATCTTCAGGAAGCCTTGAACCTAAAAAATTCTTGAAGTAAATAAATTGGCTGCACAATTTGAGTCATTTCAGATGTTACTGTGTTCAGAGTCATTTTTTTTTTCTCCTGATTGAGCTTTTCTATTGATCTGAAATGACCTTACTAACATGCAGTCATAGTTAGCATTAGTTTTTTTTTTTTTTCCAGTAAAATGTTTTTAATATTCTGAAACGGGTCTTTTTGTCTATAAAAACAGAGAAAACAGGAGCACAAATCACAGGTATTATTGTTATAAATGGTGTTGGGTATTATTTTCTGGTACTAAGGTATTTTCTTGCTGCAGGTTCGGCAGCTTCAGGAGGACGCCGTCCGTTTGCAGTCTGCATATGCTGGAGACAAAGCTGATGACATCCAGAAGAGAGAGGGGGAGGTAAGTGAGCCATGTCATATTGTTTTCATTATGGAAGCATGTCTTCTTACAGTAGAAGTTAACCCTTCGCATGTTGCACAGCTCTGGGCTTTTTTGAGACAGAGGTTTTATCAATGTTATATTTTAAAGCTGAATTCTGTAGACTGACACAAAGTTGGGAGTTTTTGGTTTTAGAAAAGCTGAAAAGGGTTGGTTTAATCGACTCTGATCAGGTTAATTCTGTCATAAGTGTGCATAACTGTAAAAAATCCCTGAATAACGGAGTGAAGACATTAAAATCACTATGGCACTAACTAAAATCACTAACCCCTTTATATGCAGCTATTTCACAGAAAAACAACGCAGCAGTTAGTTTGTCCTAAACTAGCTGCTTGAGTTTACATTATACTGGGTTTGGTTGAAGTACCGTACGTTAGATATTTGTAGGACTATTGTTTTATGTGTAAAATAAGAGTTTTGTCCTCTGATTGAATTCTAAAGTGAACTCTACAGCACCGTTTGCAGGAATTGAGTCTAAAAGAGCAGACGTAAACATTTCTGTTAGTTTAGTTTGGTTTAAAGCAGTGAAGTAATCTAAGATTACACAGGTTTTTAGTCAGTACACGCTTTTATTTCATTCAGTTTAGGACAGGCTAGCACTAGTCCTATGTAAGAATTCTGTTTTGTTTGGTCTTTTTAAACAGGAAATCCTCCCAGCAAAGAGTGATATGGTTTAAATGTGGTTTAAATGTGGTTTAAATGTGGGTTAAATGTGGGTTAAATGTGGTTTAAATGTGGTTTAAATGTGGGTTAAATGTGGGTTAAATGTGGTTTAAATGTGGATTAAATGTGGTTTAAATGTGGGTTAAATGTGGTTTAAATGTGGGTTAAGTGTGGGTTAAATGTGGGTTAAATGTGGGTTAAGTGTGGGTTAAGTGTGGGTTAAATGTGGGTTAAGTGTGGGTTAAATGTGGGTTAAATGTGGGTTAAATGTGGGTTAAATGTGGGTTAAATGTGGGTTAAGTGTGGGTTAAGTGTGGGTTAAATGTGGGTTAAATGTGGGTTAAATGTGGTTTAAATGTGGGTTAAATGTGGTTTAAATGTGGGTTAAATGTGGTTTAAATGTGGGTTAAATGTGGGTTAAATGTGGGTTAAATGTGGGTTAAATGTGGGTTAAATGTGGGTTAAGTGTGGGTTAAGTGTGGGTTAAATGTGGGTTAAATGTGGGTTAAATGTGGTTTAAATGTGGGTTAAATGTGGTTTAAATGTGGTTTAAATGTGGTTTAAATGTGGGTTAAATGTGGGTTAAATGTGGGTTAAATGTGGGTTAAATGTGGGTTAAGTGTGGGTTAAGTGTGGGTTAAATGTGGGTTAAATGTGGGTTAAATGTGGTTTAAATGTGGTTTAAATGTGGTTTAAATGTGGGTTAAATGTGGTTTAAATGTGGGTTAAGTGTGGGTTAAATGTGGGTTAAGTGTGGGTTAAATGTGGATTAAATGTGGGTTAAATGTGGGTTAAGTGTGGGTTAAATGTGGGTTAAATGTGGGTTAAATGTGGGTTAAATGTGGTTTAAATGTGGGTTAAATGTGGTTTAAATGTGGGTTAAATGTGGGTTAAATGTGGGTTAAATGTGGGTTAAATGTGGGTTAAGTGTGGGTTAAATGTGGATTAAATGTGGGTTAAATGTGGGTTAAGTGTGGGTTAAATGTGGGTTAAATGTGGGTTAAATGTGGGTTAAATGTGGTTTAAATGTGGGTTAAATGTGGTTTAAATGTGGGTTAAATGTGGGTTAAATGTGGTTTAAATGTGGGTTAAGTGTGGGTTAAGTGTGGTTTAAATGTGGGTTAAATGTGGGTTAAATGTGGGTTAAATGTGATTTAAATGTGGATTAAATGTGGGATACCTGATTCTACTGAGCTGTGCTGAAAAGAAAACTAGCATTATTTTCATTCTCCACTATTAAAGTTGAAAAGTATTGTTTTCCAGCTTTAACCTAATTTTTTAATATAATTTAAGATCCTATTTTTCCAGCTAAAATTAAACCATCAACAGAAGCCTGACTTAATAAGATGAAAACCTAATGTTACTGCATACCCCTACACCCCTCCTCCAACGTAACTGTAAACATCTCAGAAACATGATCAGCATATCTCTACATGATGACTTTAATATTCTTCAGACTTGTCCTTTTTTTCATTTTTTACGTTGGTATTGTTTCTGTAATTTTAATGTAAACAAGCGTAAAAAAGGAAACATTTTAACAAAATTTTAGCAAAGTTCAGAAAATTCTTTCAAAGTTTGATCCTAGAAAAGTAACAACAATAACTTTGCAAAATCTTGATAAAATGTCACTAATATTCAAGCAAAGTTCTGACAGAATGAAATCAACACTTTAACAACAACATTCCAACCCTGACTCTACGTGTCTTAACAACATAAAAAATACCATGTCCAAAAAAACAAGGAGCACTGAACTGTCTCCACCGGACGGTCTGTACCAACCATGGAGAAGTCAACTGAACCTGGAATCATTCCCATCTCATTCCATTCTGTTCCAGATTTAAATTTTACCCCCTTTTGCCTAAAACATCATTACACTCCAGTGATTTGAATTCAATGTCATTAAATCTAGATTAGAAATCTCCACATGATCATCACCGACGCTGCATTATAAGAATGATTAGATTTAAACTCAACAGAATATTTTTAGATAAAAACACAGCTTGTAAGGCCAACAAAAAAATAATAAATAACAAAGTCTGGTTTGGATTATGGAGATGCCCCGGTAACCACGGCAGCACCCTTCTAGCACAACCACCATGCCTCATAATGTGAGCCCCTGTTTTATTTCTGGCAACCCTTTTTTTTGGAGCTTCTCCCAACGTGTGCCTCTGTCTGAAGCTGTTGTGTTACTGATGTTTTTTGACTGTTGCCTGTATGTCCATCTTTCTGTGTCCTCCTTGTCCAATCAGAAGAGAGAGGGAGAGGTGAGACTTTGCTTCCATTGGCTTTGCATCAGTTTTATTTTGGCTTTTTCTGAATGTTTGGACTAAAATGTTGGCGCTTTAGAGACATTTTAGTGGTTTTCTCACCGTACTGGCCAAGTATCGCTATGGGACAGGTTTTCATCCTTCTCACATCCACAAATGACTGTTTACTCAAGCTGGCTGAGACCCCCAAACATGTCTGCTTCTGAAAAGTAGTTTTGTGCAGTTTGTTATTCTAGATTATTCATAGAAAAACAGAATTTAATCTGAAGTTAATCAAGCTGGATCTGAACGTCTTTGACCTTATCTCATAAAAAATCATTTGACTGCGCTGAGATCAGTGAGTGGCTGAAGATTTTGAATACGGGGTGGGATTGGGAATGTTTAAGCGGAATCCAATTCAAACAAGTTTTAAAAATGAATAAAAAATATTAAAAACTACAAATCCAGATCCTCATACTTCAAATCTTTTAAAAAGTTGTTTTTAATAGTTTCAACTGTTAGCTCATTTAGAGTGAGTTATAAACGATCGCACTTAAGAACGATCTATTGAGGCAGAAGAACCTGATGTCTTTGGATGTGATGATGAAGTCCATGCCACATGGCAGCATCATGTCCCAACAGAAGAGCGCCAAAAATGCTATGAACCCTCATGTTGCTGCAGTTTTAAATTCTAGGAAGAGCGTCCAGAGAAGGAAAGTCCACATGCTTGTTGCTTAGCTCCTGTCATGGCTGCTTCCGCAGTCTGCACACTTCAGTATGTTTGTACAGACTGCTTGTGTCCTTGGTGTAAACTTCAGTTCTCAGTAAAGATAGCTTTAAGGACAGAAAACAAGACTTTACTTATTTAATCCAAGTATAGTGAAGCTTCTGAAGGGCGGTGTGTGCTCTGGTTCCCTTTCAGGTCTTAGAGGCTTGGAAAAACCTGCTGGAGGCGGCAGAGGGGCGACGAGTGAAGTTGGTGGACACTGGGGATAAGTTCCGTTTCTTCAGCCTGGTGCGTGACCTAATGCTTTGGATGGAGGATGTAATCCGCCTGATCGAAGCCCAGGAAAAACCCAGGTGAGAAGCACATCAACTCAGTTTGGTCTATCTGTGATCCACCACAGCTGGACTTAAGGTTTTACCAGAGATATTTTTGACTGTACGACACATTAATTCTATCAAAGATGATTCAAGCCAAAGGATCTTTGAAGGAACGCCGGCCGATAGTGTAACTGTCAGTTCTCCTCACAGACTAGAGATTTTTAAAAGAATAATATATCTAGTTTAGAAGGGAAAGTGTATAAAACTGTGGTGAGAGCGGCCATGCTGATTGGTCTAGAACAGTGCTTCTCAAATAGTGGGGCGTGCCCCCCTGGGGGCGCACAGTATTAAAAGGTGCAGTCCCAGCTTCGTGTGCTCTGTATTTAACACACACATAAGGCGCCCCTTGATAGGGGGCGGGTTTTATATACATATCCTCTACTACGTCCGTCCGCCTTACAACAACACACACACATACACACACACAAGCAGACAAATGTGAGTATTTAAAAATAGATCAGGAGTAAAACTGAGTTTGTTTGGTTTTATTTAAATATTATTTACAGTTGTCATAAAGTCATTTATTAAATCCATCCAAGTCCTCATCCTCTGTTTCAGAATCTAACAGGTGCTCTAAATAAAACATAGCAGGTTCACTTTCCTCGCTGTCAGAGTCACTTTCTGTACTGTGCAAATGATGCCTGCTTTTGCGAAAGCTCGGACAGCAGTGCCAGCAGAGCCACCAGACACGTTAGCCTGAGCACCTACAATCCATTGGCAAACTGTGGCGTAACTCGCCTGGCGCAGCGGCCTTCCACCCTCCGTGAAGCTGTGGTCTCCTCTGGTCATCCATCGCTCCCATGCCACTCGCAGCCTTACTTTGATTGGCCGGTTCAGGCTGATGTCCAGTGGTTGGAGTTTCTTTGTCATGTCTCCCGGAATCACAGCAAGCGTAGTATTTATCTGCTTCACTTGTTTTTTCACCTCAGCGGTGAGATGAGGACGTATCAAGTCATAAATCAGAGTGATGGTGATCCGTGGAAAAAAACATCCAGTCTCCACAACCACACACATAGGGCGCACTGCACGATAGTGGGTATCGCTCATTTTGAAAAAAATCTAAGACTTTTATATGCGCCTTATGGTTGTAAAAATACGGTATATCTATTCATCTAAAACATTTTTGGCACTGTTGAATATTAATCAGAAACTTTTTGCCCTCCAGTATGAGGTTCAAAAGGTGGCGAGGCTCCTTATTAAGGCTTAACTAGTGCTATCAAAAGTTTAGTTATTTGTTGTTAAAAACATAAATCCTTTTTGTTTTCTTAGGGATGTGTCATCGGTGGAACTGCTGATGAACAACCATCAGGGAATCAAGGCAGAGATCGATGCTCGTAACGACAGCTTCACCACTTGCATTGAGCTGGGCAAAGCCCTGCTGGCACGGAAGCACTATGCTTCAGATGAGGTCTGGAACACTCTCCTAAACACATTTTACTCTTTCTTCTGAGATTTAATCCAGACAATCAATAAAAGTACTTTTAGAAAATTAATGAATGCAAAAAACATGTCTGTCTTACTTTAAAACTGCATTCTTTTTTTTTTTACAGATTAAAGAGAAGTTGCTGCAGCTAACGGATAAAAGAAAAGAGATGATAGATAAGTGGGAGGACAGATGGGAGTGGCTCAGACTTGGTAAGGTTATTATCTTCATTTCATCAGAGGACGATGCGTCTTGCTACATGTGCAAATTTACATTTAGTCCTGGAGGTGCACCAGTTTTCACGCGATGCCGGCGTAGCCGAAGCTTGGCTGCTGGGACAGGAGCCTTATCTTTCCAGCCGTGAGATGGGACAGAGCGTGGACGAGGTTGAGAAACTCATCAAACGTCACGAGGCCTTTGAGAAGTCAGCCGCTACATGGGAGGAACGTTTCTCAGCGCTGGAGAGGCTGACCACGGTGAAGTGTTTAAGAACAGCTGTTCTTCAGACTGAATTCAAGATGCTGACGCTGTGTGTTTGTTCAGATGGAGTTACTGGAAGTGAGAAGAAGGCAGGAGGAAGAAGAGAAGAGGAGACAACCCCCGTCTACTGAGACTCAAGCTGCTGATGCTACGGCACCACCAAGGTGAGACCGGAGGGTTTCAGATAAACTCTCCTGATTGGTCAAACGGTCTGCATGAGAGGTCCTGATTGATTAAAAAGAGACTCTTAGTTTACTAGAGGTTAATATGTTAATGTTGTAGCAGGTCAGATTGTACCCTAATCTTGCTTCCTCAGGATTTTTTTTCTTCATTCATTAATCTCGCTGTTGCCCAGCTCATCTTAGGACGATGAGGGGCAGGGCTTTTAGGCTTTTCAGACGTTTCAGACCCTCTTGGAAAAACAGCTCACTGTTTTTGTTGCATTGATTATTTTTTATTAATTTCTGGTCTGAATTCCATTTTATTTATTTAAAGTGTTACACTCGCTCATGGTTTGTCTTGTTGGAGTTTACTCGGCATCGCTGTTGTGTGGGTTTAACCTCGGCCTGGTCCAGGTGGTCTCCTGGTCCCATTTGTGGAATCATTGCATAAATCTTTTGTACCGCTGGTTTTTTATTTCATTTTTTAGAAGCTCCTATGGGGTGGACGGGGGGAGAGGGACCTTGTAATGGTTTTTAGCAGCATGTGGTTCTAAAATTCTAATTTACAGTTAAATGTGTGAAAGAGAACCCACTTTGAATTGTGTGTGTTTTTATGTGCAATTATTCCTAACGTTAAATACACATGCTACTTACAAAGTGTTGTCAAATGAAATTTTGATTGATTTATTTTTTAAAATCTGTTCCAGTGTGTCTGCACCAATGATAAGACAGTATTACCAGTAACAGTGTGTGTCATGCTGGTACTTTGTGTGTCTGCAGGGAAGGTGAGATGGTGTCTGAAAGTGGACGATCAACAGAACAGGAGTCCCCCAGGGTTAGTTACCGCTCTGTTACCTACCAGAATTACAGCCGCAGAAGCACCACCACAGCACCAAACACCTGATTATCTCTAGATTAAAACCAGATTAGATGTGTTTTCACAGAAGGATGATCTCTAACAGTCAGAGAACTCCTCCAATTATTGTCTAATTTTACTATGTTTTTTAAAAGGTTTTTATTTCTCTGAAAGGATCTGGAAAAACATTGAATACATTTTAACTTTTATTTTAAGTTTAAAATGAGTTTAACATTTTATCTAAAAAAAGTAAAACAAATTCTGCTACCGATTACAAACCATCAAAGCAGCTTTACTCAGATAGTTTTATTTGAATTTAAAATGTCACAGTTTTAACGTCTTGTGTTGTTTTTGTTCTCATCAAAGATGTTATTTCTTAAGGTTTTAGCCTTGAAGTTTGACTAAAGTCTGAGTGTTTTACAGTTTGAATCATTCTTTTTGTTTACACACAGCTGTACCTTTCATTAGTCCTTCTTCCATTTCTTTTTTCTTTTTTAGCTCAACACTCCCGTCATACTCTCTCCTCAGTTACTTGTCTTTCTCCTCATTTACGTCATCATTTACAAACTCACCGTGTGGAACACAACCACCTGAAACACGTCTACCAAATACTGGAGGGAAACAATAACAGACAAACTAGAGCCCTGTTGAACAAAGTAAAGAACAAGCTGCACGTTATCACACCAAACCTGTACTCCCATAGAAGAGTTCAAATTGACCCAAAAAATATCATGATGATATTTTACTTCACACAGTGAGTTTGTCTAGAAAAATAAAGTAAAATTTGGAGGAAAGGCAGCTCACTGGCTTTATTCATTCATTTTGGGAAAAAATGATACCATTCCATCGTCTTCTGCTCGTCTGGTGTCAGGTTGCAGGGACAATCTCAGCCGCTTGTATTTGAGCTTGTGTTCGTTCGGCCACGGGCTGTGGGTGTGATTATGAAGAAGTGAGGGTATTAAATGTAAGTCCTGGGTTTCTGTAGAAATGTAGATTGACTCCAAAGTCAAGAGCTGGGCTTATTTACTCAGCTATTTTTTAACGAGGGATCCATGCAGGGTCTTTAATATTACTGACTCCACACTGATCCGTCTTCTCATCTCCTGCTCCCTTCATTAGGATTTTTTATTACAAACAGTGGCTCGAGCACAAGAGGAATTTAACATTCTAAAAAAAGACATTACATGTTTTATGAAATTGTAAGAAAACTTAAAGGTTTGCACAAGTATAAATAAAATGTCCCTGAGACCCCCGTTAGGAATTAAGGGGTTCAGAAGACAAAATAAATATATTGTAAAGTAAATCAATTCTTCCCTCAGTATTAAACGAAACCCCAAGATGTTTAGACTAAACATCTGACCCATCGTAACTCACACTGGAACCATTCCACATTAGAATGGATGTTAGACACATTCCAGATTATAATCCACATTCAAGAATAAAATCCACATTCCACGTAATCAAGATTAAACCATTTCCACATTCTAACCATGTTTGATCCATGTTCTACCCATTCCACAGCATTACCAGTGTTAGAATCATTTTAAACCATGTTTGATCCATGTTCTACCCATTCCACAGCATTACCAGTGTTAGAATCATTTTAAACCATGTTTGATCCATGTTCTACCCATTCCACAGCATTACCAGTGTTAGAATCATTTTAAACCATGTTTGATCTATTATAACCCACATTAAACCCTCGTTATACCCCGTTATAACCCATGTTTGACCCTCGTTATACCCATTCCACAGCATTACCAGTGTTAGAATCATTTTAAACCATGTTTGACCCTCATTATACCCATTCCACAGCATTACCAGTGTTAGAATCATTTTAAACCATGTTTGATCTATTATAACCCACATTAAACTCTCGTTATACCCCGTTATAACCCATGTTTGACCCTCGTTATACCCATTCCACAGCATTACCAGTGTTAGAATCATTTTAAACCATGTTTGATCCATGTTCTACCCATTCCACAGCATTACCAGTGTTAGAATCATTTTAAACCATGTTTGATTCATGTTCTACCCATTCCACAGCATTACCAGTGTTAGAATCATTTTAAACCATGTTTGATCTATTATAACCCACATTAAACCCTCGTTATACCCCGTTATAACCCATGTTTGACCCTCGTTATACCCATTCCACAGCATTACCAGCGTTAGAATCATTTTAAACCATGTTTGATCCATGTTCTACCCATTCCACAGCATTACCAGCGTTAGAATCATTTTAAACCATGTTTGATTCATGTTCTACCCATTCCACAGCATTACCAGTGTTAGAATCATTTTAAACCATGTTTGATCTATTATAAGCCACATTAAACCCTCGTTATACCCCGTTATAACCCATGTTTGACCCTCGTTATACCCATTCCACAGCATTACCAGTGTTAGAATCATTTTAACACTTGTTCTATTCCACGTTAGATTCATTCTACATTAGAACCAGGGTGACTCATCATTATTTTTGTTGGTCCTATGATAGGCCTCATCAAACTCATTTTGACCCTCGTTTGACATAGATTAAAATCAGACCCATTTTAACCCACATCAGTACATTCCACATGATACCAAATAAAACCAGACCAACTCATTTCAGATCCATATCATAAGCTCTTTTCAGCATCTCGTTGCTTCAATCTTTTTACTTTTGTTTTTTGTAATTGTTGACTTTGTGTTTTGTTTCATGTTAATTCTTCCTTCTGGACTAACTCATTCCCAATAAACCCATTATGAATCAGATGGTCCAATCTCACCATGGCCTGGTTTTTCTGTCCATGTCATATGTTTTTTCTCTTCATCACATGTCGTTAACCAATTAGCTTTCCAGGGATCATCATGTCTGTCGAACCCGTCATTTCTTCCTAGCCTGATCCATCTGAGGAAATCACCTGGCCATGTGTTTTGGGTTGGGTACTCTTTTTGCTCCACCAATCACTGCTTTCTATTTGGTCCTGGTGTGTCATTACCTCAAACAGTCAGCGTAGTCTGGAAAGCAGAGCTTAAACTGGAGTATCAACAGATCTGAACCACCTATAAACAGAGCTGGATACTGTGATAATTATCTTTATCTCAAACCATCCCTAACGTAGTGATTTCTGAGTTCCTCTAGTGGCCGGAGTGAAATGCACTTGTTAACACCATCCTTATTAAATTTATCCATCAAGAAATTCAAAATAAGTTCATTTTTGAGGGCGAAACCAAGAAATACCCCTCATTTTCTTGATTGAACTGAGAGGCCTCTCACAGACTCAGTGATTCTAGTAGAACTTGTCTTCTTTTTTATTAACCTTTATGTCCAGTTACCAGTAAACGAGATAAAAAATGTCTTATGGAGTCTTGTGCAGGGAGTCCAGCACGTATTTACTCCTATTCAAAGTCTGTAGCATTTCTATCTTGATTCCAAATGTAGAGAAAAAATGACCACATTTCTGTCAGAACTGCCAAAGGTTCTAATTAGTTTAGAATTTTGGGAGTCAAGTAAAAGCCCCAGGATTGGTCGGACACTTTAAGATCTTCAGTAAAAGCCTGAGGATTGGTCAGACAACTTCAGCTCTTCAGTAAGTGGCACAGGATTGATCGGGCCTCTGGTCTGCGCCCCAAATCACCCGTTTGAGGAGATCAGTAACATGGTAAAAAAAAAAGCATCCGGTCTGGTGTGGAAAATAAATTTCTTTGCATTATTGACATCCAGTAATGAATTCCAAACAATTTTATGAAGGATTGTTTGAGATTGTGTTTATTTTCTCTTGCATGTTTGAAATGAGTGTGTGTCGTGTGTTATTTGTATTTTTATTCAGACATTATTTAAAAGACCAGTTTGTTTGAGTTTAGAGAGGTCAGAAAATGACTGACCTCAAAAATACCTGAAAGATTTCTTGAAGAACTGTTTTTTTTAAATAACTCCATTAAAATAAATTGTAAATTATCAACATAAACTGAAGAATTGATCAGAATAAAGCTGCAAAAGTTTTAGAACAGAATAACGTCAAATTAAAATACTTCGGTATTTTGTTGACTTTACAGAAATGTTCAGTTTTTTAAATGAGTTTTTACTGCATTTCAGTTGGTCTATTATGGGATGTAAAACGGCAGCAGCTGGGATATGGTCACTTTCCACAAAAAAACAACTTTTGAGACTAATTAGCAGACACAACTGAAAAACTGAGATTTGGTTCTTGCTTCCGAATGTTTTAAAGACTTCCAGTGATTGTTTTTGCTTTGCATGCTCTTCTAACGGCTTCTGAACGCTCCTGGAGGTTCTTAACCTTTAAGCGATGAGGCTATGAGGCCTGATGTGACCAAGTTTTCTTTACCTCGGTCATTGTAGCTCACATTCATACCTGATGATGGAAGCTGCCTGCAAACCACCATCAGGAGTAATTTGGGGTTCAGTGTCTTGCTGGGGGGACACTTCAGTGTGAACTGGGAGGGATTGCTCGTTCTACCCATTGTTCTGTCCTTCCTCACAACTGTAAATCTTGCTGTTCTAAAACTGCTGGCCCTTCAAAAAAAGTAAAAAAAAAAAAATTTAGCACATCACAAGACCTACTGAAACAAACAAAAAAAAATCCCTCAAGTTGGATTTCTACTCGCCACAATGGATCAGAAAATCCAAACGCAAAATTCCACAGAAACAAATATTGGATAAATTGACAAATTCTTGATAGGCAACTTTTATCCAATTTAAATAAAAATAATGGTATAAAACGTCTCCGTGAGGTCATGGATCATAGCACTCAGTCGCTTGAAGGTTATGAACAAGAGGAAACTTTGTGATGACGATCATTTGAAAAGTATGTCAGGTTTAATTAGAAAAATACTGAAAATGTAAAAACCAAAAATACTTTTAGCATCAAGGCCAGTGAAGTCTGCTATCCTCTGCTTGTTGAGTGAGATCTGGTTAGTTACAGAGTGTGTACCAGCTTTAGACCCCAACATAAATCCCAGTCCTCTAATGTCTTTGTTTTTTGGTCCAGGATAAGACTGAAGGAGGTGGAGGAGTGAATGGAGTGTCAGAGACCAGCCCTTCAGGCTCTCCTCAGGCATCACGTAAAGGCAAGCCCAGCCAAGCAGCCACCTTGCCATCCAAAAGCCAACAAGCTCCTGCGTCTCAGCTGGAAGGGTTCCTGCACAGGAAGCATGAGTGGGAGGGCCACAATAAGAAGGCATCAAGCAGGTAGCCCCATTTGTGACAATCAGTTTGGTTGAACAGAAAATGACTTGATAGAAATTTGTAGAAATCAAGAAGGAGCTGCACGGTGATGCTGTAGATTAGGAATGTGGCTTCTCAGCAAGAAGGTTGATGGTTCGTGCTCTGGGTGGAATGACACTCAATTTGCTGGCCTTTCTGTGTGGAGTTTGCATGTTTTCCCCGAGTATGCATGGGTTCCAAGCGTGTACTCTCCAAAAACCTACATGATTGGCTGAATGGTCACAGAAAATTTCTTCTAAGTAAGAGTGTAGGTGTGTCATTGCTTATCCTGCATGTGGACCCGCAACAAACTGGCAACCTGTTCAGGGTGTATCCTAATTCCCAGCATCCTCGTGATCCCGATGGAGAAGCAGTTTAACTGAAGGAGGAGATAACATGCCGCCTTGCTTCTGTCAGTCTGCTTCAGGGCAGCTGTGTCCACATCAGGAGCTTACCATTACTGCGATTGGAGTAAATAAATAATGCTTATGTGAAGTGTCTTTAAAATCAATTACTATAATTACAATGATCTTCTGGACAGTTTCCTCAGAGATAAAAGAGCTGGGAAAGTAGGTACTGTGTTTTCTGGGTGCACCTGAGTTCAAGCCACACCCACTCCATTCTTAAAAAAAAACACATTTTGTTGATGTATAAGCCGCATTAGATCTTTACAAAAACAGACGATGACCAGTAAAAGTTTTAATAATAATGATTGCAGTTTATTAATTCCTTGTGGGGAAATTACTGTGCTGCATTGCACCGCAGAAGGCAGCCATGGCGGTGCCAATGCTGGGAGTAACTGGGCGTTAGGTGTCTTCTCCAGGGACGCTTAGACATGAGCTATTGGAAATCAAACCGGCAACTCTTTGGTCCAAAGACAGTGACTCTACCACTGAGTTCTTCCTCCTCCAATAAGAACATACCTTAACTTTTATTTCCAAACAAAGTTTAAGATGCTGCTGGAACACATGTAGGTGCTGGTGCCAAATGTCTCACTCTGTTCCCTCATACATCGACCAACTCAAATATTTTTAACTTAAAAATGGCATCATACACATTTCTTCTAGAATTTCCACGATGAGAGTTTGTTTACATTTTCATCTGTGAGGCACAAAACTATAATAAAGTTGTACGTGTGAAAAGACGAGTTGTGTTTGCAGCTCATTTATTGTGATACGTTTTGAACCAGAAGTGGAACCGGTCGTGGTGTTACAAAAATTGACAAAAAATAAACTAATAATTTGGAGGATTGTTCCTTGATCTTCTTCCTGCTTTCATCCATTTCTACAAATACAAACGCCCGGCTACACTCCAGTCTTTCTTGTACCTTTTCTCCTCGAACACCCCAGACTGACGGCCGTTAGAAAAAGTCCCAAATAAGCCACATCATTGCATAAGCCGCAGGTTGGACAGCCTGTGAAAAACGTTTATACGCCGTACGGTATCTTATTTTCATAGGATGAGATCAGTATTTGATTAAGGGACATCTGGAGGCAAAAGCAGATGAATTTGAGCTGTGAAGATCTGACTATGCTATTTCCCTTTAGGTCATGGCACAATGTCTACTGTGTGATCAACCACCATGAAATGGGTTTCTATAAGGACCAGAAGAGTGCAAGCCAGGGTATTCCCTACCACAGTGAAATTCCTATCAGCCTAAAAGATGCTTTGTGTGAGATCGCATCGGATTACAAGAAGAAGAAGCATGTGTTTAAGCTCAAGTAGGTATCAAAAGTTTGTCTACAAACACAAGAGCTTCATAAAGATGTCTGATTGTGTCTAACATGTAGTCACACGTTCTATTTAAGTTCAGAGTTCAGTGAGGATTGAATAAACCAGAAGCCCAGTCTGTGAAAACATTATGAGAAACATCCTCGGTGCTAAGCAGAGCGAGCGTCTAAACACATCTTACATGTTTAATGGGGACTTAAAGCTGAGAGGCATTCTGCCAGGTTTGTAGTGTCATGTACGATTCAAACCAACAGGTCACAAAATAAATACAAATACACTCTTCTACAACTTGACAAGGTTTAAATAAACGTGTTCTCTTTCAGGACCAAATACAACAGATATAATTATTTTAATTTGATAAAGTCTAAACATCATGAGGTTAGAGTTCAGGAGGAATTGAAAAGATTCCTGTGTGTCAGACATTTACACACTGTGCTTTGAAGTTCCAAGGACTAAATCATATTTTTAAGCCAATGAAATGCTTCCCATCCTCAGCTAAAGATGGTGAGAAATTGGAATAAGTTACAGCATCGTTACAGAAGAGTTACATTAGATCAAAGATAACTATATTCATAATAAAACTGGTCAACTAAATAAAAAAATGCATTTTAAAAGTAGCCATTACATGGTATTTAGGCCAAAATGAATAAATGAATAGGTATCGTACGGAGGGTTTCAGATATTCCACGTGACTCATCAGGGTGAGATTTTGAGAAAACTAAAAATAAGGTTGAACTAATCTCCTAAAAAGTCCTACGCCTACTGTTGAATCCTTCTGTCATCATATCAGCACTCTAGCATGTCAACATTTCAAAGTTTTCCTGCTTAATTCTTACAGTTTTTTCTCAAACTCACTGAAGACCGGTGAGATTTCATTCAGAAATCCTTCAGAAATCCTTCAGATTTCTTCCAGAAATTTGCCTAAAAACTTAAGCTAAAGCTGTTTCCAATTCTAAGTTTTTCTGGGTTTGATTTCCTGAGTTATGACCAACAGAAACAGACATTTTTCAATGTAAATGATTGTACTTTTTGTTCTTGAGATCAAATAAAATAAAACTGATGCTTTCACAGCCTTTTCCTCACATATCTGATCAATTCTGTATAAAGAGTGAAATAAGAAAAGAAGAACCAAACTGAGCTAATTTTTGTGGTTGATCTTTCAATCGTGCCAAAAGCTTAAAATGCTTTTAGGAAATTTATTCATAATTCATTTAAAAAGAAATTTTGGGTAAATTATGACTCAAACTCTTTGTAAGTAAAAAGAAAGTGACGTGATGTCACACCTTGAAAGAACCTTAAATAATTGAAATCTTTCCTCTGACCTCTGCAGGGTCACTGACGGGAACGAGTATCTCTTCCAAGCCAAAGATGATGTACGTATTCAAACTGTCTTTTATTTTTTATTTTTAGTGCTTCAAACATACTGTACCATTTTTTATAAAATATGGTTTCAAAGATATGAAAAAAAAAATCCTATTCTTTAAAATGGATGTTTAAGTACATGCTTCATAAATTTGATCAAACTGAGTGTTTTGGTACTTTTTTCATATTTATTTTTCTTAATAGTCAGTTCTTTCTAAAACAAGTTCTTTTTAACTGCGGTCATTAAAAAGCAGGCTCATTAAAATGTTGTTTATTATTTTTACATTAGAATTTGTGTCGTCAGAGTCAGAAGTCTTTTGGTCATCATATGAAAAAAGAAATAATGAATTTGTATCAACTTTAATATATTTTACTTGAACACATTTTATCAAGCTGCAGGTTCAACCTCCATCTGTTGTGGGTGATTCTATCGTGGTACTGTATTTTATTTGGGTTAGTGCTTGCCATGCTGTCCGAGAGAGATCTGGCAAAATGTTTCTCCATTAAGTTTAAAGTGCATGAGAATAACTACAGCATATCCAACACGACTTAAATGGACAGAGATGTGGTTCTTGTTGTGTCCTACTCGGTGGTATGAACTTGCTGACATGCCGTTTTCCTGCTAAAAGTATTATCTGAAGATCATTCAGTGTGCTTTAAATCAACAGTAGGTGCTGTGTATTCACAGAATCTACTCTTCAGATATCGGTTCATCAGTTTTTCACCACTCTGCACCAATATTTTCCGCTCCAGGGTTTTTGGTCATTTTTACAGAAATTCTTTTGCTACATCTTCCTGCTGAAGAACCAAGTGCTGACGGGCCCCAAAATTATCCTTCAAACTTCTAATAGAGATCAAAGTTGTTTAAAGAATCTCTGTCTGATGAGAACCCTTCCATGAAAATATTTGTTTGTTTGTTTTTTTAAATTGGTGTTTTTTTAATCTCTTATCTCCAGTAGTCCCAGGGACATCTTGGGCCCAGTGGGAATCGAAACCCGGTTCTCCCGGTTAAAAGACGGTATCTCTACCACTAGGCCAACGTCCCTGGGACCCGATAAAAATATTTAAATGTTTGTGCAACTGGATGCCTCTCATACCTTTTCAAGCTGAGCCAAGATTATGTACAAATCTATCTTCCACATTGGACTTGTTCTTTTATTTTTCTTCCACATTGGACTTGTTCTTTTATTTTTCTTCCACATTGGACTTGTTCTTTTATTTTTCTTCCACATTGGACTTGTTCTTTTATTTTTCTTCCACATTGGACTTGTTCTTTTATTTTTCTTCCACATTGGACTTGTTCTTTCATTTTTCTTCCACATTGGACTTGTTCTTTCATTTTTCTTCCACATTGGACTTTTTCTTTTATTTTTCTTCCACATTGGACTTGTTCTTTTATTTTTCTTCCACATTGGACTTTTTCTTTTATTTTTCTTCCACATTGGACTTGTTCTTTTATTTTTCTTCCACATTGGACTTGTTCTTTTATTTTTCTTCCACATTGGACTTGTTCTTTTATTTTTCTTCCACATTGGACTTGTTCTTTTATTTTTCTATCTTACAGATAAAAGAGTAAATATGTGGTTTATACTGAACTGTTTTATTTTCAATCCACAGGAGGAGATGAACACTTGGATTTCAGCCATCTCTGTCGCCATGTCGGGTGACAAGTCAGAAGTCACTCCCAGCAGCCATAGCACGCCTGTACCAACTCCACGTGCTCAGACGCTGCCGGCGTCTATTGCCACAGCTGCAGAGTCAAGCCCGGGCAAAAAAGAAAAAGACAAGGAGAAACGTTTTAGCTTGTTTAGTAAGAAGAAATAGACACGACCTGGTTCACTTCAACTTCCTCTTTTTTCCTAAGGTGCTGTTTGGGATCACCCTTAATTGGTTTTGCTCTTGGAAGACGTCTACATCAGTCTACCAAAATGTCAATTTAGAATGTGCAACTGATCCCGACATAAAAATTTGCTAATTAACTGCTCTGAATGTACTTATATTTATTTGGGCTGGGCTTTGTATGGGATTAGTTACCCAAGATTAATTTATAACAGCATTTATTAATCTTCTTTAGCTTCCAGCAAATACAGAATACAATTTGTTCCAACCCCAAACAGTCACTATTGTCCAGTTCATTCCTCTCAAAGTGTGACTAGCATGCAAGTTCTGAGCCAAAACTCACATCCCTGTGCCTATCAAACATCTTGTTTGCTCAGAAATAAAGTATCCTCCCTTCAGCCTGCAGAAAGGAAGGCAGCTGGTGCAACCTGGAAACAAATGAACTCATTATTATTCTTAAATCTATTATTTGTGTCCTTATGCTTAGTAATTTTACTTCTAGCATTGGTTTTGTCTTTTACTTGACGTTTAGATTCCCAATCATTCTCCACTTTCTATCTTTTCTTCTTTTTTAAGATAAAGTTTGTAACAAGTTCTTACAGAATTGTCTTATTATTTCTTTGTCATTGGGAAAAAAAACAGTTTTTTCTCTGGCTTGAAAAGTCCATTCTTGTGCTGTCATTTTAAATCAAGGAGGAGTATCTGTCTCTAAAGGACTTGCTATGTTGTCTATGTGCAATAACCCAATGAGAAGTAGACAAGTTTAATTCATAGAGAAGAACTGGCTATGTTATAAAGTGTTTTCTTGCTCTAACGTGGACTGTATAGCTTGTCTGATTTTGTTGATGAGAGCATCTGTGATAAGCTTAACTGATTAAGACATTTTTAGAACAGAAGGCCGACTGAACAAAAAATTTAGTGCTTGATAATCCATATAGAATTTTTTCTACATTAATAAAACCTTAGTCTTAATAAAAAATGTTTGTTCTATTGACTTTATAAGCAAGGTGATTTTTTTTCCAATCAGTTTGAAGATGTTTGTACTAGCCACACTGGTCTTAGCGTAGGTGTTTAGTGGAAAAGTTGCTTTAAAAGCATTTATTGGAATTAAGTCATTACGAAGAATAATGGTTGCTTGCTTGTTGGCTTCTGCTATCCTACATGTACTTCAGAGTTTGACTGCATAAACAGTAAAGTTATTTTTGTCTCTGAGAAAATAACTTCTTTAACAATGTTATTTTTCATCTGAACCTCAATGATGCAATCACAGTGAAAGTCTGAAATAAGATAATAATCAATGTTAAAACCTGGCCATACCCAAAAAGTTTAAATCCGACTCAAAAGTTTTGCTTGAATTTATTTTTGTCACCTTTTTGTAAGAATTTCCACAAGCAAAAAGAAAAAGTGTGAATATAAAATAACAGCAATGAGCTCAAACATTTAGAAGAAGGTTGTTAGAATTTGATGCTGATAAAGCTGAACAAAGAGCTGCATACTCTTAACTGGCCTTCTTTTATTTTTCACTCATGTAAGAATGTGACAATTATGTATATATGTGCATCTTGTGTCACTGTTGTCATAGTAACAAGATTTTTCTTTGAATTGCACATTCAATAATGCCACGACAAAAGTGGGGTTGGGGGCATAGTGGTGTTCGTGGGTGACGGGCTCTAAGGTATTAGTAAGTGAAGTAGTTAGTGTCATGTGGACCCCAAGTCACTAATTTTGGATCTGCACCTGTAGACTTCATTTACATATGTGCGGAAGACATTAAATTGCTTTTAAAACACATCTTTGTTTCTTGTTGAGTTTCTTCACTTCTTATTTTTACAGACTTCTCAGCGATTCTTTAAAATGAGAAAATCTAGCTTTTACTTTTAAACTGAAGAAAATGGCAACATACTTTTTTAACAAATTCAAGAAGCTTTATTATCATTGGAAAGAAGCAAAAAAAAAATTTGCTTTGTGGCTTCTCAATCAATAAGCCAAGTTTAATAAATGCATGGGAAGTGTGTGTTTATGAATGCTTGTGTGTGTGGATGTGTGGTAAGAAGTGGACTGGTGTTCTGAATTCTGCAACAGTCTCTGTACTTCATCTGATTGGTCTGGGCGATAAGAACTCTGGGTCTACCAGACAGAAGGGTGGAGAATAAGGAGAGTGGTGGGTGGGTTAGAGAAAAAGAACCTCCCCTCAAAGAGGGAAGGAAGAAGAAAATACGCTGGCTGTATGCCACCCAAAACTTTAACCCACCACTCCCACCACCCATATTGTTAGGGTTTGTAAAGTTCTCCCTTTTTTAGGACACTGAACGGAAGTATTCCCTAATTTGTACAGGGCATGACACTTGCCACACTGTTATACGTACATAATAAATAAATGCTAAATGCTAACAATGATTATTTATATTAACATTCTTAGACAGATAAGATATAAGCTTACATGTCTAAGCTTATTTGGAGAAAGGGTTTTATAAAAAGTACTTTTTTTTTGCAAGGATAGATGATGTTTTCAGGCTTAATGCCAACTTTTAAAAACATCGCCTTAATTTTTTTTTTTACATCGGGCGTGGGATCCGAGCTGCTTACTGTGGATTCAAAATTGAATTTGTAACAGTTACTAGCTGCACATCACTGCTTCATAAACATCAGTACAAATGATTTCACCCAGAAGCCAAGTAAAGGCAAAGCCCCCTCCTTGATAAATCAAAGCATAATTTCTGGTGATTTCAACAACAATCAATGTGTCCAACAAAATGAGAGAATCAAAGAATAATAAATGTCAGGTATGTTATTTCATGAGATTTGTAAATATACTGACCATGAAGAAGGAACTTTCCAGTCTGAGGGGTTTTATTAATGTTGTAGTGACTAATTTTACAAGATCCATCAGGTCTACAAAGTGATGAAACTGACTTTAAACACAAGTTTATGTACATAAATACAAAATGTTCCTTTCCCCCCCTTTTTTGGACTCGCTTCCATTCGCTATTGGTTAATCTGAAATTTCCATTTCAAGTTATTTCAAAATCAAGTATTTCAACACTATATTGTTCTTTGTTGTCCGCAAACATTAGGATAACACAGGCCAACCCAACACGGTGCCATTCTCCTTGCAGCTGTGATGGAAAGAGAGAAAATACAACACGAACATGCCGTCAGTGGAAGAATTAAACACTTTAGGTACAGAAAGATCAGAAGATATGAAGTCTGTTCTAGTGTTTCACAGCTATAAAGTACACATGCTTACTGTCAGGATCCCTCACCTGCCACCAGAGGGAGCCCTGTTCCAAATCAATCCGATTAGGATCACCTGGAGATGATTCCACTCACCTGTGCACACTGCCATCTATTTAAGGGGAATCACCCCAGACTTCCCTGTCAGGTCTTACTATCCCTGCCAGCCAGGCCACCCTGGTTGCCTAACCATGCTTGAACTTTGTTATTATTTGGACTTTTGAGCCCTCGAGTCAATCCTGTGCTTCTTTGCTTTACAGAC
Source organism: Neostethus bicornis (assembly GCA_902685375.1). NCBI lineage: Eukaryota > Metazoa > Chordata > Actinopteri > Atheriniformes > Phallostethidae > Neostethus > Neostethus bicornis. The sequence continues at coordinate 828,355 of CACRXE010000082.1, forward strand.
TTTCCTGAATTGAGTTAATAAACCTTGTTTGAGGTCCTGCTATTGGGTCCTCCTCCATCCCTTAAAACCCCGACACTTCCACATGTCTGTAGCTGGACCGAAACGACTGAGCCGCAGACTGATGTAGAGCTGCATGTCTGAGCATTTGGAATTAAATCTATTTAAAAATGACATGTTACATGTAATTACATGTTTGTTTCATGTAATTACATGTTACAATTACAAGTTTTTTTCTTTTAATCAGCTTTAAATCAGTGCTTTAAAAGAAAACAAAGAGAGCTCTTTGTTCGCTCCCATTTTCCTCATTCAGGTACAAATACTTTACTGATCCCTTTGGGGAAATTCATATGTCCAGAAGCTCCAAACAGTTCAAGAGAGAGATCCAAACAGCTTCAGAACAACTGCCGAGTTGAGTCGGGTAGAGCTGGATGTTGGCTCTGCTCTGGATGGAATGTGGATTACTTTGGCAAAATTGTTTGAAAGCTGAATCATAATAAAATCTTAAACTATTGGTAAAAGCTCCAAATCTTGACAGAAACACACCTTTCACTGTAGTAGAACAACACAATTTGTTGTTCTCAAGCACCAGTAGTCCACCATCTTTAGGGCCGCACTAGTGCCATCATTCCTACATCTTAACACAAAATGATGTTTGGCTGCTGACTTCAATTAAACAAATTAATTGAAGTTTAACTGATGAATTTAAGTTTTTCCCGCATTACCCCAAATCTCAGTACAATATGAGACATATGGCATAACCAAGGAACTGTAAATCACATATAACCCTTTTGTGTCTATAGAGACAGATAAAAAGATAAAGAGAGTAATAATCTTCAGTCAAATGCATGATTAAACAGAACATTTTTCATTCTAGATTTAAACATCATCATAGTGAAGTCTGTCTCATGGTTTCAGGAAGTTTGTTCCAGACGTTTGCTGCATAAATTTGAAATGCAGATTCTCCATGTTTAGTCCTGACTCAAGGCTCAAGCAGGAGACCGGTGCCAGAGGTCCTCAGAGTTCTAGATAAGGTACTAACATATCACAGATGTACTTTGGTTCTAGGCTATGGGGAGACGTAAAGTCTAAAAAGTTTAAAAAGGTCTCTGTGTGTGGGTGTGTAATTTATAACCACAGATTAGTAAATCCTTGTGTTTATGTTGTCATGGTGGATCAACACTATTCTATTTTTAGAGATACTTTAATTTTCCCCTTCACTGTGTCACAGACCGGTTTATTTATTTTTATTTTTTTTGAATTACTCTATTCATCCCTCACCGGGGAAATTTGTTTGCTTACACCGCAGCAGGTTGCCCTTCAACGGTGCCAATGGTGGGAGAAGTGGGGGCTAGGTGTCTTCTCCAAGGACCCTAGACGTGCTCTCCGTGGGACGCGAACCCGCGACCTTCCGGTCCGCGGGCGAACGCGCTAACCACGCGGCCACCGTCTCCACCAATAGAGTCTGACATTATTATCATGAATCGGTCTAAAGGTGTAGGAGAATGTTTGAATACTGGTATCCACTGTGAGGTCCCTGATGTGATAAGGGATTGTGTTGATCAACAATGAGAGATCAATCTTAGATGTAAATCCCAAACCTATAAGATTTGCTTTGTAAAAATTTGCAGAAATCTATAGAAATACTCTATGTTTCTTTTTTTATTATTTAAATCAAATAACATTTGCTGTTTTTTCACCTGCAGCCATTTTTTTTGTTACTGAAGTTAATTATGGAACTGCGTTCTGGAGTGTCCTGTTGCCACGTCGTCAAACACAGCCTTCACACCCATTGGTAACATCACTGCGTACAGCCCAGTGTGTCCTCCAGTCACGTTTGTATTCATTGATCTACGTGTACTTTGTGTTCCACCTGGGGATAAACTTGGAGCTTCACTGAGCTTCTCTTACTTCTTCTTCTCAGCTGGAAATCCAGAACCATGAAGTTCTACCTGCTGCTGCTTCTGCTGCTCCCACTCTGCACAGGTACATCCTCCCACCTGCAACCCTCACTGAACAACCAAGAACATTTACTAAAACATTTGAAGACATTTTAGAAATGATTCATCCTAAAAGATTCAAACTGGAGAACTGCTCCTACTTCATGTTTCACACTAAATAAATCTACAAAGTTTTCTACAAAAAAAAGAACGTAATAAAGTTTTTATGAATTGTTTTGTTTTAGTTAAAAAACATAGTAAAATGACCAAAATCAGTGAGATCTTTCTCCTCACAAATGAAAGGAATTCTGGGTAATCTGCTCTAAATTTTTCTCTTTTGTGTCAAGGTGAGAAATTTACCATCAACTGTGTTTACAAACGCAACGAGATGACTATGCCTAAACTCTGTGTCGGAGATAAGCCGGTGGAATGCATTACCCACCGTGAGTGCTGCATCCAACACCTGAATCTAGTTCATCACTGGTTCTACTCATGAAGCTTCACATGTTTCTGTTTGCAGGCAATGGAAACAAAGGTTGTTCTTTTGGGGACTGTGGTAAACCAGGAGTGACCTGTTGCAAAACAGACAACTGCAACGCCTGAGATTTAAAATAAAGTCTATCAGTTCTAAGAAAGTGTTTCAGAAGTCTGTTATTTTTTCAGACATCATTTTTTTTTACATACATTCAATGAAAGCCTATTAGCTCTTAAGCTTTTAGCGGCCACCAATTCTGTGTGTTTTTGCTCCTGATTTTCTGAAATTATGGCACCAAGAAAGTCACAAGAAAGTCACAAGTCACAAGTAGCCATTGACGAAGAATTACAAGAGATCCGCAAATCGCTGACTTTTATGTCGGAAGAAATGACTACAGTAGTTCAGCAGCAAAAGAAGCTAATAGCCCTGATGAATGAAGTGGCAGAATTAAAGCAAATAATAAAGACGAAAGACGCCGTTATTTCTGGACTGGAACGAAGAGTTGATGACTTGGAACAGTATACTCGGATGGAGGATATTATTGTGAGTGGACTGGAAACTAGACACCGCAGCTATGCTAACGCTACAGCACAGGCCGAAGAGGAGAACGCGACGCCAGAGGAGCAACAAACTCTGGAGAGGCAAGTCATTCAATTTCTGGCAAATAAAGACATAAAAGTTGATCCAGAGAACATATCCGCTTGTCACACACTTCCGAAGAAGGAAAAAAACGCAAAACCAAATATTATTGTGCGTTTTGTTAACAGGAAACACAAAATAGAGCTATTACGACAAGCTAAGAAGTTAAGAGGCACGGGAGTATATATGAATGAACACTTAACAAAAAGACGTGCAGACATCGCAAGACATGCAAGAAACTTGCGAAAACAGAAAAAAATACGAGCTACGTGGACTCGGAACGGGCAAGTGATGATTAAACTCAATGGTACGCCAGAAGAAGCGAAAGTGATCACGATAAGAGAGCTGAAAGACCTGAATCCGTATGAATAATTATTTGGATTATGTTGCTTTAAAAAAGGATTATGATTTCTCGGAAGATTGTAAAGAGCGCTTGATGATGCACGGATTACGCATCGCGGAAAAGGAGACAGGTGAACATATGTGCACTGAACACAAGACAAACTATGACTTGTATTGATCAACAACTTGATCCAGAATTATATTTCTACAATAACTTGGACTTAAGCTGTGACTATTACACAAGCGAACAATTTAAAGAGAACGTTAAACTGGAGAAAAACTTTTCAGTGCTACATATTAACATTAGGAGTCTCTGGAAGAACATCTCAAAAATCAAAGACCTACTGCATATGTACGGTAAATTTAATGTTATAGCTGTATCTGAAACGTGGCTGGACGAGCTAAAGCACCCTCTAACACTAGTAAAGATGTACATGTTACTTGTGTATACCGAACACCAGGTTCACCGATTGATACATTTAATGAAAAAATGAATGAAATTATAAATATAAATGGATATTCCACAAAGGAATTAATAATATTTTTTTTTTGATTATTTTGAATTACTCTATTCATCCCTCACCGGGGAAATTTGTTTGCTGCACTCCTTACACCGCAGCAGGCTGCCCTTCAACGGCGCCAATGGTGGGAGAAGCGGGGGTTAGGTGTCTTCTCCAAGGACCCTAGACGTGCTCTCCGTGGGACGCGAACCCGCGACCTTCCGGTCCGCGGGCGAACGCGCTAACCACACGGCCACCGTCTCCACCCATATGTGGAGATTTAAATATAAATTTGCTTAAAGCAACTACCCATGGGAAAACAACTGATTTCATAAATATGATGCATTCAAATATGTTACTACCAATTATTGATAAACCCAGCAGGATAACGATTGATTCCTCCACTCTAATAGATAATATTTTTATAAACAATATTGAAGCTAAAATTGTTGGTGGCCTTCTTGTCAGTGATGTAAGTGACCACCTACCAGTTTTTGCTATATTTCAAAATAAAATTATAACTGATGACAAAGAAAACTCTGAAACATTCAGATATATTAGGCGAGTGACAGACCAAACTCTAAATAAACTTAAAGAAGACTTATTAAAACAGAAATGGGACGAGGTCTACAACCAAACTGACCCAAGTGAAGCGTATGAAATTTTTATATCCATGTTTTTAGAAATCTACAATAAAAACTGCCCATTAAAAAAGGTAAGACTTAAAGAAAATTCTAAAATAAAGCCATGGATAACAAGTGGATTACAAAATGCATGTAAGAAGAAAAATATGTTATATAAAAAGTTTATTCAACACAAAACCAAGGAATCTGAAATAAAATATAAAAATTATAAAAACAAATTGACTAGTATTTTGCGGAAAACCAAAAAAGAATACTTTCATAAATTATTTGAAGAACAAAAAGAAAATATTAAGGGAACATGGAATGTCATTAATAAAATAATTAAAATAAAAGATAAAAAATATAAAATACCAAAACAATTCATGAACAAAAGCTCAAAGCTGGAAAATATAAAAGAAATTATAGAAAGATTTAATCATTATTTTGTTAATGTAGGAAATACCTTGGCTGAAAGTATTGAGAAGCATAACATAAGCCCAAGTGATGCTGTAAACAGAAATCCTTTTACATTTTATTTAAACCCAACAAATGAAAATGAAATAATTAAAATAGTAAAGCAATTTAAATCAAAAACATCTAAAGATACACTTAACATTGATATGAATTTAATAAAGAATACAATAGAGCCTATTGCACAGCCTCTAACATATATTTGCAATAAGTCTTTTCAAATCGGTAAATTTCCTGAAAAAATGAAAATAACTAGAGTTATTCCAGTCTATAAAAATGGCAATAAACAATTATTTTCAAATTATCGGCCTATATCCATACTTCCACAGTTTTCAAAAATAATAGAAAAAGTATTTGTAATAAGATTAGATAAATTTATAGAGAAACACCAGCTCCTTAGTGACAAACAATATGGGTTTAGACAAAACCGATCCACTAATATGGCTGTTACAGAACTAATAGAAAATATTACTACATCAATAGACTCAAATAATTATGGCATCGGTATTTTCATAGACCTTAAGAAAGCTTTCGACACCATAGATCATAATATATTACTGAGCAAACTAGACAGATTTGGTTTTCGAGGAGCTGCATATACATGGCTTCAGAGCTACTTAGAAAATAGATATCAATATGTACAAATAAAGGAGGAAAAATCTGATTTATTAAAAGTCATATGTGGAATTCCACAAGGCTCAACGCTGGGGCCTAAACTCTTTATCCTGTACATCAATGATTTGTGTTACACATCCAAACTAATAAATTATGTACTGTTTGCAGACGACACTACTCTTTATTTTTCAGGAAAAGACCTGAACCAAATGATACAATCAGTTGAAAGAGAATTGAGTAAAATAAAAATATGGTTTGACATAAATAAATTATCATTAAATATTGAAAAAACGAAATTTATAGTATTTACAAAATTAAAAGTACCTCAACAAATTCAAATTATGCTTAATAACACCCCATTGGAACGAGCTTACGACAGTAAGTTCCTTGGAATGATTATAGATCACAAATTAAGCTGGAAATCACACATAAATTATACAAAAAATAAACTGTCTAAAGTAATAGCAATCATTTATAAATTCAGATTTGTCCTAAATAAAAAAAGTTTGTTTATGTTATATAATACATTAGTACTTCCATATATAACTTATTGTATCGAGATTTGGGGAAATACGTACAAAACTAACACAAAACCAATTTATATTTTACAAAAAAAAGCAATACGAGCAATAACATTCTCATCTTATAATCAACCTACCAATAATCTATTTATAAATTTAAAAACATTAAAGTTCTATGATTTAGTGGAATTACACACTTTAAAATTTATGTTTAAGATAAAAAAAAACATGATGTCAAACTCTCTACAAAATATGTTTAATATTAGGAAAAGTCCATACGAACTAAGAGGAAATGATGTGTTCATTAAAAATAAATTTAGAACAAATGTTAAAAAATTCTGTATTTCTATTAAAGGTGTGGATCTTTGGAATAATTGTAATGATGAACTTAAATTGTGTTTAAATCTTTTATGTTTAAAAAAGAAATTTAAGTTATTAATACTTAAAAAATATGCAAGTCTTGATGGTTAAATTCAAGCTTCTATAAAAAGTAAACAATTATGATGTGTTATGATTATGTTATGTGTTACGAATATGTGTTATGATTATGTTATATGTTATGATGTGTTATGATTATGTTATGATGTATTATGATATTATTATGTTATGTGTTATAACAATTATGATGACTTAGTATTTACTTATGTCTTTTTGCTTTTATTATGACATAAAAAAAAAAAAAAAAAGGGTCGGCGTAATAAGCGTTTGCTTCAGCCGTTACCTTTTCGGTCCTTTGCTGGAATATGGTTGTTTTCTTTATTTCATTGATATGAGGTTGCACTGTGACCGAAATAAATAAATAAATAAAAAAAAAATAAAAATAAAATCTCTCAGTTGTAAAACAAAATATACACAAACACAGAAAAAAAGTTTGCATGAACTTTCACTCGCACTGTTTACCGTCTCACTCCTTTGACTTTCTCCTCTCTCACACACACATTTAGGATGTAACATGAAATATCAAAAACAAATAAATTAAAGAGACAGACGGATCGGTTCCACATCAGGAATAAGTAGAACGCATTGATCCGTCGTGGTAAACAAAGAGCTGAGCCGAAAAGCAAAGCTCTGGATTTACAAGTACATCTACGTTCCTACCATCACCTTGGTAACCAGGATCTATGTTCCTATCCCCACCATGGTAACTAGAATCTACGTTCCTACCCTCACCATGGCAACCAGGATCTACGTTCCTACCCTCACCATGGTAACCAGGATCAACATTCCTACCCTCACCATGGTAATCAGGGTCTACGCTCCTACTCTCACCATGGTAACCAGGATCTACGTTCCTACCCTCACCATAGTAACCGGGATCTACTTTCCTACCCTCACCCTCGTAACCGGGATCTATGTTCCTACCCTCACCATGAGAGCCAGCTTTGGGTGGGGACCGATAGAACAAGATCACGAACACAAGTGGCCGAAATGATCTTCCACTGTAGGGTGGCAGTCAGCGATCGTTGAGGAGTTTTGCCATCTGGGAGGAGCTCGGAGTAGAGCCACTCCTCCTCCAGGTCGAGAGAAGCCAGATGGGGTGGTTTGAACTTCTGGTCAGGATGCCTCCCGAGCACCTTGCTGGGGAGGTATTTAAGGCACGTCCCAGTGGGAAGAGACCAAGAAGCATACCCCGGACCGACTGGAGAGACCATGTCTCACAGCTGGACAGGGAACACCTCTGTACCCTTCCGGGTGAGCTGTAGGATGCAGCCGTGGTGAGAGAAGCCTGGGCTTCCATCTGAGGCTGTTGCCCCTGCGAACCGGCCCCGGATAAGAGGAAGACGATGAAACGGAACGGAAATAAATTAGAAGTACTTAAAAGTACTAATGAATCTGTTTTTGTGACTTGAGATAATACTTAAGAAAAATTTATTGGAAAGTTAACACAGCGATCTAAGCATTTGTCATTCATCTTCATTTTTAGAAATGTATTTTTCCCACGCTAATTGAAGTGCATCACATGACCACTCAAGTGTGAGCCTGAGCCCGATCTGGCCCGAGTAGAAATGTCAGAAACAATCGGTTTGGGCTCGGGCTAAGAATTACAGCTCTAAGAAAGAGTCTCTCACATGATTCACAGGCAGGACTGGGATTACAGATTAGATTTAAACAGCAGTTTGAAAGTTTAACAGGTTTGATTAACAACACACTCACTAGGTCCATCTTTTCCACAGTTAAAGATTATTTTTAATCTTTTTTTCAGTTAAAAGCATTGTAATGAAAATATTCCACTTAGTTTTAGATGTGACTGTTTTTTATTTTGATGTAGACAAACATTTTTTTACACCTCAGTAGTTTTGCTTTTGTATCAAAGATCCCTACATCAGAACGATACCAAGAAGACACGCCTGAGCTCTGAGGTTTGAAAAGACACGTCTGTGAATTCGTATTTAGCTCATTTAATTTGTTCAATGGTATTCAAAATACGTTGTTATTGCCAATGTGGTGTGAAGTAAAATATAATTTGGTAAAATAAAATTATTATTTTTTCTTTCTTTAATGTGCAATTACACTGTGACATAAATAAATAAATAATTATAATAATAATATTTATAGTATCCTCACTAGCGCAGACAAGCTGAAGCTATTCTTCCTGGGGTCAGTTGGGCAATAATCTATGTATGATGACATTAAGCGCTCAGTACATCTATGGGTTAAATTTTGCTTGAAAATGCTCATATCTATCTGTTTAGTCCATGTAAGCCTACTCAGGTTTTTTTTTCTGATTTGACTGATGGTAATTTTAACAGTTATTGTTTCATTTCGTCTTCTGAATCGCTTGTTCCTAAAGACGGGTAACCAGTGCCGGAGCCTTTCACGGCAGATTTATTGACTGATACAAAGATTATTGCCAACAACTTGTTCCTAAAGAAGGAAGAGATGAACATAGTCAAAGGTTGTGTATCTTATTTTTATTTTATATGTTTGCACACCTGTATCAAAACAAGTTCCTAGTCTCTGATATTTTTCACTGACATGGCAATAAAAGCATTCTGATTCTGATTCTGATCAAGAAAATCAAGAGCTCAGATTCCTGACATCATGGAAACTCTGAATCATAATTTATGAGTCATCTGTCAGGTTCAGGAAATAGGTGCTTCCCATAGTGATAGACCAGCTTTTGAAAAGAAAATTACGCTAACTCCAAACTGTGTTCTGGACTAAATTCAGATCCAGATGAAGGTCCTGGTTTCTGTGAGGTAAAAAAAAAGAAGGAAAATACAATGAGCTCAATACAATATTGAAAAAGTGTTTTGATTTTTAAAAAAAAAAAAATCTCTTTCAATCTTTCAAACAGGTTTCAATCTGAAGATGGACGACATGTAAAAGAACTACAGCAATTCTTTTAGGCTGAATGCGAGCTTTTTTTTTTTTTCACTATTCTAAACACTGTTGGTATACTGACTCTAGCGCTCATCCAGCCGTGGCCTGTTTCTATGATGAAATGCCTGGATGCCATTTCTTATCCCGTATATAATTATTTTACTTCTCCTCCTTGAGCCGCTACCTTATCGCGGTGGAGGGGTTTGCGTGCCCCAATGATCTTGGGAGCTATGTTGTCCGGGGCTTAATGCCCCTAGGCAAACAGGTCCTAGGTGAGGGGCCAGACAAAGCGTGGCTCGAAAACCCCTATGAATAGATCAAACATGGCCAAGTTGCCCTTGCCCGGACGCGGGTCACCGGGGCCCCCCCTTGGAGCCAGGCCCGAGGGTGGGGCACGAGAGCGAGCGCCTGGTGGCCGGGCTTTTACCCATGGGGCCTGGCCGGGCCCAGCCCAAACAGGGGACATGGGCCGCCCTTCCAGCGGACTCACCACCTGCAGGAGGGGCCATAGGGGTCGGGTGAAGGAGGAGAGGGGCGGCAGCCAATGGCGGGGACCCTGGCGGTCGGCTCCTCGGCTGCATAAGCTAGCTCAAGGGATGTGGAATGTCACTTCTCTGGCAGGGAAGGAGCCCGACTGGTGCGCGAGGTTGAGCGGTTCCGGCTAGATATAGTTGGACTCTCCTCGACTCACAGCTTGGGCTCTGGAACCAGGCTTCTTGACAAGGGCTGGACCCTGTACTATTCTGGAGTTGCCCTAAGTGAAAGCCACCGGGCTGGAGTGGGCATACTTGTTGCCCCCCAGCTCGGCTCCTGTGTGTTGGAGTTCTCCCCGGTGGACGAAAGGGTTGCTTCCCTCCGCCTCTGGGTGGGAGGACGGGTCCTCACTGTCGTTTGTTGCTATGCACTGAACGGCAGTGTAGACTAACCGCCCTTTTTGGAGTCTTTGGGGGGAGTATTGGAGGGGGCACCTCCCGGGGACTCCATTGTCCTCCTCGTGGACTTCAATGCTCACGTGGGCAACGACAGTGAGACCTGGAGGGGAGTGATTGGGAGGAACGGCCCCCCTGATCTAAACCCGAGTGGTGTTCTGCTGCTTGACTTCTGTGCTCGTCACGGATTGTCGGTACCGAACACCATGTTCAAGCATAAGAGTGTCCACATGCACACGTGGCACCAGGACACTCTAGGCCGCAGTTCCATGATTGACTTCATAGTTGTTTCATCGAACTTGCGGCCGCGTGTCTTGGACGCTCGAGTGAAGAGAGGGGCAGAGCTGTCAACTGATCACCACCTGGTCGTGGGTTGGCTTCGATAGTGGGGGAGGAAGCCGGTCAGACCTGGCAGGCCCAAACGATCTGTGAGGGTCTGCTGGGAACGTCTGGTTGATCCTTCCGTCAGAGAGAGTTTCAACTCACACCTCTGGCAGAGCTTCTCACAGGTACCGGAGGAGGTGGAGGACATCGAGTCAGAGTGGACTCTGTTCTGCACCTCTATTGTCGAGGCGGCAAGCCGAAGCTGTGGACGCAAGGTCATCAGTGCCTGTCGTGGCGGCAACGCCCGAACCCGCTGGTGGACACTAGTGGTGAGGGATGCCGTCGAGCTGAAGAAAGAGTCTTACCTGGCCTTTTTGGCCTGTGGGACTCCTGAGGCAGCTGACAGGTATCGGCGGGCGAAGCGGAACGCAGCTTCGGTGGTAGTTGAGGCAAAGGCCCGGGCTTGGGAGGAGTTCGGCGAGACCATGGAAAACAACTTCCGAATGGCTTCAGAGAAATTCTGGGTCGGGGAGCTGCTGACCTCGACTCGGGACGTTTTGGATCGGTGGAAAGAATACTTTGAAGACCTCCTCAATTCCACCAACATGTCTTCCGATGAGGAAGTAGAGTCTTTGGAAACCGGGATGGGTCTTCCTATTTCTGCTGTCGAGGTCGCTGAGGTAGTCAAAAAGCTCCGCAGCGGCCGGTGGATGAGATCTGCCCGGAGCTCCTAAGGGCTCTAGATCGTGTTGGGCTGTCCTGGCTGACACGCCTTTGCACCATTGCATGGACATCGGGGACAGTGCCTCTGGATTGGCAGACTGGGGTGGTGGTCCCTCTTTATAAGAAGGGGGATCGGAGGGTGTGTTCCAACTACCGAGGGATCACACTCCTCATCCTCCCTGGGAATTTCTATTCGGGAGTACTGAAGAGGAGGGTCCGTCGGATTGAAGAGGAGCATTGTGGGTTCCGTCCCGGACGTGGAACTACGGACCAGCTCTATACCCTCTTCAGGATCCTGGAGGGGTCATGGGAGTTTGCCCAACCAGTCTACATGTGTTTTGTGGATCTGGAGAAGGCATTCGATCGTGTCCCTAGGGGACTCCTGTGGGAGGTGCTCCGGGAGTACGGAGTCTCGGAGCCCTTGGTACTGGCTGTCTGGTCTCAGTACAACCGGAGCCAGAGCTTGGTCCGTATAGCCGGCAGTATGTAGATTCCATTTCCAGTGAGAGTTGGACTCCGCCAAGGCTGCCTTTTGTCACCGATTCTGTTCATCACCTTTATGGACAGAATATCTAGACGCAGCCGAGGCGTTGGAGGGATCCGGTTTGGTGACCTCAGGATCGGATCTCTGCTTTTTGCGGATGATGTGGTCCTGTTGGCTTCATCGAACCGTGATCTCCAGCTCTCACTGGATCGATTTGCTGCTGAGTTTGAAGCGGCCGGGATGGGAATTAGCGCCTCCAAATCCGAGACCATGGTCCTCGCACGGAAAAGGGTGGAATGCCCTCTGCGGGTCAGGGACAGGGTCCTGCCCTAAGTGGAGGAGTTTAAGTATCTCGGGGTCTTGCTCACGAGTGGGGGAAGGATGGAGCGGGAGATCGACAGGCGGATCAGTGCAGCATCAGCAATAACTAGGACGCTGCATCGGTCCGTCGTGGTAAAGAGAGAGCTGAGCCGAAAAGCATAGCTCTCGATTTACAAGTCGATCTACGTTCCAACCCTCACCTATGGTCACCAGCTGTGGGTAGTGACTGAAAGAATGAGATTGCGGGTACAAGCGGCCGAAATGAGCTTCCTCCGCAGGGTGGCTGGGCTCTCACTCAGAGATCGGGTGAGGAGCTCTGCCATCCGGGAGGAGATCAGTATCTAGCCGCTCCTCCCTGAGGTCGAGAGGAGCCATCTGGTCAGGATGCCCCCCCGAGCGCCTCGCGGGCGAGGTGTTTCGGGTACGTCCCACCGGGAGGAGACCAAGGGGCAGACCCCGAACCCGCTGGAGAGACTATGTCTCACAGCTGGCCGGGGAACGACTTGGGATCCTACCAGGTGAGCTAGAGGATGCAGCCGGGGAGAGAGAGGCCTGGGCTGCCCGTTTGAGGCTGTTGCCCCCGCGACCCAAACCCGGAACAAGTGGAAGATGACGGAACGGAAAGTCAAAAGCCCAAGAATGTCAAAGATCAACTTAACTACAGAAATTAGACGTCAACTTGACAGCATTGGTAGTTCTAGTGTTAAATGTTGGTACAATGTCTACCTCTCTTGCTTGAGCTGGGAGCTTATTCCACAAAACTGGAGCTTGGTGGCTAAAGGCTCTAACTTCAACTGTACTTTAAAAATCCTAGGAACCCCTTACAGCCCTGCATTTTGTGAGCGGAGTGTTCTGCTTGGTTGAAAGGTACTATAAGTTCACTAATGTAGGGTGGAGCCATGCTATTTAGGACCCTGTAGGTTAGTAAGAGGATTTTAAACTTGATTCTAAACTTAATCAGGAGCCAGTGGACAGATGCTAGCATGGGAGTAGTTTGTTCTTTTCTATTAGTTCCTGCTAATAGTCTTGCTGCTACATTTTGAACAAGCTGAAGACTTTTTTAGCAAATTTTAGGGTGTGCTGCGAGCAAAAGGATTATTTTGAAAAGGCTTAAAGTTTGTATCACATGCAGGACAGCCGCTGCTGTTTGGCCTTGGCAAGTTTCTGCACCATCTGCATATTTGTGTCTCTGACTTTCTGCTGATTCCTTTCTTTTCTAACCAATTTTTTTTGTACTTTGATAAAAAAAATTTTAAACACTACTTTTTCAATAAGTTTGGTAAATGAGACTGAATCATTCTGGTTTGACAGTTTCAATGCTTTTATTTTTTTATTATCATAAAACCTGCTTCCTGGTGTCTGATTGGTGGGTACTTCTTGTCTCTGATTGGAGCATTTTGTTGGTGTTTCCGAATGACTGGGTGGCAACGCCTTCCCTCTCAGCGTTGCCAGGTGTACGATAATTATCGTATTTGTACGATTTTTTTGCCCTCCGTACGATGTACGAACAATAATTGTAAAAAATGCTCAAAATACGATAATTTAAACGTTTCTTGTCTGTGTAATTGGGTTAGTTGTTTTCATCTGCCACGACTGTTTGTCGGAGTTTTTTTTTTTAAATGAACCCTGAATGCATCAAACAAAGGAACTGATGAATGATTGGCTGAAAGGTCCAGTCAATCATTCTGGCTAGCGATTGCATACATTGGGGTGAGTAGCCCCGCCCACAAAGTTATAAAGAGCAGGAACGTTAATCTGCGTGTTTGAGACTTGTTGCGGGCTCGGAAATCAAAGCGTTCTTCTCATGCAGAAACACTGAACTTTTAATTGAATTATCAGTTTTTTTAAAAAAAAAAACAACAGCAAAGAAAAAAAAACTCTATTATTTTCTGTCTGCAGTCAATGTAAACGTCTTTGCTGAAAACGTTGTAGATGGTATTTTTTATAAAAAATCATTTCGATCAGTGATGCACTATTTTATCTTAAAAAAACTAATTGAACTGATTAATCCATAAATAGTAGCGGATGAAGTATTTGTGCTTAAAAGCATCCAAAATGTTATTGATTCGTTTATAAAAACTGACTGAGGAGATTAAAACTACACATCGCTTAGATTTTATATAATGTAGATGTTTGGGTTAACATTAAAAAAACCTTATATGTACACATGTATATGTAGATATGTATATATATAAATTTATATATACCGTCTCCTAAGTCCCGCCCGTACTGGTTTCTTTCTGGGTTTCTTAAAATCTTATTTCCCTGTTTTTTTTTTTTTTTTTTTTATTTTAGAAAAAAAATCCAAGGATTTTGCCTCCTGTGTGTTTCCTTCACTCCCACTGCCTTACGAGTGCATGTAAAGGGTGTTATTTTGTCAATGGGCGTGGTTTTACTGGGTGTACGATAATTTTTTGTAAAATACGATAATTTTACGTCATTGGTACGATAATCCAGCACCTCCCACCTGGCAACGCTGTTCCCTCTGGACTTATAAACTGTCAGCAGGAGAACATCTTCATATTCTGTCTGAAACCAGACATCGTGATGAAGGTGAGTTAACTGCTCCATCACTGCTTGCATGATACTTCTTCAACTTATCTGCTCAGGTTCATCCTATAGAAAAACTTTCTTCATAAGTAGCACTTGATTTGACTTGGAAAGCCTAAAATGAGCACAGAGATGTCTGACAGTGAGGAAGATAATTAAAGCTATGTAAAGTATGCTGAGCAGCTGTCAGTTTTATTAATAAAGCATAACTGTATTATAGATCTCATTTTTCTCCAGGGTTTTTAGACAATTGTTTTCTCTGCTTGAACATGTGACGCCAGCATTCAAAGTTTACTTTTCCCTGTGGTATTACTCATGTCTGCATGTAATGCATTTATGTTGTGGAGCCACATCCACCACGTGTGGAACTCAACCAAAACAAAACAAGAAGAGAATGTTTCTTGAGGAGTTGGGGAAATTCTTTTGTCAAGCCACATATTGAGCTAAGGGAACGGCAGCCCCAGGACCCAGAAGCATGTTGAAACTTTATGTGCCCTCCTTGTGCCTCTACGACCTAGCGTTTGCGAGATAGCGAGAGATAGAGGTGTTTTGTGCATAGTTCACATGAAGAGTTTTTGCTTGTGACAAGTGTTTAGTAAAGCTTTTGTCATCCAAGGTTTCCTTAATTTCTTTTTCTGTTTTGTAGTAACATCTTATAAATTGACAATGAAGGCTAACCATAAACGAAAATAAAAAATAGTGTGCATATTGGTAAAGAAAAAACAAAGTATCTGAATCAAAAAGAAAAAATAGTGTGCAATGTAGCAAGGGTCAGGGTTAACACTAGGAGTCCCGGATTTTTCAGTTTGTCTGACCATCGCCCCTCTCTGCTATAGGTGACCTTTTGTTTTTTAAATGATAGCAATCAAATGACCTCAGTGCCAACTATTTAGTTCAGGGGTTTTTTGTAATTCAGATTTGCTGGAAAGGAATCCTGTTTTTCTGAGCTTAGGAACATGTTCAAATCCTGACTGCCAGACTTTTGCTCTTTCTTTTAGTTTGAGACATGTTGAACTCTGGTTTACAGGGCCCTCCGAATGTATTTACAGTGGCTCACCACTTTTTTATTTTACAGCCTTATTCTAAAATTAATCAAATAATATTCTCAATATTTTACTTTCATTTTCTTTCATGACAATGAAAGAAAATTATTTTAAATTTATGGCAAATTTATTCAACTAAAAATAAATGTAAAAAAAAAAAAAAAGAACATCTCTGGAGCGATCTGAAAATGGCCCCGCACGACTTTCAGCATCCAAATTGATAGAACTTCCCAAAGACAGATGTGCCAAACTTATGGCATCTTATTCAAAAAGACTTGAGGCTGTATTTGGTGCCAAAGTAGTAGAAGTATTGAGTTCTTATCTGTGAATACTTATGTACATGGGATTTCATTCACCCCTGTTTTTATTACCAATAAATTTGCCACAACTTCAAAAAAAAAGTTCTCTCACTGTCATTATGTGATATTTTGTATTGACAATGTTATTCATCTTAGAATAAGGCTGTAAACATAAAAATGTGGTAAAACTGAGATGCTGTGAATATTTTCTGCTGGAACTGGTCAGTGTGTCTGCTACATGTATACAGATCGATGTTACTCCACGCCCCCGTACTCCACCATACAGCTTCGTATAAATGAACATAATCAATAGGGGTGTGCGATACCGCGAGTTTTGGTATCGATCCGATACCAAGTAAATACCAGATCAATATCGCCGATACCGATATCGATACCAATATTTAAATTTTTCAAATGACTATTTTTGCATCAAGGGTTTGGGTCATACATATAGTATGACCAAGTATATGTATAAACACAGGTTGGTAGATAGATCGATAGAAGTGCCCAGTTGCACACAAACAAATGTTAACTATTGTTAAAGATGATTATGTTGTACTTTCATAATTAAATTTGGAGCGTCTCTGTTAATGAGCGCTGCCTCTGGGAAACAGAAGGGGTCAGGGTTTTCTCCTCCGTTTCTGAAGTTTTTCTTTGGGGTGATTCTTTAATTTGTAGTGTTACCCCTATATTTAACAGCCTTTCTGTAAATGGTGCAGGTAGCCTCAAAGTCCAGCCACACGGTTACTCTCGTTTTTTCATCTCTCTCTACTTTTACCAACTTGCGTTTTTTTTTTGTTACAGGCGTGACACACAGCATTTACGCATATTTTGCAGACAGATAAGTTAGGTTAACTTAAAAAAAAAAAAAAAAAAAAAGAAAAAGAAAAAAAAAACGAAAGCAAAGTGCAAGGGGTAAAACTTCAACCAAAGTATCGATATCGTGGTTCGAGTATCGATCGATATCGATACTAGCTTTGGTATCGATATTATCGATATTAGGATCGATCCGCCCACCCCTAATAATCAAACACTGCAGCACATCTAGCTGGCAGAGTTGTGTCGAACATGTAAATTATATTTTATAAATTTAACTAAAGTTATTTCTGCATTGATGTGTTTTTATTATAAACTGGTGAATCGGTCAGCTAACGGTTAGCTTACAGCTAATTCGCTCAGCTCGTGATTAGCTGAGTGAGGTCCAAGTCTCATCCTTCATTATTATTTAGAACATTTAGTATTTTTTGTATGTTTATAAAATAAAAAGTTTATGACATAGAACTGGAAGGTTTTTTTTTTTTTTTAAACTTCTCAAATTGAATGACGCTGCACTGCGTGTAAACAATACGTTGCTTCCTGGTTGATGTCTGCTGTCACTTTAAGACTTTTTATTATTAGAATAAAACTTGTTTACAATAGGTCTAATAGAAGTTTATCGGAGTTTTTGTTTTTTTATTTTTGTTTTACTCCAGTAGAAAGTTTTTTTTGTATTATTTCTGTAACACAGCGTGCACGCATTCACCGTACGCGCGAGCGATGTTGAAGCGCGTTATGTTGTTAAAATGAAGAATCATGTGCAAATGATTTATAAAAGTGATTTTTAGATTTAAAAAAAAAACTTTACTCCATCCACTGATTAGATCTGGAAAGACAATCCTACTGCAGTAGAAGTCCAGCTGATTGGGGAAGGGGTATTAAAAAGTGAATTCACATTAAAACGCGTGTTGATGACCACGAATGGTTCGCGGGGGCTCCATGCTCAGGGTGTTTGTTAGACGAAAAAATTCGTGGGTTTAGGTCTTCTAGTTAAGTGTGTACTTTTATATCGACGTTTACCTCTACACATAATCACCAGCCGTGTAGTTTGGTATAGGTTATTGAAGTTGATGTGGGTGGCACGGGCCAACGGATGTCAATCATTTGCTCTGGTAGCCGACTTTGACCAAATCAGAGACTTTGTAGTGATCCAGAGCCGACACCAAAGCTCAATTCAGTGCTAATTCGGAA
The DNA here is from genome assembly GCA_902685375.1 of Neostethus bicornis. Taxonomy (NCBI): domain Eukaryota; kingdom Metazoa; phylum Chordata; class Actinopteri; order Atheriniformes; family Phallostethidae; genus Neostethus; species Neostethus bicornis. Next base: position 846,482 of record CACRXE010000082.1, read on the forward strand.
CCATGCTCTGAAAAAAAGATTGGATCAGTCAGTCACAAGTGTGAAAAAGGAGGAAAGAGAGATATTTTTTGGGCTCTGGGATCCAATTGCGATCCTTTCAGAGACATTGTGGTGAACCAGAACCACCAACAAAGCTATCTGTAGCGCTCAGTTGGAACCGTGCTTTGTTAATAGGAACGGATCAGTCACAAGTGTGGAAAAGGAGAGGTGAATTATCATCTGGCGACCATATTGGAGAGACCTAACAAGATCTCTCCGGCTTGTGCTTGGATATGCAGTACCAGAACCATTCCCAGAGAAATGGAAGACTGATTGAAAGAGAGAGAGAGAGAGAAAATTATACTTATAAATATGTGGTTGAGTTAGGTATTGTAATGTCTTGTGTTTTGCATTTCCTGTTTTATTTTGAAAACGAACTTTCCTCTTGTTTCATGTTTGTTACTTCCTGCCTAGTGTGTTTCCCACAGCTGTGTATGTCTAATTGTCCCTCATTGTTTCCACCTGACATCCCCTTCCTTCTGTGTTAAATAGTCCTTGTCTCCCCTTGTCCTGTGTCAGAGTGTTTTGGATTATGTTCATGATCTTCCTGTTGGATTAAACCTTTGTAAAGATCTCTGCATCTGAGTCCTACTTATAGTTGGTTCCTGACATTACACTCTGACCACCATGGACTCAGCAGAGAACAAGCAACTGGCTGCTGTGCTGCAAAACCTGGAAGCCCGCCTTGCGCAGCAGGAGGATTACCAGAAGAACCTGGCATCCCATATGGTCCAGATTTCCTCTCACATCCAGAATCTTCCTTCAGGTCAGCTATGGAATCCCATTCCACCGGGTCTCTCCTCAGCAGCACCAGCTCATCCTCTCACCATGTCTACCAGGAATGTTGAGGATAAGATCGCTCCTCCTGTGAGCTACTCTGGAGACCCGGGATCTTGCCAGGAGTTCTTAACAGCTTGTTCAATACATTTTGAACACTCTCCTCACGGCCTGGGATCTGACAGAGCCAAGATTGCCTTCATGATCTCCTACCTATCAGGAAGAGCTCGTTCTTGGGCCATGACGGAGTGGGCTCGCGATTCTCCTCTCTGCTCATCACTTGCTGCTTTCAAAACCGCCCTGCAGAACACCTTTGATCCGGTGTCCACCAGCCGGGAGAAGGGCCGAGAAATCACCGGGATAAGACAAGGCAAGGAAACGGTTTGTGATTACGCCATTCGTTTCCCCACATTGGCGGCGGAGAGCGGGTGGGGTCCCACTGCCTTGTTCCTGAAGGGACTGGCTCGGCACATTCAGGAGCTGTTGGTGCCGCTGGATCTACCACCGGACCTGGATTCTCTCATCACACTCGCGATACGTACAGATAACCGGGGACACCAGCTGTCTCGCCAACAGCATTATAGATCTACTGGAGTGGGGTTGTCTCACACCTCAGCTGAACAAGGAGTCCACCATTCTCAATTCAACCCACATCGCCGTTCACCCAGGGAGGGTGAAACTGAACCCATGCAGGTGGGTCGGGCGCGACTGTCCACTGAGGAACGGAGATTGCGCCGGCGGGAAGGTCGGTGTTACTACTGTGGGGAGCGGAATCACCTGGTTTCCTCCTGTCCGATGAAGAAATCTACAACGGTGAGTCAGTTCTCCACTACTGCTCATTCCACACGGAGCTTCACGTCTGTAGAGATAACTCACCACAACAACACCGTAGAACTACCAGCACTCATAGATTCTGGCGCTGATGAGAGTTTGATGTCTTGGGAGTTAGCTAACAGTTTGGGACTGTGTACTAAACTGCTAAGAAAACCCATCCAGGCCAGAGCTCTCGATGGGAAAGGACTGTTTAACATAACTCACGTCTCTGAACCTCTTCTGGTTTCCATTGAGAAACACAAACAATTGATGAACTTTTACTTGTTCAGATGTCCGTCTAAGACTCTGATTCTGGGATACCCGTGGTTGTGCAGGCATAATCCCCAGATAGACTGGAATACAAGAATGGTTTTGAGATGGGGGCCAGATTGTGAGAAACAGCATAATTGCCTCACTAACCTGAAACAATGCATTACTGTTAGTAATCCAGTCTCTGCTCATCCCACTTCAGGTCCAAGAACCGCAGACCTGAGTACGGTGCCAGTCTGCTACCACCATCTGGGAGAAGTTTTTAGTAAGTCTAAAGCTCTAAGTCTTCCACCTCATCGCCCATATGACTGTTCTATAGATCTGGTTCCAGGTTCCACCATTCCAAAGGGGCGTCTTTTCTCAATCTCCGCTCCTGAACGAGACGCACTGAACGAGTACATCGACACATCTCTCGCAGCGGGTCTTATACGTCCGTCCTCCTCTGCAGCAGGAGCGGGATTTTTCTTCGTGGGGAAAAAGGATGGATCTCTCAGACCCTGTGTTGATTACAGTGCTCTCAATAAAATTACAATAAAGAATCGATATCCCCTTCCTCTCATGTCATCTGTCTTTGACCAGCTCCAGCAGGCCAAGGTGTTTACCAAGCTTGACCTACGCAATGCATACCACCTGGTCAGGATTAGGGAAGGGGATGAGTGGAAAACCGGATTTAATACCCCTAGGGGTCACTATGAATATCTGGTCATGCCTTTTGGCCTCACAAACGCTCCTGCAGTGTTTCAAGCGATGATCAATGATGTCCTGGGAGACTTCTTGGATCACTTTGTTTATGTTTACCTGGATGACATTCTCATTTATTCCCCTGACTTGGAGTCTCACAAAATCCATGTCACTAAGGTCCTTCAGCGTCTCTTGGAAAATGACCTCTACGTCAAGGCTGAGAAAAGCGAGTTTCATGCCACGACAATCTCCTTCCTTGGCTTTATAGTGTCAGCCGGTAAGGTAGAGATGGATCCTGCCAAAGTGAGTGCTGTGATGGATTGGCCAACGCCTGTGAGCCGCAAGAAACTACAACAGTTTTTAGGCTTTGCTAACTTCTACAGACGGTTTATCAGAGGTTTCAGCACCGTGGCCGCTCCGCTCCATGCTCTAACGTCTCGTCAAGCGTTGTTCAGATGGACACCTGATGCTGAGACAGCATTTCAGACTCTTAAGCAACGCTTCTCTTCGGCTCCAGTGCTCACACTTCCAGATCCTCGCCGCCAATTTGTGGTTGAAGTGGATGCCTCTAATGAGGGGATTGGTGCGATCCTTTCCCAGCGTTCAGAAATCGACAGCAAAATCCACCCCTGTGCTTTCCTGTCTCGGCGACTGTCTAAGGCTGAACGTAACTATGATGTTGGCAACCGGGAGTTGCTGGCAGTTAAGGTGGCTCTGGAGGAGTGGCGGCATTGGCTGGAGGGAGCGGTTCATCCCTTCATTGTCTGGACGGACCATAAGAACCTTGAGTATATCCGCAATGCAAAGAGACTTAATTCTCGTCAGGCCAGGTGGATGTTATTTTTTAACCGCTTTTGTTTCTCTTTATCTTACAGGCCGGGGTCCAAGAACATCAAGCCTGATGCCCTGTCTCGTCTATACGACCCCGAGCCTGTTGCCAAGGAACCAGAGCCTATCCTTCCACGAACCTGTGTGGTTGGAGCGGTGACTTGGCAGATAGAGAATGAGGTCAAGCAGGCCAACAGTGGGACGCCTTTGCATAGTGGATGTCCGGACAATCGTCTATTTGTCCCTCCGGCGTTACGCTCAAGGGTGATTCATTGGGCCCACGCCTCACTACTTTCTTGTCATCCAGGCGTCCGGCGGACTATGTACAGCATCTCGAGGAGATGGAGAAGGAGGTCTGGGAGTACGTGGCAGCATGTTCAGTCTGTGCCAGAAACAAAACCTCATCCAGGGCCCGCATGGGACTGCTTCAACCACTTCCCATTCCCTCTCGCCCATGGGCTGAGATATCCATGGACTTTGTCACAGGGCTTCCGGTTTCACAAGGTAACAACACTGTACTAACTGTGGTTGACAGGTTTTCAAAGATGGTCAGGTTTATTCCCCTGTCCAGACTGCCTTCGGCCAAAAAGATGGCTGAAATAATGATGAACCACGTCTTCCGATATCATGGTTTCCCTAAGGACATTGTTTCTGACTGGGGGTCTCAGTTTGTGTCCCGGTTCTGGAGGGAGTTTTGCCGACTCATCGACGCCAGGGTCAGCTTGACCTCTGGTTATCATCTGGAATCCAACGGCCAGACTGAACGCCTCAACCAACAGCTGGAAACTGGTCTCTGATGTTTGGTCTCCCAGAACCCCTCAACATGGAGCAAGAACCTGGTCTGGGTGGAGTATGCCCACAATTCCTTGATTACCACAGCCACGGGTATGTCTCCATTCAAGTGTGTTTTTGGTTATGACCCTCCCCTTTTTGCAGACCTGGAGCCGGAGGTCTCTGTTCCATCGGCCCACGCCCTAGTTCGGCGCTGTCGCAGCATTTGGGCTGCCGCCCGCCAAGTTCTGCTCCGCCAACGAGATCGTGTTAAGAAGGCTGCCGATCGTAGGCGTTGTCCTGCCCCAATCTATCGACCCGGACAGCGGGTGTGGCTCTCCACCAAGGATCTCAACCTACAAGTGCCCTGTAGAAAGCTGGCTCCACGGTTTGTGGGTCCATTTCCCGTTACCAAGGTTGTTGGTCCGGCCGCTGTTAGCCTTCGTCTGCCTCGGTCCCTTCGTGTTCATCCTACCTTCCACGTTAGCAAGGTGAAGCCAGTGGTGAATAGTCCACTTGTCCCTCCAACTGTGCTCCCACCGCCGCCCAGAATGATCGGGGGTGGCCCAGTGTACACTGTGCGGGAGATTCTGGATGTCCGACGCATGGGTCGGGGGCGTCAGTTTCTGGTGGACTGGGAGGGGTATGGTCCTGAGGAGCGGGAGTGGATTCCAGAGCGATTCATCTTGGACAAATCTCTCCTAAAGGACTTCTAAAGGTCTCGTGGTCCTGGACCGTCCAGTGCCGGTCTTTGAGGGGGGGTACTGTAATGTCTTGTGTTTTGCACTTCCTGTTTTATTTTGAAAACGAACTTTCCTCTTGTTTCATGTTTGTTACTTCCTGCCTAGTGTGTTTCCCACAGCTGTGTATGTCTAATTGTCCCTCATTGTTTCCACCTGACATCCCCTTCCTTCTGTGTTAAATAGTCCTTGTCTCCCCTTGTCCTGTGTCAGAGTGTTTTGGATTATGTTCATGATCGGCCTGTTGGATTAAACCTTTGTAAAGAACTCTGCATCTGAGTCCTACTTATAGTTGGTTCCTGACAGGTATGCCCATGCCTAAGCTAGGTGATTATCTTTGTGTAAAGTAAACGTAGGGTTGGGGTACACTTACCCACTGTCCAAACAAACCAGTTAACATCACAAGGTTTCCCTAATTTGTCCGGGCAGGGTCTGAAAAATTATATCTCTTCTCTCTTCACCATGCTTCAGGACCCATAAATTAAGGATTAATCCCTTTACCCACTAATGTGTCCAAAAAAAATAAGCTTGTTGGAAAACAAGCTTGTCTAGTATTATGTGGGATGTACCTGATTTTCTCTTATTTAAATAGTAATTTCTATGTTGTTAGTGAGTTATATTCCAACAGTCTATATTGTATCTATGTTTAATCTGTCTAAGTTACCTCTTAAACTCTAATCCAAGAATCTTTATTTCTTCCTGTCTCAACATGGCTAATTGGAAGTTCTTGACTGTTTTGGGTCCAAGACTCTGCCTCCGCTTTTTTATTCTTTCAAGGGTTTGACCCACATAATTTCAGAGAGCTGTGAGATCACTGCCCCTGTATTTCCTGAGATCCATGTGCTTCTTGATGAAGTTGTAGTGTGGCTGAAGGAGCGACGATGTAGCACTGGGCAGCAGGAGGTAGTGTAGGCCATGGAACAAACCACAGACGTTGGCAAACTCCGTGCAGAGCCCGTCCAAGTCGAATGTGAAGTACAGCAGGGAGAAGGGATCTGGAAGGGTAGTAGAGTGTAGGTTTATGCGCAAATCCACACGCAGGAACTCTTCTGTAGTAGGGTATTTCTAAACCTCCTCCAGAAGATGATGTGTGTTCAATTCACCCTGCTGGAATAGATCATTGGGAGGAGTTGCCATATTGACTGCTCCTGGTTGGCTTTCCTGCTCTTAAAGCCTGTTAGGTGTTGTGTGAGGGTCTTGCCTGGCACTTGACCTGTAAAAGCAAAGGACACAGCTTTAGGCAGGGTGTTGGATTAAAAATGCCAGCGAGTCTTTGACCCCCCCTCTGTAACCCGAGTGACCAGCAGACCAGACAGCCAAGAGGTTAAACTCACCAGTGCTCCACACAATCCAGAGCCACTGGAGAGCAGATTTAAGAAGCGTGTCAACGGAAGACAGACGGTTTGTCTTCTGTGGCCCAGAACTTACCTGTCCCTGGCTTACGGTTGCCACCAGCCTTGGACTGTAATTGGTCTTTGGAAATGTAGGCCACCCCCACTGATAAAGGAGGGATAATTTTGAATTATTTTCCAGTTTAAAAGTAACTTGGAATAATTTATTTTATTACTACCAGTTTGAACTTAGTTTTTAGCTATCCCATGTCTTTCTTGTATCATTTTTATTACTTTCAAATATTTAAAGTTTTAAAGGTTTCACTCCACATAGACTTGGTGGTGGAATGAGGAGGTGCAGGATTGTATCAAAAGAAAGAGACTGGCTAAGAAGAAGTGGGACACTGACAGGACCAAAGAGAATAGGTAAGGTACAGGGAGATACAGCGTAAGGTCAAAGTAGTGGTAGCAAAGGCAAAACAAGTAGCCTATGATGACCTATACGCTAGGCTGAACAGCAAGGAGGGAGAGATGGACCTATACAGGTTGACAAGACAGAGAGACAAAGATGGGAAGGATGTGCAGCAAGTAAGGGTGATTTGCAATGGATGTCTTTTGACAGATACCAGTAATGTGATGGGAAGATAGAAAGAGTACTTTGAAGAGTTGATGAATGAAGAAAATGAAAGAGAAGATAGAGTAGAAGATGTTACAATAGGGGACTGGAAAGTGGCTAGGATTAGTAAGGTTGAAATAAAGAGGGCACTGAAGAAGATGAAGAGTGGAAAGGCTCTGGGTCCTGATGATATCCCTGTAGAAGTATGGAAATGCTTAGGTGAGGTGGCAGTACAGTTTCTGACTGGGCTGTTTAACGGGATATTAGAAAGTGAGAAGATGCCTGATGAATGGAGGAGAAGTGTGCTGGTTCCTATTTTTAAGAACAAGGGAGATGTGCAGACTTATTGTAACTACAGAGGAATAAAACTGATCAGTCAAACGATGAAGTTATGGGAAAAAGTTGTCAAAGGTAGGCTAAGGCCTGAAGTACGAATTTGTGAGCAGCACTGTGGTTTTATGCCTAAAAAGAGCACTACAGATGCAGTATTTGCCTTGAGGATGCTGATAGAGAAGTACAGGGAAGGTCAGAGGGAGCTGCACTGTGTCTTTGTAGATCTAGAGAAAGCGCATGACAGGGTACCTGGAGAAGAACTATGGTATTGTATGAGGAAATCTGGTGTGATGGAGAAGTATATTAGAGTGGTTCAGGACATGTATGAGGGCTGTAAGACAGTGGTGAGGTGTGCTGTAGGTGAGACAAAGGAGTTCAGTGCGGGGTGGGACTGCATCAAGGATCTGCTTTGAGCCCTCTGCTTTTTGCTATGGTGATGAGCAGGCTGACAGACGAGGTCAGACAGGAATCACCACGGACAATGTTGTTTGCAGATGACATTATGATCTGTAGTGAGAGGAGGGAAGAGGTGGAGGAAAAGCTGGAGAGGTGGAGGTTTGCACTAGAAAGAAGAGGAATGAAGATTAGTCAGAGTAAGACAGAGTACATGTGTGTGAATGAGAGGGATCCAAATGGAAAAGTGAGGTTACAGGGAGAAGAGATCAAGAAGGTGGAAGATTTTAAGTATCTAGGATCAATAGTCCAGCGCAATGGAGAGTGTGGAAAAGAGGTGAAGAAGCGTGTTCAGGCAGGCTGGAACGGGTGGAGAAAAGTATCAGGTGTGATGTGCGACAGAAGAGTTTCAGCTAGAATGAAAGCAAAAGTGTACAAAACTGTGGTGAGACCCGCCATGCTGATTGGTCTAGAGACAGTAGCACTGAAGAAAAGACAGGAAGCAGAGGTGGAGGTAACAGAGATGAAGATGCTGAGGATCTCTCTGGGAGTGACCAGGATGGACAGGATTAGAAATGAGTACATCAGGGGAATAGCACATGTTAGAGGTTTTGGGGATAAAGTTCGAGACGCAAGACTGAGATGGTTTGGGCATGCACAGAGGAGAGAGAGAGAGTACATAGGAGGAAGGATGCTGGATTTGGAACCACTAGGAAAGAAGACTAGAGGAAGACCAAAGAGGAGGTTCATGGACCCAGTGAAGGAAGACATTAAGATAGTTGGTGTGACCAAAGAGGATACAGCAGATAGGGTTAGATGGAAGAAACTGACTTGCTGTGGTGACCCCTGAAGGGAGATGCCGAAAGAAGAAGACTGACTCATCGTTTCTCCAAGGTGCTTTCTGCTGATTTTTTAACTGTTTTCACCTTCATTGGGGCAATGGCGTCCAGAACTTTCAGAATACAAGACTGAACAGAGATAACCAAATAGTTAACATCAAAAATAGAAAAATCTTCAAAATGAGCCATTTCCATAAATTGTAGATGTGTGTCGTCATTTATGTGTTTGCTGTGAATAACTGCCAGTCCAGCCGGTGGAATGGGAGTGACAGTGAGGTCACAGAAGACACAGAAATGATCAGATAAGGCAACGTCAGACACAATCACATCAGAAACATTAACTCCTTTAGTAAGGAGTTAATGTTTCAGAGGTCCAGAGTGTGACCTCTGCTGTGGGTGGGATCTTTCATGTTGAGTCAAACCAAAGGTTTCTAAAACACCGTTAAGTTCTTTTGAATTTTTGTCATTGATGTTATCAACATGAACATTAAAATCACCTGTTATGACTAAACCATCAAAATCTGTGCATACGATAGAAATAATTTCAGTAAAATCATCAATAAAATCTTGGCAGTGATGGAGAGGCTTGTACAGAACTAGGAATAGTATGGCAGAAGATTCTTTTAGCTCAAGCTTAAATGACAAATACTCAAAAGATGGAAATGTCCAAAACGAAAGCCTCCTGGTGCTTAGGTTATCTCTAAAAATCACACAAACTCCTCCCCCTTTTTTCTTTTCTCTTATTTCAGATTCAAAACTAAAAATAGGTGGAGCTGCTTCTACTTGAGCTGCATTCCCTGTATTTTTATTAAGCCAAGTTTCTGTTAAAAACATAAAATCAAGATTAAAAGAAGAGATAAAATTATTAATTAAAAATGATTCGTTACATAAGGACCTGGCATTGAGCACACCAAGTTTCACTTTAGCTTTAGTAGGACTAGATGTTATTTTCTTACAAGGAATTTCATTTAAATTTCTGTGTTTGGACAGCCTTCTTGTCCTATTGTGATGAATTTGATTGGAGATAACTGTAGTTATAGCACCCACATACTGTTCTCTGTCACAGGGCCCCAGCCTGAGCTGAACTTTATCATGAGTGTGTGTCCTGAGACAGCAGAGGCCGAATGGGGATAAGTTTGGGGGATGATGTAGGTGGATTTGGAGCTGGGTAGAGTTTGGGTGAGATGGTTTTGGGGCGAGGAGTGGGAGGTGCAGGATTTTTTTTGAAGGAAAAGGCACAGGAGTACATGGCGTCATCTTGATACCTTCATTAATGAGGTTTTCCATGTCACGAGGAATAGCCAGTGGTGAGGGTGGAGATGAAAAGGAGGAATAGTCTTTTGTAGGGGTGGATGTAGCAGGGAGGGCCTGTCCAGTGGCAAAGGGGGAAGACTGATAAACCTCCAAATGTGAGCCCTTTCTTGGGCTAATAGGGCTGACAACCTGAGGTGGAAACTCCGGTATTGAAGGTGTTGATCTCTGGGTAGGTTTTGGTGATGCTGGCGCGGGTTGTTGTTGCCGTGGAGCTGATGCAGTTGCTGGAACACAGGCTAGGTCTCCAGGTTTTCCAGGAGCACATTTTCCACTTTGATTCCATCTCACTGTCTGCTTAGGCCCCTGTTGCAGCCCTTCAATGATCCTCAGAGCATGGAGGATGTTCTTCAACATTCTCACTCCATCTCTACTCAAGTACGGGCTCTTTCCCTTGAACAGGTCTTCTCGTTTCCAGAACAGATCGAAGTTCTTAATATAATTCAATTCTCTCAATATGCAGTCTTTGGAGAGCCATGTGTTCAGCTGTAATAAGCGGCTAAACTTGTTTTTCCTTCCATCAACGTTAGGAAGAGGTCCACTGATATAAACTTTAGGCAGTACTCTTTGCAGCTCATTAAAAAGTTCACAAAAATCTTTCTTCAAGAGTTCTGATCGTTCTCTTTTTGTGTCGACAGCTCCCAGATGTACACTTATTACAGTATTTTTTACTCATTTTGTAATGTCCTTGACTACTGCTGACGCACAGCAGAGCACTTAAAAACTCTTATCTCGTATTTGGGCTACGCACCCATTGCTAAGGAGAAACACGGAGTCTTTGGCCTTGACTTGTGGCACAGATTCTCTGACTTGCTGCCTGGTATCAACATTTGATATGGCACATTCTGTTTTCTTTTCTCCCACCTTTTCAAACTCTAACTGTGACAGCACAAAGAATCTGTTTTTAAGTGGAATTGTAGCTGCGCTGTTTCTACTTCTAATATCTTTCTGTTTCTTCGTAGCACCATGTTGGTCCTTAAAGAGTTTCGGAAAACTAACTGTACCATTCAAACTAAAGTCGCGGTCATTTTTGTAAACAATGGGTTTCTTAAGCAAAGGTAGCGTCTTGTCAAGACTTTTTTCTGATTCCAAAATATTTATCCGTGCTTGTAGGGCTTTAATTTGTTGTTCATAGTCCCAGCATTGTTGTTTATAATTCCAACACTGCTAGCAGCAGTTTCTCCCATTCTTTTCTGCCATCGCCGTCTCGTTAAATGAAAAAATGGTCCAAATTTATCAAATTTCAGGTAACAGACAATTTTGGGGTGATAAAAAATAAAAATAGAAAAATAAAAGTAATTTTAAATAATTTTAAATTGATTTTAAAGCAAAAGAATTGAGAAAAGCGACAAAGCAAGCAGCAAAGCATCCTCCCTCGTCAAAGACAGAAAGAGTGTCTTTAATGAGAGTATTTTTCTTCCTAAACTGTGCAATGGCTATTTTTGCAAAATGCATATTTCTTATATTCTACCCTTTTATTGTCATCCCCTTAAAACTTTGCAGTAGCTCTTTTTACTGTTCCTCACCAGAATTGTGCAATAGCTCACTTTAAATGCATATTTTAATCCTTTATCTATTTTTTTTTTTTTATTTATTTGCACATACCCATCGTGACCTTTTTTTCTTCCTGTATCCATGCTGTTCCATACTACAATTTCCTCATTGTGGGACAAATCAAGATTTTCTTGATTCTTAATAGGCTCCGGTACCATCCGTAACACCATTAGGGATAAACGGTTCAGAAGATGTAATGACATAGAAATTACCTTGTTTTTTATGGTTATGGCTCAACAAATCACCATGTAAACTTCACTGTGTTGATTTAAAGTAAGTCACTGAAAAAGTGACAGGAGCCTTAATAAAACACATCTCTGACAAATTTGAGCCGAAGTAACTGTTACAGATACATCATAGAGAAAAATAAAAGTTTAGTTTGTGTCTCTGAGGAAAGAGTTAAGGTTAGGTAAGGGACACTTTGCCACGATGCGCGATTCGGGCACTTTGAGCAGGAGGCTTTCCCGGTGTTGAAACTTTGCGTACCCCCCCATTTGTGACCAGCCCGGTTTCAATAGTACCTGTTTTGTGCCTCTACAACCTAGTGTTCAGGAGAAGGAGCCGGTTTGCTCTGCTGTTAAATTTTCTGCTACATTTAATAATATCTTCTGGTTTAACCAATAAAGACACTTGCAGTATGTAGGGTTAGGGGTTGGGGGTTAGGGTTAGGGGTTAGGGTTAGGGTTAGGTAAGGGACACTTTGCCACGATGCCCGATTCGGGCACTTTGAGCAGGAGAATTTCCCGGTGTTGAAACTTTGCGTACCCCCCCATTTGTGACCAGCCCGGTTTCAATAGTACCTGTTTTGTGCCTCTACAACCTAGTGTTTAGGAGAAGCAGCCGGTTTGCTCTGCTGTTAAATTTTCTGCTACATTTATTAATATCTTCTGGTTTAACCAATAAAGACACTTGCAGTATGTTCTCTGGCCACAAGAGGGTGTCTTTTCTGCATTTTTCTGTCCATAGTGCTAAGTGTGTGTTAGCAGAAATAGAACGTCACACACATATACAGGGTTAGGGTTAGGGTTAGGGACCTGTCCCCTCCAGGGGGCAGGTGGTGCACGGGCCCTCCTCAAACCACCAGATCCATCCGTCCGTGGCACCCGGTTCCATCTTCCTAGGGTTAGGGTTAGGGGTTAGGGTTAGGGGTTAGGGGTTAGGGTTAGGGACCTGTCCCCTCCAGGGGGCAGGTGGTGCACGGGCCATCCTCAAACCACCAGTTCCATCCGTCCGTGGCATCCGGTTAGGGTTAGGGTTAGGGTTAGGTAAGGGACACTTTGCCACGATGCCCGATTCGGGCACTTTGAGCAGGAGGCTTTCCCGGTGTTGAAACTTTGCGTACCCCCCCATTTGTGACCACCACCGTTTAGGGTTAGGGTTAGGGTTAGGGTTAGGTAAGATTGCTATATCGACGATAACCCCTACACAGAATCACCAGCCGTATAGTTTGGTATAGGTTATCGAAGTGTGGGAGGCACTGGCCGACGCATGTCGCCTAATGTTCCGGTAGCCGACTGTGACCCATTCAAAGACTTTGTGGTGATCCAGAACCAGTAACAAAGCTAACTTTAGCGCTCAGTCGGAACCGTGCTTTATTATCAGGAACAGATCAGTCACAAGTGTGAAAAATAAAGGAGAGAGAGAAAAAAACAGAGAGAGAGAGAGAGAGAGAGAGAGAGAGAGAGAATTTTTTTGGGTTTTGGCAACCGATTGTAACCCATTCAAAGACTTTGTGGTGAACCAGAACCAATAACAAAACTAACTCTAGCGCTCAGTCGGAACCGTGCTTTGTTAAAAGGAACGGAACAGTCACAAGTGTGAAGGAGTGGTGGATTATGGTCCGGCGACCGTAATGGAGAGACCCAATAAGATCCCTCCGGTCTGTGCTTGGATTAGCATTACCAGAACCATCCACCGAGAAATGGAAGATAGATTGAGAGAGGGAGAGGAAGGAAATAAAGATGAAAAAAGGGGGGAAAAAAAAGGGGGAGAGAGAGATAAAGAGAGAAAAAAAATTGTGTCTCGCTAGGATGATGTTTAATTAAGGTGATTAAGTTTAGGAACATTTAGGGGAATTGTTTAAGATATTCAATTAGTTGTGACCGAATCAGATATAATAAAATCTATGGTTAGGGTTAGGGTTAGGGTTAGGGTTAGGTAAGGGACACTTTGCCACGATGCCCGATTCGGGCACTTTGAGCAGGAGAATTTCCCGGTGTTGAAACTTTGCGTACCCCCCCATTTGTGACCAGCCCGGTTTCAATAGTACCTGTTTTGTGCCTCTACAACCTAGTGTTTAGGAGAAGCAGCCGGTTTGCTCTGCTGTTAAATTTTCTGCTACATTTATTAATATCTTCTGGTTTAACCAATAAAGACACTTGCAGTATGTTCTCTGGCCACAAGAGGGTGTCTTTTCTGCATTTTTCTGTCCATAGTGCTAAGTGTGTGTTAGCAGAAATAGAACGTCACACACATATACAGGGTTAGGGTTAGGGACCTGTCCCCTCCAGGGGGCAGGTGGTGCACGGGCCCTCCTCAAACCACCAGATCCATCCGTCCGTGGCACCCGGTTCCATCTTCCTAGGGTTAGGGTTAGGGGTTAGGGTTAGGGGTTAGGGGTTAGGGTTAGGGACCGGGTTAGGGTTAGGGTTAGGGTTAGGGTTAGGTTAGGGTTAGGGTTAGGGTTAGGGTTAGGGTTAGGGTTAGGTAAGGGACACTTTGCCACGATGCCCGATTCGGGCACTTTGAGCAGGAGAATTTCCCGGTGTTGAAACTTTGCGTACCCCCCCATTTGTGACCAGCCCGGTTTCAATAGTACCTGTTTTGTGCCTCTACAACCTAGTGTTTAGGAGAAGCAGCCGGTTTGCTCTGCTGTTAAATTTTCTGCTACATTTATTAATTTCTTCTGGTTTAACCAATAAAGACACTTGCAGTATGTTCTCTGGCCACAAGAGGGTGTCTTTTCTGCATTTTTCTGTCCATAGTGCTAAGTGTGTGTTAGCAGAAATAGAACGTCACACACATATACAGGGTTAGGGTTAGGGTTAGGGACCTGTCCCCTCCAGGGGGCAGGTGGTGCACGGGCCCTCCTCAAACCACCAGATCCATCCGTCCGTGGCACCCGGTTCCATCTTCCTAGGGTTAGGGTTAGGGGTTAGGGTTAGGGGTTAGGGGTTAGGGTTAGGGACCTGTCCCCTCCAGGGGGCAGGTGGTGCACGGGCCATCCTCAAACCACCAGTTCCATCCGTCAGGGTTAGGGTTAGGGTTAGGGTTAGGTTAGGGTTAGGGTTAGGGTTAGGGTTAGGGTTAGGTAAGGGACACTTTGCCACGATGCCCGATTCGGGCACTTTGGGTTAGGGTTAGGGTTAGGGTTAGGGTTAGGGTTAGGGTTAGGGTTAGGGTTAGGTTAGGGTTAGGGTTAGGGTTAGGGTTAGGGTTAGGGTTAGGTAAGGGACACTTTGCCACGATGCCCGATTCGGGCACTTTGAGCAGGAGAATTTCCCGGTGTTGAAACTTTGCGTACCCCCCCATTTGTGACCAGCCCGGTTTCAATAGTACCTGTTTTGTGCCTCTACAACCTAGTGTTTAGGAGAAGCAGCCGGTTTGCTCTGCTGTTAAATTTTCTGCTACATTTATTAATTTCTTCTGGTTTAACCAATAAAGACACTTGCAGTATGTTCTCTGGCCACAAGAGGGTGTCTTTTCTGCATTTTTCTGTCCATAGTGCTAAGTGTGTGTTAGCAGAAATAGAACGTCACACACATATACAGGGTTAGGGTTAGGGTTAGGGACCTGTCCCCTCCAGGGGGCAGGTGGTGCACGGGCCCTCCTCAAACCACCAGATCCATCCGTCCGTGGCACCCGGTTCCATCTTCCTAGGGTTAGGGGTTAGGGTTAGGGGTTAGGGGTTAGGGTTAGGGACCTGTCCCCTCCAGGGGGCAGGTGGTGCACGGGCCATCCTCAAACCACCAGTTCCATCCGTCCGTGGCATCCGGTTAGGGTTAGGATTAGGGTTAGGTAAGGGACACTTTGCCACGATGCCCGATTCGGGCACTTTGAGCAGGAGGCTTTCCCGGTGTTGAAACTTTGCGTACCCCCCCATTTGTGACCACCACCGTTTAGGGTTAGGGTTAGGGTTAGGTAAGATTGCTATATCGACGATAACCCCTACACAGAATCACCAGCCGTATAGTTTGGTATAGGTTATCGAAGTGTGGGAGGCACTGGCCGACGCATGTCGCCTAATGTTCCGGTAGCCGACTGTGACCCATTCAAAGACTTTGTGGTGATCCAGAACCAGTAACAAAGCTAACTTTAGCGCTCAGTCGGAACCGTGCTTTATTATCAGGAACAGATCAGTCACAAGTGTGAAAAATAAAGGAGAGAGAGAAAAAAACAGAGAGAGAGAGAGAGAGAGAGAGAGAGAGAGAGAGAGAATTTTTTTGGGTTTTGGCAACCGATTGTAACCCATTCAAAGACTTTGTGGTGAACCAGAACCAATAACAAAACTAACTCTAGCGCTCAGTCGGAACCGTGCTTTGTTAAAAGGAACGGAACAGTCACAAGTGTGAAGGAGTGGTGGATTATGGTCCGGCGACCGTAATGGAGAGACCCAATAAGATCCCTCCGGTCTGTGCTTGGATTAGCATTACCAGAACCATCCACCGAGAAATGGAAGATAGATTGAGAGAGGGAGAGGAAGGAAATAAAGATGAAAAAAGGGGGGAAAAAAAAGGGGGAGAGAGAGATAAAGAGAGAAAAAAAATTGTGTCTCGCTAGGATGATGTTTAATTAAGGTGATTAAGTTTAGGAACATTTAGGGGAATTGTTTAAGATATTCAATTAGTTGTGACCGAATCAGATATAATAAAATCTATGGTTAGGGTTAGGGTTAGGGTTAGGGTTAGGTAAGGGACACTTTGCCACGATGCCCGATTCGGGCACTTTGAGCAGGAGAATTTCCCGGTGTTGAAACTTTGCGTACCCCCCCATTTGTGACCAGCCCGGTTTCAATAGTACCTGTTTTGTGCCTCTACAACCTAGTGTTTAGGAGAAGCAGCCGGTTTGCTCTGCTGTTAAATTTTCTGCTACATTTATTAATATCTTCTGGTTTAACCAATAAAGACACTTGCAGTATGTTCTCTGGCCACAAGAGGGTGTCTTTTCTGCATTTTTTCTGTCCATAGTGCTAAGTGTGTGTTAGCAGAAATAGAACGTCACACACATATACAGGGTTAGGGTTAGGGACCTGTCCCCTCCAGGGGGCAGGTGGTGCACGGGCCCTCCTCAAACCACCAGATCCATCCGTCCGTGGCACCCGGTTCCATCTTCCTAGGGTTAGGGTTAGGGGTTAGGGTTAGGGGTTAGGGGTTAGGGTTAGGGACCTGTCCCCTCCAGGGGGCAGGTGGTGCACGGGCCATCCTCAAACCACCAGTTCCATCCGTCCGTGGCATCCGGTTAGGGTTAGGGTTAGGGTTAGGTAAGGGACACTTTGCCACGATGCCCGATTCGGGCACTTTGAGCAGGAGGCTTTCCCGGTGTTGAAACTTTGCGTACCCCCCCATTTGTGACCACCACCGTTTAGGGTTAGGGTTAGGGTTAGGGTTAGGTAAGATTGCTATATCGACGATAACCCCTACACAGAATCACCAGCCGTATAGTTTGGTATAGGTTATCGAAGTGTGGGAGGCACTGGCCGACGCATGTCGCCTAATGTTCCGGTAGCCGACTGTGACCCATTCAAAGACTTTGTGGTGATCCAGAACCAGTAACAAAGCTAACTTTAGCGCTCAGTCGGAACCGTGCTTTATTATCAGGAACAGATCAGTCACAAGTGTGAAAAATAAAGGAGAGAGAGAAAAAAACAGAGAGAGAGAGAGAGAGAGAGAGAGAGAATTTTTTTGGGTTTTGGCAACCGATTGTAACCCATTCAAAGACTTTGTGGTGAACCAGAACCAATAACAAAACTAACTCTAGCGCTCAGTCGGAACCGTGCTTTGTTAAAAGGAACGGAACAGTCACAAGTGTGAAGGAGTGGTGGATTATGGTCCGGCGACCGTAATGGAGAGACCCAATAAGATCCCTCCGGTCTGTGCTTGGATTAGCATTACCAGAACCATCCACCGAGAAATGGAAGATAGATTGAGAGAGGGAGAGGAAGGAAATAAAGATGAAAAAAGGGGGGAAAAAAAAGGGGGAGAGAGAGATAAAGAGAGAAAAAAAATTGTGTCTCGCTAGGATGATGTTTAATTAAGGTGATTAAGTTTAGGAACATTTAGGGGAATTGTTTAAGATATTCAATTAGTTGTGACCGAATCAGATATAATAAAATCTATGGTTAGGGTTAGGGTTAGGGTTAGGGTTAGGGTTAGGTAAGGGACACTTTGCCACGATGCCCGATTCGGGCACTTTGAGCAGGAGAATTTCCCGGTGTTGAAACTTTGCGTACCCCCCCATTTGTGACCAGCCCGGTTTCAATAGTACCTGTTTTGTGCCTCTACAACCTAGTGTTTAGGAGAAGCAGCCGGTTTGCTCTGCTGTTAAATTTTCTGCTACATTTATTAATTTCTTCTGGTTTAACCAATAAAGACACTTGCAGTATGTTCTCTGGCCACAAGAGGGTGTCTTTTCTGCATTTTTCTGTCCATAGTGCTAAGTGTGTGTTAGCAGAAATAGAACGTCACACACATATACAGGGTTAGGGTTAGGGTTAGGGACCTGTCCCCTCCAGGGGGCAGGTGGTGCACGGGCCCTCCTCAAACCACCAGATCCATCCGTCCGTGGCACCCGGTTCCATCTTCCTAGGGTTAGGGTTAGGGGTTAGGGTTAGGGGTTAGGGTTAGGGACCTGTCCCCTCCAGGGGGCAGGTGGTGCACGGGCCATCCTCAAACCACCAGTTCCATCCGTCCGTGGCATCCGGTTAGGGTTAGGATTAGGGTTAGGTAAGGGACACTTTGCCACGATGCCCGATTCGGGCACTTTGAGCAGGAGGCTTTCCCGGTGTTGAAACTTTGCGTACCCCCCCATTTGTGACCACCACCGTTTAGGGTTAGGGTTAGGGTTAGGGTTAGGTAAGATTGCTATATCGACGATAACCCCTACACAGAATCACCAGCCGTATAGTTTGGTATAGGTTATCGAAGTGTGGGAGGCACTGGCCGACGCATGTCGCCTAATGTTCCGGTAGCCGACTGTGACCCATTCAAAGACTTTGTGGTGATCCAGAACCAGTAACAAAGCTAACTTTAGCGCTCAGTCGGAACCGTGCTTTATTATCAGGAACAGATCAGTCACAAGTGTGAAAAATAAAGGAGAGAGAGAAAAAAACAGAGAGAGAGAGAGAGAGAGAGAGAGAGAGAGAGAGAATTTTTTTGGGTTTTGGCAACCGATTGTAACCCATTCAAAGACTTTGTGGTGAACCAGAACCAATAACAAAACTAACTCTAGCGCTCAGTCGGAACCGTGCTTTGTTAAAAGGAACGGAACAGTCACAAGTGTGAAGGAGTGGTGGATTATGGTCCGGCGACCGTAATGGAGAGACCCAATAAGATCCCTCCGGTCTGTGCTTGGATTAGCATTACCAGAACCATCCACCGAGAAATGGAAGATAGATTGAGAGAGGGAGAGGAAGGAAATAAAGATGAAAAAAGGGGGGAAAAAAAAGGGGGAGAGAGAGATAAAGAGAGAAAAAAAATTGTGTCTCGCTAGGATGATGTTTAATTAAGGTGATTAAGTTTAGGAACATTTAGGGGAATTGTTTAAGATATTCAATTAGTTGTGACCGAATCAGATATAATAAAATCTATGGTTAGGGTTAGGGTTAGGGTTAGGGTTAGGGTTAGGGTTAGGTAAGGGACACTTTGCCACGATGCCCGATTCGGGCACTTTGAGCAGGAGAATTTCCCGGTGTTGAAACTTTGCGTACCCCCCCATTTGTGACCAGCCCGGTTTCAATAGTACCTGTTTTGTGCCTCTACAACCTAGTGTTTAGGAGAAGCAGCCGGTTTGCTCTGCTGTTAAATTTTCTGCTACATTTATTAAT
>CACRXE010000083.1:0-205569 GCA_902685375.1 Neostethus bicornis
GTTTGGGGTTTAAGCATTATGGTCGGGGATGCTTTTCATAAAGGGGTACTTGCAGACTTCATATTGTTGAAGGCAGGATTTATAAAGAAATGTACCTGGACATTTTGGATAAAAACTTGCTGCCATCCATCAGAAAGCTGACCATGAAAATAGGTTGGACATTTCAGCAAGACAATGATTCCAATCATAAGGCCAAAAAACAATAAAGTGATCTCAAAGAAAGAAAATAAAGTTGCTTGAATGGCCCAGTTAATCTTCTGATCTTAAATCCCATAGAAAATCTACGGAAAGAACTGGAGATCAAAGAGGTCATAGGAACCTTCAAGATTTAAAAACCGTTTGTGAGGAAAAATTGGACCAAAATCACTCCTGAGCAATGCCGATGACTGCTTTATACAAGAGACGTCTTGAAGCTGAAATCCCCAACAAAACCTATTCTACAAAGTATTAAAGTGTGTTCGATACTTATTCCCTGTGTCATTTCACTTTATTTATCATAACTGAACCTGTATACATCTGAAACTGCTGCACCAGCTGAGTCCACTGATCCCCGAAGATTGCCAGTTATCGTTCGCCCTGTTTGCCCTAGCATACTTTTTAATGCTTCACTGTCAGCTGGGTCAATGATGGCCAGGTT
This sequence comes from Neostethus bicornis, assembly GCA_902685375.1. Classification (NCBI taxonomy): domain Eukaryota; kingdom Metazoa; phylum Chordata; class Actinopteri; order Atheriniformes; family Phallostethidae; genus Neostethus; species Neostethus bicornis. The sequence continues at coordinate 638 of CACRXE010000083.1, forward strand.
GTTCTGTCAGGTTGGGTGTAAAGATGCGGACCCAAGCCCAGGACAGTTGCAGTTTTTAACAGGAAACAGGTTTACTACTCCAAACTACTTGAATCTCAGGAACAAATAATGAAGACAACCTGAGGTCTAAATGAAGACATAAGATAACCTGGCAAAGAAACTAAGACGAAAATGCATATTAATACAGACAGTAAGGGAGAAACAATAATATATACATCTGATACAAGGAAGGGAGCTGGCAATCACCAGAACCGAGAACATGAGGAGGGAAAGTGGAGACATCTGGAATGAGAGGTAAGTCAGATTTTTTAGTTTAGTTTAGCTTAACAGTTTATTTGAACATAGGTAAGTGACAATAATAATAATAAATGTCCAAAAGGAGTCGGAAGAAGCCAAAGTTTATCTTCAAAATAAAGCTTAATTTCAAAATAAAACAGAAAGTAAACCTAAATAACAACACGGCCACCTGTAAAAATCTGCAACTCCGACACCTAAAGTCAGTAAGACGACAAAATATCTTGGACATATTCTGACTGACTCAAAGAATGAAACACGCTGCAAGCGCCTATAAGGACCTTAATGTTCGTTCTTGTTTGTTATCACAATAACATTACACGTTTGTTATCGTTTGTTAAAAATTTTAGGGAAGCACACAATTTATTTATGCAATTTTTAAAACTGTATTGTCTCAAATTAGGTTACTGAAAATATCCAGAACATTAATTCCTGAAATCAGTTTTTACTAAACCGTTTCAATTTAATACAGTAGAGTGAAAATTATCTAAATTTTCGAAAACTACAGTATGTTGGCAAAATAATAACTGATACTATTTCCATGCACATATATAAATGTTTTGAATGAAGTCTGTATGTTCCAACAAAAGTGTCTCATTTTGCAACGAATCTAGGTTCAGGTTCTTCTTATTTTACAGAAATATTTTTTATTGTGGCAGCAATAAAAAAACGTTGGAAATCTGAGAGAAAATCCCAACATAGCATCACGTAAATTATTAGCATAGAGAGAAGGACGGGGATAAAATTTCCGTTTTTTAAAACACATAACAACTTCTTTCTCTCGTTCTAAAGACTGGTCACAAAAATTTTTACATGTACATTTGATGCCTTGCAATGAGGCTGAGAGGCCTTATAATGTATGCAAATTATGTGGTGTGTATGTTTTTGCATTTTACTTGCAATTGCAGTCTAAGTCAAAAAGTCTTTTGTTGACGTTACAAATTTTCTTCCCCTTAGGCCAGTTTGGTGTTCTTCACTGCGACGTGGCTTTGTGGACTCATTCCACTCTCCAGCTTTTCGTTCCCAGGTTAGACACAGGGCGACCGGACTGGGACACCGGTGGATGGGGAACGGGGACGGCATCGAGGTGTTAAACACCTGGAGTTTGCACTGCAGATCTCAAATTTTCATAAATTATATTCAATTTATTCAATTATATGGTGAAAATAATAATAATAAAACTGTATTTAGATTTTAAATATTATTGGAAAGTACTTATATTATTTATAAGTACTTTCCAAGTACTTATCTGTTTTGTTTATAATTAAAACAGATAAGTTTTGATTATAAAACTTATAATCACCCTTCCAACGGAAGGGTGACTTGTTTATAAGTCTGTTATAATCAACAGACTTATCTGTTGTTTATAATCAAAACAGATACGTCAAAACAATAATCAAACCGTTTTTATACGTGTAATAAAAAGATCGCATCAGAAAACATGGGAAATACTTTTAAACTGTGTGTATTAACAAAGTGTGAACCCAAGGAAAAGAAAAACACTTTACTGGAAAGTGCATTTTACTTTTTCAATGTGAAATTTACAGATAAAACGACAAATAAATGCAGTATAAAAAGGGCTAAAATAAAATTTAAAAGATAAAAAAATGTATTATAAAAAGATCTCATACGAAAACATAGGAAATACTTTTTAGCTATGAATACTAACAAAGTGTGAACCAAAGGGGAAAAAAAGTACTTCAATGGAAAGTGCATTTTAATTTTTCAATGTGAAATTTACATTGATGGTTTTGACTTAAATGCCGGGCTTCCGGCTGAGCTCCGGCTGGGTGGAGGGGAGCCCCTGGAGCCTTGGGGGTGAGTGCTCCCCTCTCGGTCCAGACCTTGGCTTCCGACACCCTGACTCCTGCAGGGCAGTCTCTGCCGCACCTGGCTGGGTGGGTGGGAGCCCCCACCCTCGCCCCTCCTGCTCGGCCTTGGGGTCCCAGCATCTGGTTCATCTATTTGTTCATTTAAAAAAAAAAAAAAAAATCAAGCATTAAGTTTTACTGAATCACATTACTAGTATCTGTCAAAAGACATCCAGTCCTGTCTTTAATCACACTAACTCGCTGCACCTCCTTCCCATCTCTGTCTCTCTGTCTTGCCAATCTGTACAGGTCTATCTCTCCCTCCTTGCTGATCAACCTAGCATACAAGTCATCACAGGCTGCTTGTTTTGCTTTTGCCAGCTCTACTGGGCCAAATCATTGTCTTTGGCCCACAGAAACAAAGAGAAAGTGTCAACAGTTACCTTCAATCTCTCTCTCTGGAACCGACAAATCAAGTTAGAAATCTGGGAGTAATAATGGACTCAGACTTTAACTTCAACAGTCACATCAAATCAATTACATCAGCAGCCTTTTACCATCTGAAAAACATTGCCAAAATCAGAGGTTTGGTTTCTAAAACAGATTTAGAGGTTCTTATCCATGCATTTGTTTCCAGTAGGTTAGATTATTGCAATGGTCTACTCACTGGTCTGAACAAAAAGGCTTTAAAACAGCTGCAGTTTATTCAAAATGCTGCTGCTCGAGTCCTAACAAGAACTAGAAAATACGATCACATTAGTCCTGTGCTTAAGTCTCTGCACTGGCTTCCTGTGGCTCAGAGAATAGACTTTAAAGCTGCTCTACTTGTGTTTAAGTCTCTCCATGGTCTAGCACCAAAGTACATCTGTGATATGTCAGTACCTTATGAACCATCTAGAACTCTGAGGACCTCCGGGACCGGCCTCCTGCTGGTGCCTAGAGTCAGGACTAAACATGGAGAAGCTGCATTTCAAATTTATGCTGCAAAAGTCTGGAACAAACTTCCTGAGGCCGTGAGACAGGCCTCTACTGTGACAAAGTTTAAATCTAGGCTGAAAACACTTCTGTTTAACTGTGCTTTTGATTAATTGCTCTTTTTTTAATCTGTTTTAATGATTCTATTTATTTAATTTTTAAACTTTTTGATTCCATGTTTTGTGATTTTAATGCATTCTTTTTCTTTTCTTTCTTGTGAAGCACTTTGAATTACATTTTGTATGAATTGTGCTTTACAAATAAACTTGCCTTGCCTTGCCTACTTTAACCTTACGCTGTATCTCCCTGTACTCTTGCCTACTCTCCTCAGTCCTCACTGTGTCCTAGGGCTGAAACAGTTAATCGATTTAATCTATTATAATCGATTATCAAAATAAAATCAAATTCCCTCTTTTTTTGCTGTCAACTGCACTTAAATTGGTCTCCAAGTGGGGCAGTAGAGAGCAAATTGACGATGCGAGCTACCAAAATAGGAGGAGAAGAAGATAGCAGCCAATCATTGGCCTTCATTTCATCCCGCCTCACGTGATCAGGCAGATTTAACAAGATGGCGGAAAGAAAAACACATACAAATTAATCCGACGTTTGGATCATTTTCCGCTAAATTTGAAAAAGACTCGCGTTAATATGCAAAGTTTGCGAAACGGACACGTTTTGGCACGGAAGCATAACGACGCTGCACAAACATCTGAAAAAAAACCATGTTGGACTCGGAGCGGGAGACGGCAAACCGGAGCGATGTACAATTATTTCTAATGAAAACAATTTTACAGGTCGCAAAATACACTTTTTATTGTCTGCAAAAAACAACCCCGCACGGACTATTTTCTGTGGAAAACGGTTGCACTCCGCAGCAGAGCGCTTCTCTCAGGGACGTAGGAAGACGAGGGGTTTAAAAAAAAGATCGCTAAATTCAATCCAGGAATCAAGACCCCCTCCTCTACACCGCAAAGCACATTTTTTCCCACAAAAAAATGATTGCTGTTAGTTTGGCACCCCTTTACCAATTAGTTGATCTGTGTTTGTAATATTATATGTGGTAAAGTTGGTCATTTTATTTATTAAAGTTACTATTTTTACACTAGAGATGATGTTTTCCCCTGTGTGGGATCAATAAAGTATATTCTGATTTTTTTTTTTTTTTGCATTAAAACTACACAACTTGAATGTTTTTGTATATTTTTACTCATGTTAATCTGGGGCCTTTTTTTGCACAATACTTCTGAACAAGGTTAAATTTGCGAATCCAGAAGTGTTAAAGGTTTCTTGTTTTCAAATGTGATCCAACAGTTTAAATTTGATGTTTTATTAGCCAGTACTATTAAAGCACATTTTATGGGCACTTATGATTTACTTTTACTGTGTACAGCAAGTAGATTTATTATTTTCTAGAAATGATAATATTCTACCTCTTTATTTGACAGAAAGAGAAACATTTGCTCTTACTGTAATAAACCCAACGTGTTGTTTATGTGGTTATGAGTTGTGTTTTACACAATTACATTCTATAATATGCCAAAAAAGTCATATTTATTAAATTGTCATGTTATCCGATTAATCGAGTAATCGACCCAATAATCGACAAATTAATCGATTACCAAAATAATTGTTAGTTGCAACCCTACTGTGTCCTACTTCTTCTTTGCCAGCCTCTGTCTTTTAATACAATCCTGCACCTCCACATTCCACCACCAAGTCTATCTTCCTTCCGATGACAAACACTCTTACCTGTCTCTCTGATCACATTATCTGTAGTTTTCCAGTCATCTGGAAGCATCTCCTGCCCACCAAGCGCCTGTTTCAACTCCTTTACAAAATTCGAGTGCACTCTTCCTTTTTTCCTTTTTCAAAATTTGAGCAGCACTTTTCCTCTTCCCTCTACATTTTTTGTTCGTTTTTTGTTTTTTTTTTTACAATCTGCAGTCTGAAGCCTGTTGAGACAATTGTTTTGTGATTTCGGGCCATACAAATATAATTGCGTTGAATTTTAAAAATGACAAATAACTAATCAAGAGTATTACGTCTTTGGTAAATGTGTAAGCTTTTTTTGATAGGTCGTGTAACATGAGTAAAAAAAAAACTTCTTTTCCTGTGTAAATATACGTTATAAAGAAATTAGTTTAAAAGAAAATAAATTAATTAAAAATATTTGAGATTTTACATGCAAACCAGACATAAAACACACATTGGGTGATCAGTTTTAAATAACAAGAAGTTTAGGAGCGAATGAAAAAGACTGAAACAAAACAAAGGACTAAAACAATCACTAGTTTGAGGACGTTACAACAGGGAGGAGATTAACAACAAGTTCCACTAGTTCGCTTCTGGAAAACCAAAGCACCGAAAGACAGCTTTATTTTAGTTTACCGAGGAATATTAATCCAAGCACTAGTTGCTCCACTCCCCACCCCGTCAGCTTTCTTAAGTTAAAATCCAGTTACATTTCTAAAGTAATATTAAAATGTTTCGATTATCTTCCAAAAACGTTGCTCTGATCAGCGGACTGATTCTTCTCATCCTATTACTGTAAGTATTTCACTTCATATACTGTAGATCAAACTGAGCATTTTCAAACAATTTTATTATAAATTTGAGTTGGTTTTTTTTTGCGTATTTTAATAAGACGCCGGTATTTGCTAAAACAGGTTTTTCGAGTTAAAATATTGCAAAACCGCATAACTTAACGGGTATGTGTGTATTCATAGGAATAAATTAAATTACGTTATTTGAACACTTTAAAATATAAAAGGTAAAAAAAAAAGTTGTATTTTAATTTTCAAACCTACTGGGGCTTCACAAGGCTAATTTGACTTTATTTATGGATATTTTCTGGAATATTCAGTAAAATTATTATTCGATAATAAATGTAATGTCGGAAAAACAGACCCAAATGGATGTATTACTTTTCATTTTATGTATAATGATGAATTTCTGAATATATACTTTTATGTTTTTGCTTTCATGGTGATTTGAAAAAGGGATCAGCGTAATAAGCATTTGCTTCAGCCAATACCTTTTCGGTTCCTTGGTAAAATACAATTTCAGAAAAAAAATGTAACTTTCAATAATGTGAATATTCAATGTGACCTAAATAAAAAATATATATGTGTACACATATATATTAACATATATGTATATATATATATATATATATATATATATATATATACAGTGCTGTGCAAAAGTTTTTGCCCCCTTACTGATTTTTCACCTTTTTGCACCTTTGTCCCACTTAACCTTCTCAAATTATCAAACAAATTTGAACATTACACAATGATAACCCAGGTATTTAAAAAAATGCAGTTGTCCTGTTGTGATTTTATTTGTTGAGAGAAATATCCTCTCCAAACCTACATGATCCACTGTGAAAAAGTATTTGCTCCTTGTTAAAATGTGAGGTAATTGTGATTAATCCTACCACTGGGGAAAGCTGAGTTCAAATTCATGGCCACACCCAGGCCTGATTGCTGCCAGACATTCCCAATCAGGAGACCACTAGTATAAAACCTGTCTGACAAGGTGAGGTAGGCCATATTGAACACACATCATCATGCCACATTCCAGTGAGCTTCAAGAGCAAACAAGAAAGAAAATTATAGAGACGTCTCAGTCTGGAAAAGGATACAAAGCCATTGGTAAGTCTTTGGGACTCCAGCGGAGCACTGTCAGAGCCATCACCAAAAATGGAGAAGACATGGCACAGTGGTGACCCTTTCCAGGAGTGGCCGACCTACCAAAATTACTCCAAGAGCATGGCGCAGACTTGCTGCAGAAGTCAACAAAGATCCAAGAACCACATCTAAACAACTGCAAGACTCACTAGCTACAGTTAATGTCAAAGTTCATGACTCCACCATCAGAAAGACACTAGGCAAAAATGGCATCCATGGAAGAGATCCAAGGCGAAAGTCACTGTTGACCAAAAAGAACATCAAGGCCCGACTCACTTTTGCCAAGAATCATCTTGATCATCCCCAAAGCTTTTGGGAAAATGTTTTCTGGACTGATGAAACAAAAGTTGAACTTTTTGGGAGACATGCATCCCGTTACATCTGGCGCAAAAAGAACACTGTATTTGATAAAAAGAACATTGTGCCAACAGTGAAACATGGTGGAGGAACGGTGATGATCTGGGCTTGCTTTGATGCTTCAGGACCTGGTCGACTTGCTATTATTGATGGAACCATGAATTCTGTTTACTACCAAGAAATCCTGGCAAAGAATGTTCGGCTGTCAGTTCGAGACCTAAAGCTAAAGCGCACCTGGGTTCTGCTGCAAGACAACGATCCAAAGCACACCAGCAAGTCCACTTCTGAATGGCTAAAAAAGAACAAAATGAGGGTTTTGGAGTGGCCTCTTAAAGTCCTGACCTGAACCCTATTGAAATGCTATGACATGACCTTAAAAAGGCTGTTCATGCCCAAAAACCACCCAATTTGGTTGATCTTAAACAATTTTGCACAAAAGAGTGGCTCAAAATCCCATCACAGCGATGTGAAAGACTCATCACCTCTTATCGCAAACGCTTGACTGCAGTTATTGCTGCAAAAGGTGGTTCAACCAGCTATTAGGTTTAGGGGGGCAATTACTTATTCACATGGCCCTATGTGGGTTCAGATATTGTTTTATCCCTTAATAAATGACATTGGCACTGAAAACTGCATTTTGTGTTTACTTGTGTTTAATTTTTGTATAATATTCAAGTTTGCCTGATCTGAATTGGATGAGTGTGACAAACGTTCAAGAAATGTCAGAAAATGGTCATGGGGCAAAAACTTTTGCACAGCACTGTATGTTGTTGAAAACTAATTACTGTCATTTGGTTCACCACAGATCCGGAAATATTTAGTAGTGTGTTTAGGAAAAATCTCTACCATTTTTTTCTCAGAATGACATTTTTAAGGCTATATGCTATACACTACTGTTGAATAAGAAAGTTTGACTCTTTGTTTGCACCCCAAATCCTCCACATGGTGTTCTATTGGGTTGGGGTTTTTTGGACATGCCAGTAGAGGTACGCCAACCCAGACTCTTCTCTTTGATGACTTTGTTGACCAGTGCACTCTTCTGGTGCAATGTGATGTTGGAAAAGGAAGAAATAGCTTCAAACTGGTTCCAAAGTGTTGATAGGATGGAAATTTGCTTCTGTGAGGGCCAAGGGGGGTTTTTGCCCCCTTGACAAGCACCTCATGGCTGCCGGAGGTGCTGTGTGAGTTTCTTGCTGAGCCGGTCTGCATGTTTACTTAAACCGCAAACTGCAAAATATCCTCTAACTAGCCACCGGGTTCTAGAAAAATTGAGCATTGTTCTAGAACTTAAACCTATTTTTGTTGATTGGGCTGATTTGACGTGGTAATTTATTTTTTTTGACTACCGCGACCATGGCTAATACCCAAGATCTTGCTGCCACCCTGCGACAAATGCAAGTTGAATTAACATCTCACTTTGATTCTAAAATTGGTGAATTACAATCAACATTAATCACCATGAATGGATCAATAGCAGCGTTAAGTGAGCAGGTTTCACTCATGGAGCACAGAATCAGTGCTAACCAAGACAACATCTCCACCATGGAAATTTGTGTGAAGTCTCTTGAAAAGGAGAATACTTATCTCCGGGAGAAAGTTGATGACCTGGAAAACAGAAGTCGCTCTTCTAATCTTCGTTTCTTGCGGATCCCAGAACGTGAGGAGGGCCTTGACATGGTTAAATTCATTCAAAAACTGATTCCCCGTCTTCTGGGCCCAGAAAACTTTCCAACACCCCCTGTGGTTGAGCAAGCCCATCGTTCAGCAACCATTACGCGACCTAACTCCAGGAACGGACCAAGGCCAATTCTGGTCAGATTCCTAAATATTCAGGATAAGATAAAGATCCTTCGCTTATCCCGTGATAAAGGCAATCTTCTTTATGATGGAAAACAAGTCTTCATCTACCCGGATTACAGCGCTGCTCTTCTGGAGAAACGTCGTCGTTTTGACTCCAGTAAGAAGAAACTCCGTGAGATGAATATTCAATATTCACTACAGTATCCGGCCACCCTTAGAATTCATATTGATGGCAAGATTACTTCATTCAGCTGCCCTAAAGATGTTGAAGCTTTTCTTCAAAGTTTTTCCAGAAAAGCGACTTAATGGGTGATTATTCTCTTCTCATTGCTGGACTATTGACTATTTTCTCTCTTAAATTATTATTTTCAACTATATCAGTTATTTATTAGGAGAAGTCGCTAAGTTTGTTTAGGTTTTCTTTTGTTTTGTTATTTTTCTCTTACCGTAATGAGTGTGGTGACTGCGCAGTAGTATTATTTTCCGAACTGTTGCAAAATGTGAAGTAATTGGGATACTAAGTTTGATCGAACTGAATTTACTATTTGTTTAAGATTCAATTCAATGTCTTAGAATTATAAAATGAGAAGAAAAGATAAAAGAAAAAAAAAAAAGGTTCCCGCCCCCCTGCGGTGTGTTGTATTGTTTGACAATGAGTGTTCATTAATTTGCAGTTTGTGTGTATTAATTTTTTCCTTAATATTATGCGATGCAGACTGAGCTTGGCTCATGGAAATCTTTGTTACTAGCTATGGGTTTTGTTTGTTTATCTGTGTTTTTTGTTTGTTTTGTTTGTTTCTTGTTTTTCTTATGTTTTGTGTGTGTGTGTGTGTGTGTGTGTGTGTGTGTGTGTGTGCGTGTTCTTGCTCCTCTCTTTTGCCCACCTGCTGTCTTGTTGTATTTTTTAAAAACTTATATAAATAGATACGTTTAAAGGATTAAAAATAATACACATCAATATAAGAAGTTTAGTTCCCAAAATTGATCTTCTTAGGACTTGGGTCGTCCAATATAAACCAGATGTAATCACAATCTCTGAGACCTGGCTCCAGAGCAATATTTCAGATGATGTCGTCAAAATTGATGGTTTTATTTTGTATCGCGCTGACAGAGGTACAAGAGGAGGTGGTGTAGCCACTTATGTATCTTCCGTTTTAACATCGATGCGTGTATTGCCACCTGTGGAGCCAGTTCATTTTGAGTGTCTGTCAATTGACATAAAATTTCACACGAATAAACACTTAATTGTTTTTAATATTTACAGACCTCCAAACGCTCCAGTGGATTTGATAAATTCTGTAATTTCTACTATTAATTCATTTCAAAAGCAGAACGAACTTATAGTCCTGGGGGATTTTAACAGCAATTGGCTTCATCGTTCCTCCTCTAATGAAAGATCTTTAGTTAACAGTGTTAATCTCACTCAACTCATAACAGAACCTACCAGAGTGGATCATCACTCCTCCTCTCTTTTAGACTGGATACTAGTGACTCATCCCAAAAGAATATCTTCATCTGGTGTCATGTCTGATTGTTTTAGTGATCACTCTGTTGTTTTTTGTGTATGGAAGATCAAATTACCTAGATCTCCACCGAGGTATATCAAAATTAGACAATCCAAACATTTGGATAGTGAACTATTTGTAAATGATATTATAAATATAAATTGGGAAAGATTCGAACTTATTCCAAATGTTGAAGATGCTTGGAATTATTTTCTTACTGAAGTTCTAAATGTTATTGATAAGCATGCTCCCCTAAAAACTATACGTGTGAAAGGCCGACACCTGCCCTGGATTAATTCTGACCTGCTTCGTCTTTTTAGAAAAAGGGACCAGGCCTGGAAAAAACATAAAGTTTCTAAGAATCCAGCTGACTGGGACATTTATAAATCACTGAGAAACTCTTGCAAAACACAAACTAGAAATGCTAAATGTAATTACTATAAAGAGGGTTTTGCTAAAAATTTGAAAGATCCCAAAAAGTTCTGGTCTCACCTTAACTTACTTCTTAATAAAGATAAAAGTAAAACGACTAATCACATTATTTGCAACAATAAAATAATTTCTGACCCCTTAAGAAATTTCTCAGGCATTTAATCTACATTTTTCATCCATCAGTTCTATTGGTTAATTCTAATTATGTTTCTGAATGTTCATTTAGTAATCCATCCTCCGGTCATTCTTTTTCGTTTATGAAAAATTTCTCCTATGGATGTTTATCATGCACTGAGTAATTGAATTCTAACTGCAGTGTGGGTCCAGATGGGTTGGATGTGAATTTTTAAAAGTCGCAGCCCTATATTCATGTTTCCTTTAGCCGATCTGTTTAATTTGTCTTTGCAAACATCTCAATTTCCATCATGTGGAAGACAGCCAGAGTTACGCCTCTTTTTAAAGGTGGAGATATTTCTGATTTAAATAATTATAGACCTTCGATCTTCTAATTGTTTTACATTTGATGTTAAAAAAAGATAATTACCCAGTTAGTTTTACCATTATTGATTACGCAGATACAATATATCAAAACACATACGCCTCATACCTGAAACCATTGAATGTTCTTTCAATACACTTTGCAGATTTATTTTAAATTGTCCTTATCTAACTCATCATTGTTTTTTATTTGATCAACTCAACTGGTTACAGCCTTCCCAGAGGCGTCAACTACACTGGATTCAACTCATTTTTAAATTTAATTATTTTTCTTGTCCCTATTATCTGAAGCAATTTTAGTTCCAGTTGTCTATTCATTCTCACTTAGGAGTACTCACTGTCTCACCTTTTCAGTTCCACACATTCACAAAGAAGTCGGTCGTAGAGCATTTCAACATAAAGCTCCCTCGGACTGGAATAAGTTACCCACCGCGTTAAGATCCATGACATAATTTAGTTTATTTAAGTCATCTTTATTCACATATTTGAAAACCTCCTGTCAATGTCTTTAGTTGTTGTTTTTTTTTTTTTTTTTTTATTATAACCTTATTTTAACTTTAGTTACATTGAAAATGTTTATTTTGTGATTTTCTTTATATGTATATATTAAGCAAACTTACTTGTGTTAGATTGAGTGTCCTTATATTGACTGTTTATTTGATCATTTTGATTGTCTATATGTGTATTTGCATATATGTTTGTTTTTATATATATACTTTTATTTATTTTCTTTCTCTTTATGACCTATTGGTAGCTGGTGTGAAGGTGAAAGTCTGGAGCGAGTTGTTTGTTTGTGACTGTGTTTTTTTTTGTTTGTTTTGTTTGTTTGTTTTACTTATTTGTTTTACTTATTTGTTAAACTGTATTGTAATGTTGTTTTTGTTGTTTTGTGGACCCCCTTGAAAATGAGATGTTACATCTCAAGGGGCATTCCACCAATAAACTATTCAACTATATACTATATTTTAAAAGTAAATTAAACTAAAGGTCATAAAAAATGACCCTCTGAATTTATCATTTTAAATAACATTGTTACAATACTCACCATTAATGCAACTTCTGGTGATGCATATATTTGCTGATGTCTTTGTAGTCTGGTTTATACTTGGTGAGTTTAAGCTTCATGCAAGCGTTGAGACTGGCAGGAGGGAATGGTAAAATATGTCGACGTGAACTTCAAAGGTTTTTCACCTGAAAACCAGACAACATTCCAAAATCCCACTCAACATGAAAGTTTAAACTTTCCACAATCCAGTCAAACATGTAGGGGAAAGCGGGATTGGTTGTCACATGGGTAGGTTGTGACAGTGGTCATATCTCATTCACTATAGGGCGCTGATCAGAACCATCGACACAGAAATGTTCAGAATTAGTGTCACAGGTCACCTACCATGATATTGGATGTGAAAGCAGCTAAATCTTGAGGTGAGACAATTTTGATTGTTTTTTTAAATGCAAAAGTAAATTTTAGGGCATCTCATGTTTTCTTCACAGTTATAACACTATGAGCTGACATGAAAATACTTTTTTACCATTTGAAAGTAAAAAAGAGAAAGCTACAATTTGTTTAGTTTTTTTCTTAGCAAGGCTAATACATGTGGGTGCTAGCTTCCAAAAGAGCTAAAAAGGACAGTTGCGGTAGGTTGTCCATACATTTGGGGGGTTGGTTGTCTCATGCCTTTCTCCAATAGTCGATCTAAAGAAACCTGGCTGCAATGTAATTGTCTGCAAGGGGTGGGCACATAAAGATTGTACACCTGGTCAGCCAATATTTGTGTGCCAGAATTGTGATTCGGAAGGGGAAAGTGATTAGTGAATGTTTGCCTCAGTTAAATGTTCCAATATTGAGATACATTTGCATAAAGGGTGTCTAGATTTTGTTGGAAATTGTTTATTCAGGTCTCAATATCGTTAATCAGAACCAAAAAAAATTAAGTGGCAAAATTTAAGTTTTCAATCACTAAAATGTTTTTCATTTGTTCATTGTTGTTACTTTAACTTCATTTTCTTAATTCAGAATGTTTGCTTTTATAAACCAGGTCACAGGTTGTAATATGCTGGACAAAATAAAAAGTTTCGTAATTTCTAAAAATGTAAAATTTTTTCATTTTTTTCCATTAGAATAACACAGGGACAACCAACCCCATACGGTGAGACAACCAACCCCCGCTATGGGTTGCAAATGGCAAATGGGTCGCAAATGGTTTCAAACAGATGATACTTTAAAAGGATCGAGCTTAGAACCAAAAAAAACCTTCTCCTTCTCTTTGATAAAACAGCTCAATAGTGGAGGAACAGGACTCAAAGACTGTCATTTTTACATTGCCGCTTTAAGTTTTTTTGTTCAACCCCGCTATGGGGTTGGGTTGTCACATCTGCGCAAGTTGCATTTGCCAGCTCATATATTTTGAATAGAATGGATTCTGTCAGATCTAGAATATCAAATTATACCTGACACATTAAGCTATTAATATGTACAGAAATGGTGTTCTTCTCATGTACCGTTTTATCAGAAATCTATTTAAGTAAAAAGTGTGACAACCATCCCCGCTCTCCCCTATAGTTTAATGTGATAAAAAGTCCATTATTATCATCATTAACCCCGAAGTCCACCTGTGAATCTATTTAATATTATTTATTGCTCAACTTTATTTACAATGTGCATAAAGGAAAAATGAAAATACAACCCAACACTAATGTTGAAAATATGAACTGGTGTCTGCTTCTTACAGGATTGTATACATTTGCAGACAACAAAACAACTTAATAATGGAGTAAGTGATGCGCCGGCCCCTTTCCTCATTCAACTTTGGTCCATCAACTTTTTCACTGATTTAGCAACATGCTCCACGGTGATATGCTAAAGTGTCTGTGATATGCAAGAGTGGAACATGCTGATTCTTTAAAAAACATGTACGGAGCTCCTTAAAAGCTCTCTTGGAGTCTCTTGGAGCTCCTTCTCCAAGAGGCTCAGACAGCTCCGCTCGAGAACATCTCGTTACCGGAGGTCTTTCTTCCCGTACGTGATCGGGCTCTACAACGACTCACTTAGCAGACAGGAAGTTGTTGCTGTGACACACAAATTTCCCATGTGTGGGATCATTAAAGTATATTCTGATTCTGATTTCTGCCTCCAAGACAGTTTAAAATTGAGTTCAAAAAGCATATTAAAGAGGACACAGCACCATAATTATTAATGAACTTATTCGCTCTGCATGTGTTATGTCATGTGCAAACTGTACCTGATTGTTGCTGTTAATGTCGTAAATATGTAACTATGTTCTGAATGTTTTTGGCAAACTTAGCATGTTTAACTTAAGCACACGAGGCTGTGTTTTAGGTCAGGGGTCCCCAACCACCAGGCCGCGGACTGGCACCGGGCCGCACAGAACTGTTATTTTCTTTTTTCTTTGTTTTTGTGATGTCTTTTATTTTGAAGGTATATGTTTTACCGTTACCACGGCAACAAGAATGCGTTCCAGCATATAGAATATTTACACGTTATAAAGACGCCGCTAATAAATTTTCTCGTGAAGACATAGTGGATTTAGTTTATTATTATTGATTTTAAAAAGCCATTTTTTTTCAGGCTGGTCTCATCACCATAAGACCGGTCCGTGAAAATATTGTCAGACACTAAACTGGTTCGTGGCGCAGAAAAGGTTGGGGACCCCTGTTTTTGGTTGTTTTTCCCTGTTAGGAAAGCGCAGATGCGAATTAGCCTGTGGCGGTACAATTCAAATCAATTGCAACATTTATGTTTATAATTGTACATAATCCTCTTTTAAAAAGAAACTAATAAATAAATATGTGGGATTTATACGTAGTATGTATATTTTTATTTACATTATTTTAAGCATTGAAATGCCAGCCTACGTGTCACAACAGAATCTGAGATGAATACTGAGATGTGGAATCTTCCTGTAATAAATTTAATTCCACTGATTAAATGCTGTAATCGCAGATTCGTGATGAAGCAGATTATCTTTTTTATGATGGACATTGACAGTGTTTTTCTACAATCGCTTTGGAGCTGAGTCTCTCAGTAAGCTGTCAGCTGTTTTCATCGTGGAAACTATAAGGTTGGTTCTCATTTTGGTGCGCAATATGAGAACCATTTAATAATAAAAAGATTAATAATAAAAATACAATGAGTTTTTTTTTGTTAACAAGAAAACAATTTTATTTATAATTATCTACCGTCCGCCAGGACCTTATTCAGAATTTTTAACCGAGTTCTCTGATTTTCTGTCCAGTGTAGTTTTAGATTCTGATAAAATTAGTAATAGTAGGAGATTTTAATATTCACGTTGATGACTCTAGCGATTGCTTAGGAAATGCTTTCACAGCTTTACTAGATCATGTTGGTTTCACACAAAATGTAAATGAACCTACTCACTGTCACAAACACACCTTGAACCTAGTTCTAACCTATGGTGTAGAGATTAGTCAGCTTAGTGTCTTTCCTCATAACCCTGTACTTTCAGACCATTTTCTAATTACGTTTCAGTTTTTATTAAAAAATGTGTCCGCCCCAATGAAAAAACACAACTTAGAAGAACGTTATCTGAGCGATCTGTGTCTGAGTTTAAATGTCAAATTCAGCCAATACTTAGTACCATATTAAATTAATTTACTGACAATACCTCTTGCAGCTCTAGTCGCAGTATTCATGACCAGTATGTCGATAGTGCTTTCCAAAGTCTTCGGGACTCACAAGATTCTGTCGCGCCTTTAAATTCCAAAGTTATCAGGTGGGACCGAGTGCCACCTTGGTTTAACTCTGATACACGCTCTCTTAAACAAGAAACCCATAAGCTAGAAAAAGAATGGCGGCGTTCTGGATCAGAGCAATCTCGGAATGCCTGGAAACATAGCCTCCTAGATGATAAAAAAATCTTTGAGTAAAGCTAGAAACCAGTACTATTCAACTTTAATAGCGGAGAATGAAAATAATCCCAGATTTCTTTTTAGCACTATAGCCAAGGCTGACCAGCAGTCACAACACAATAGAGCCTTCCATTCCAGTTACTCTCAGCTGTGAGGATTTTCTTACATTTTTTAATGATAACATCTCAAATATAAGGCATAAACTGAATGAACTTATTCCTACAATTAGTCCAGAGCAGGCTGAAGCTGCAGAAATGAAAGTTTCTCTAAAACTTCTGTAACATTAGATTGTTTCACTGCTATAGACCAAACTGAGCTAACAGATGTTATTACAAGTACATGCTCCAAAACATCAACCTGTCTCTTAGATCCAATTCCAACTAAGCTTTTCAAAGAAACGCTACCTGTAATTAAAAAAAACTATTTTAACTGTAATAAATTCCTCCCTAGAAACAGGATATGTTCCACAGTTATTTAAGCATGCAGTTATTAAATCGCTTCTAAAAAAGACCAATTTAGATCCCAGCATTCTGGCCAACTATAGACCAATATCAAATTTACCTTTTATGTCTAAAATTCTAGAAAGAGTTGTAGTTAGGCAGCTGAACCGTCACCTGCAGGAAAATAGTCTTTTTGAAGAATTTAAATCAGGTTTTAGATCACACCCACAGCACAGAAACTGCGCTAGTTAGATTGACAAACGACCTTTTATTAGCCAAAGAAAAGGGACTAATTTCAATCGTAGTTCTCTTAGACCTTACTGCAGCCTTTGACACAATTGACCACAGCATTTTATTTCAAAGATTAGAATATGACTTAGGGATCAGAGGAGCAGCTCTTCAATGGTTTAAATCTTATTTATCTGATAGATACCAGTTTGTTCATGTAAATGATCAGTCATCTACTTCTATCAAAGTTAGTTTTGGTGTCCCTCAGGGCTCAGTTCTTGGACCTATTCTGTTCATGCTCTACATGCTGCCTCTAAGGAAACATAATCAGAAAACACAGTATTAATTTTCACTGTTACGCAGATGATACACAATTGTACTTATCAGTCAAACCTGACCAGAGTGACCATATAGAAAAACTTAATACCTGTATCAGGGACATAAAGACTTGGATGACAATCAATTATCTCCTTTTAAACTCAGATAAGACTGAAGTTATTCTAGTAGGTCCTAAAAATCTGAGAGATGTTTTTACTGACCAAGCAGTCTTCTTTGACGAAGTAACTGTGGCCTCTGGCCTCACCGTTAGAAACCTAGGAGTTTTATTTGATCCAGATTTATCATTTAAAGCTAACATAGCACAGACTTGTAAAACTGCATTTTTTTCACCTTCGCAACATTTCTAGAATCCGAACTATCTTATGTAAAAGTGATGCTGAAAAACTCACCCATGCATTTGTTACATCAAGATTGGATTATTGTAACGCTTTGCTCGTAGCATGCCCTAAGTCTTCCCAAAAAAGTCTTCACCTGGTTCAAAATGCAGCAGCAAGACTATTAGCAGGAACTCATAGAAGAGATCATATTACTCCTGTGCTAGCGTCTCTCCATTGGCTTCCTATTGAGTTTAGGATCAAGTTTAAAATCATCTTGCTAACCTACAAGGCCCTAAACGGCATGGCTCCATCCTACTTTAGTGAACTTATAGTACCTTATCAACCAAGCAGAACACTCCGCTCGCAAAATGCAGGGCTGTTGGTGGTTCCTAGGATTTCAAAAAGTACAGTTGGAGGTAGAGCCTTTAGCTACCAAGCTCCAGTTTTATGGAATAAGCTCCCAGCTCAAATGAGAGAGGCAGACAGTGTTCCTACATTTAAAGGGAGGCTTAAAGCATTCCTGTTTGAACAAGCTTATCAACAGGCCAGATAGAAACAAATTCAATTAGCTGATATAATTACTAGTTGGCTGCTAGATAGTAAAAGCTGGGGAAAGTATGGTACATTGGGGTTCTGTCCTCTAATTCTATCTACTATTCTCTGCCAGACTGCCTTGGCTCTTTCCCCGTACCCCCTACTCTAACCCTCTACCCTAAACCCCTGGCTTTCTATCTCATTCATTGTTCTCAATTGTCTGTTTATTTAGAATTACACTGCTAGTTGGTACAATACAATTCACATGTTGTCCAATTCTCTCGCTCCTCTCTGAGAGAGAGCCCCATTCAGGACTCTGCGTTCCTGTCCTGGGCATGGCCACACCGAGGGAGACCTCCGCGCTTCTTCATCCCCGCTCCATCAGGATGAAATCCATCTACTCATCCCCGCCCTGGGCATCGCTGGGCTGAGGAGTCTCCCGTGTTTCCATCAGGATGAAGAACATCTATTGACTTCTTTAGATATTTAGCTGTAGATTAGAATAAGCTAATATTTAAACAATAATCTGTGACACATTGTTTGCTTGTCCAGGGGAAGGGATCTCTCTTTCACGTGGATCCCCATGAAGTTTCTTATTTTTTCCCCACTGATGGGTTTTTTTAAGGAGGTTTTTCCTCACCGAGAAGGAGAGTGTAAGTGCATAAATGTGCTAGTCTAAGTTAGCATTTGTTAGTTATTTTTTCTTGCTGTGTATCTGTGTTAATTAATACATTCCTCTTTTTCTTGTGAAGCCCATTGAGACGGACATTCTGTGATTTTGGGCTATATAAATAAAATTGAATTGCATTGAATAGATTCCCAAAATAAATCTTTACTTAGACCTGTCACATAAAGATTTTATTACAGCTTGTATTTGACAACGAACACTGATTTTAATAGAAATGGAATCCATTTCTCTTTTGTCAGAAAAAAACAGAGTTCAGTTTCCATATGAGCATAATCCAGAGTCAATGGCTTACATCCCTGCTGGCTCTGGTGATTACTATTATCCTGCAGCTGTATGGGGTGGATGCCTGGAACAAATGTACAAACTTGTTAGGTAAACAAAAAGTATTCATTTTTCTTTATTAATTGTTTACCAACTAATTTTCCAGTTTCTCACTTACGCAATGAAAGTATTTTGCAATATCATTAAAATTGTCTCATTTTTTTCTGATAAAGTGCAGAAAAAAATGCACTTTATCAGAACATTACAGTACATTAAATAGGCATTGTACTGTACATTAAATAGACAGTACAATGTCTATTTAATGTACTTTTAAAAACTGCCTCTTTATTTAGCTTTTTCAACTATAAAACCTTATTTTAGTAGGAGATGCAAAGCATTTAGGCATTTAGGTGTCAAACTCAGTTCCTGGAGGGCCGGTGTACCTGCAGGTTTTCCATGTGTTCCTGGTTCAATACAGCTGATGCACATACAGTGAAATCAACAATCAAATTTGGCACAATGACTCTTTAACCTGAATCAGGTGTGCAGATGCAAGAACACATGAAAAATCAAATGTCTCTGTGTTTGACAACTTTGTATTATACATACATCAATTGTATGAAAGCTAACATTTGCTTTATTTGTTTACCTTTACATTGACAGTTGATGAGGGAATGTGATTTGATATGGTGGGTAATCCTATTAACAAAACAGCAGAAAGGCCTTTTACACATTCTGCTGCACAATCCTGGACCAATCTGCAGAGAGACTTGAATTTTAAGGAAATTATTTCATTGAACTAATTGATGAGTCTTTTAACTCCTTCTGAAATTACACTTTTAATTTGTAAAGGTTTAACTAGGTATTCCATTTTTTTTGTAACTATGAGGGCTGAGTAAATGTTGTATGAGTGTTAACGTCCTGTGTATGTTTTGCCTCTTGCCCAGGACACTCTTGGAAAAGAGATTTTTAATCTTAATGAGCTTTATATTCTGGTTACATAAAAATTAAAAAATAAAATAATACATGTTTTGTGACATTGAAATGGCTGTTAAAGTTATTGATAAACTGTTTTAAGTTTTTATTATTTAGAAAAATGTTTTTTTATTTAATCTTTTTGACATGTTTTTTCTTTTATTTAATTTCATATTGATTTAGTTGTTGTTGTAATTGTTTTTTGTTGTAATTTGTTGTATTCTTTTCAATTCTGTTAGAAAGACAGTTCTCCTCCTGCTTGTCATGGGAGGTGGACATAAACTCTTGTAGCTACTGTAAGTTGACCACACTTTTGTGATTAAACCGGCATGTCACACTAAGACTGTTTTGTTCTTCATCAGGCATTCATATCTAGTTTTTCGTAGACTCACTCTTTCTGTCCACCCAATGACTTGTCAAGAACTCCACTAGCCACGCCTAGGATGAAGGGTGTGGCAGATGAAATAGAAGAAGAGAAAACCCTGACCTAGCGGGCAACATATTCTTTTGTTTTGAGTCTAAGAGAAGAATATGTCGTATTCAACATGGAAGAAAAAATGTTTCTAAATAATCTTTCTGCCATTATGGTGTCGTCCCATATCTTTCTTACCATAGTCATTGTACATCTTTATCTGTTTTGATATAGTACATATACACATCCCCTGATCCAAACCCGAGTGGTGTTCTGCTGCTTGACTTCTGTGCTCGTCACGGATTGTCAGTAGCGAACACCATGTTCAAGCATAAGAGTGTACCGGGACCGGAGGGTGTGCTCCAACTACCGAGGGATTACACTCCTCATCCTCCCTGGCAAAGTCTATTGGGGGTCTGTCGGATTGTTGAGTCTCGGATTGAAGAGGAGCAGGGTGGTTTCCGTCCCGGACGTGGAACTACGGACCAGCTCTATACCCTGTTCAGGATCCTGGAGGGGTCATGGGAGTTTGCCCAACCAGTCTACATGTGTTTTGTGGATCTGGAGATCCTGTGGGGGGTGCTCCGTGAGTACGGAGTCTCAGAGCCCCTGGTACGGGCTATGTCGATTCCATTTCCAGTGAGAGTTGGACTCCGCCAAGGCTGCCCTTTGTAACCGATTCTGTTCATCACCTTTATGGACAGAGTATCTAGGTGCAGCCCAGGCGTTGGAGGGATCTGGTTTGGTGACCTCAGGATCGGATCTCTGCTTTTTGCGGATGATGTGGTCCTGTTGGCTTGATCAGACCGTGATCTCCAGCTCTAGCTGGATTGATTTGCTGCTGAGTGTGAAGCAGTCGGGATGGGAATTAGCGCCTCCAAATCCGAGACCATGGTCCTCTCCGGAAAAGGGTGGAATGCCCCCTGCGGATCAGGGATAGGGTTCTGCCCCAAGCGGAGGAGTTCACAAGTGGGGGAAAGATGGAGCGGGAGATCGAGAGGCGGATCAGTGCGGCATCGGCAATAACTAGGGCGCTGCATTGGTCCATCGTGGTAAAGAGAGAGCTGAGCCGAAAAGCAAAGCTCTCGATTTACAAGTCGATCTACGTTCCAACCCTCACGTATAGTCACCAGCTGTGTGAAGTGACCGAACCAATGAGATCGTGGGTACAAGCGGCCGAAATGAGCTTCCTCCGCAGGGTGGCTGGGCTTTCACTCAGAGATCTGGTGAGAAGCTCTGCCATCCGGGGGGATGCTCGGTGTTGAGCCGCTCCTCCTCCAGGTCGAGAGGAGCCAGATGGGGTGGTTTGGGCATCTGGTCAGAATGCCCCCCGAGTGCCTCGCGGGCGAGGTGTTTCGGGCACGTCCTCCCGGGAGGAAACCAAGGGGCCAACCCAGGACCCGCTGGAGAGACTGTATCTCACAGCTGGCCGGGGAACGACTTGGGATCCTTCCGGGTGAGCTGGAGGATGCAACCGGGGTGAGAGAGGCCTGTGCTACCCATTTGAGGCTGTTGCCCCCGTGACCCGACCCCGGAACAAGCGGAAGATGACGGAACGGAACTTTGAATTTTTGTTTATTCTAAACGCACGTATATAAGCGCGTTAAATTTCAAATTTGGCTCAAAATTTAATATCTGATTGAACATGTGACGCGCTTCTTTAAGTGCACAGCTGATTACCTGGGGACTCCAGCTGAGGGCAATCGGGTAATTGAACACTACTTCAAGTGATTGTGGCAGAGACACTATTTAAGCCCGACCAATTTCCTCAAAAAGACCCAAACATTCGCATCTTTCGAGCCCACAAAGAGCTCCATCTGCAGGCTGCGGGATGTAAAGAAAAATCCAGTACAAAAAGAAAAAAGATGAAATATACGCTCCAAGTCTCAAGTCATTACAAAAGTGATTGAGATTTGGCGAGTTTTTCTGCTTCTTGTCCTTTGCAAATGTTTTGTCTCGGTTTTCATACAGTAGTTATGTCAATACTGTATGTTAAGTTAATATGTACTCTCCCTAAATAAATAAAAGGAAAAGAAATATTCTACTCTGCTCATTAAAATTATGATGAAATGTTTAATAAAGCACTGACTGACCACACCGTGTGCTCCTGTCGTCAATATGAATCCTTAAAGAGAACTGATGGGTGTTAACTTGCCTCAGAGCTGTGGTCCCCACCCACCGGGCCGTGAATCATGTTGTACTGGGCCACATCGAATGAAGAAATAACTTCCATTATTTCCATATGGTTTATTATCGAGCCATGATGATGTTTTATTTTGAAAAGTCACCGGATTTTCTTCCTTACATCCATCAATGACTCACCTTTAATGCATCATCTCATGAAATTTAAACCCATAAACTAGCAAAATGAGTACAAAAACAAAGATCTATAGGAAGCTTCGTTGCACAGGGGAGTTCCAGAGTTACAAAGCAGACTGGACCTTAGAAATACTCTTCAAGATGGGACTGTCTGGTTCCAGCAAAACAAACTCAGAACTACTATTGGTCTAGTCTTACAGGGAAGAGCCTAAGAGTTATTTTTATTCAATTTATTTTTGTAATGTCCTTTATTTTGAAGGCATATTTACCGTTACCAAGGCAACCAGAGTGCGTTCCAGTAGAGAGAACGTTTCCACGGTATGAAGATTGTTGCTAATACATTTTCTCTTGTAGACAAATTGGATTTAAGTTTAATATTATTATTCATTTAAAAGCCAGTTTTCCAGACTTGTCTTATTTGGTTGTTCTGCTACACCTTTTGACGGATCCGTGAAAATATTATCGTACACTAAACCGGTCCATGACGCAGAGACGTTGGAAACCCCTGCCTCAGAGCCCTCTCTATCCAGCCCTCTTTCCTGGTGGTTCCAAGCACAGCATCCTTCTGCTGATGTACTCTCTCTCCTCTGCACATGTCCAAAACATCTCAGTCTTGCCTCTCTGACTTTATCCCCAACACCTCTAACATGTCCTGTTCCCCTATGCTGTTCCATCCTAGTCACTCCCAGAGAGATCCTCAGCATCTTCATCTCTGCTACCTCCATCTCTGTTTTGTGTCTATTCTTCAGTGCCACTGTCTCGAGACCAAACCGCATGGCGGATTTCACTACGGTTTTGTACACTTTTACTTTCATTTTAGCTGAAACTCTTCTGTCACACATCACACCTGATACTTTTTTCACCCGTTCCAACCTGCCTGCACACACTTCTTCACCTCTTTTCCACACTCCCTATTGCTCTGGACTGTTGATCCTAAGTACTTAAAATCTTCCACCTTCTTTATCTCTTCTCCCTATAACCTCACTTTTCCATTTGGATCCCTCTTATTCACACACGTACTCTGTGTTTTACTCTGACTAATCTTCATTCCTCTTCTTTCTAGTGCAAACTTCCATCTCTCCAGTTTTTCCTTCACCACCCAGTAGTGATTTTTATTTTATTTTTTCAACCTTTAATTAACCAGGTAGGAAGAAACTGACTTGCTGTGGCGACCCCTGAAGGGAAATGCCGAAAGAAAAAGATGCATTGTCTGTTCTGCTTGTTAACAGATTTTAAATGACATAACTTGTTCTATTCATTACTTTCACAATATTCCTTTTATTTTATTTTTTTATGATTCTTTTTGTTACTTAGCCTGTTTTTTTTTTCATGATTACTGTGCCGCCGTAACACACAAATATCCCACTTAAGGGATCAATAAAGTACTTCTGAATCGTTTCTTTGAGTTCCTGGATTTCTAAAAGTTTCTGTAGCTAAGAGGAATGTTTTATTGACCGTCAAATAGTCATGCAGTTATGTCATACAGTTATAAAACATTATGTTAAGGCTAGCAGGCAAAGCTTTCTGTCACCGATGAACTCATTTACTGAGAGTTATCAAGGAAATATATCTGATGTTTAAAACTCAAAATATTTGAACTCAAAACACTAAAAGAAAAACTCAAGTTTTTTTTAAAATAAATTTTAAGAAAGCTAAAAGTAGAATGGATCATCATCTTTTGCCAGCAACTATTTATGAATACTTTCAGATTTAAATTTATTTCATAAAAAAATAAATTGACTGCAGGAACTAATGGAGTTTAAATTCAAACGTTGACATTTTGAATTAAAATGGTCCACAATGTTGGCCACTTTGATTTATATTTTTTAAATGATTCCTAATCATCACCAATATAGATTTTTGATTACATCACCAGTTTTATTCCTAACAATAACAATATTTCTTTTAAAAAATGTATCATACTTCTTTATGTAATATTTTTTTTAGGATTACAGTGCTGCTGATGTGACACACAAATTTCCCACAAGTGGATAAAAAAAAGTGTTTCTGAATCTGATATTTTTAAAAATTATTTTTAATTATTAATAATTATAACAACAGTTATAACAAAAAAATGACTGATTAATAATGATCAAATAATGTTTTCTATTTTTTGTTGTTTTTTCTATTTTCTTGGGAATTTAGAACACAAAAAAAATACATTTGTGCCGCGTA
Organism: Neostethus bicornis; assembly: GCA_902685375.1. Classification (NCBI taxonomy): domain Eukaryota; kingdom Metazoa; phylum Chordata; class Actinopteri; order Atheriniformes; family Phallostethidae; genus Neostethus; species Neostethus bicornis. Next base: position 25,580 of record CACRXE010000083.1, read on the forward strand.
TGTCGGGTTGACGGGATTTGAACATTTTTAGACTTTTAGCCGATGCAGTAACTTGCAAGGAACAGTTTTCACTTTGAAACATTTCTTTATATCTACTCTATATTCCCTCCTCACTTCATTCCCTCCCACGCAGAGACACAACAACCTTTTGGTAAGCACTGACGTGAAAGTTGCTCTGTTTTTAATTTCCTCCTGATAGATTGAAATATCGAATTGTGTCTTTTCATGAAGAAAACTAAGGTCGCTTTAATCGGGATGGATCAGACCAGCAGCGTAAGTGGAAAAGAACTGAACAGGTGAGGTTTTAGAATAATATTTTTTACAGCTGTGAAACAGAAATGTTTCTGTTGCTGCAAAACTAAACTTGAAGAATTGTGAAGATTTAGAAATAAATTTAACAAAAATGTATTGATGCTACAACAGACTGGCTGATGATGCTTTTGGGAAGTTTGCGTAGAAAATTGAAGTTGAAAAAGAAGCAGGTGAAAGCAAACCTACCTTTTCCTATTGTTTGGGATATAATTTTCAAAATGTGTCATCATCAAAGTCGGATTGTCGGTACCATATTCAAATTGAATGGTACCATATCATTGACAATGAAATGAAATGCAAAACCATTCCGCATTTGTGTCACTTTTCATCACTTTGTCACTTTTAACCGCCTTATGCATATTCTGTTCTGCTTGTTAACAGATTTTAAATGACATAATTTGTTCTATTATTATTTTTACTTTTTATGATTCTTTTTGTTACTTTGACTATTTTTTTTTTCATTATTCTTGTGCTGCCGCAACACACAATTATCCTACTTGGGGGATTAATAAAGTATTTCTGAATCGTTCTTAATTTCTAAAAGCTTCTGTAGCTAAGGGTTGATGTTTTATTAACCGTCAAATACTCAGTCATCTTCTTGCGGGGGGTGCCGGAGCTCATCCCGGCGGATTTAAGGCGAAGGGCAGGGTATACCCCGAACAGGTCACCAGTCTGTTGTGTGCCACACACATTCATTCCTAGGGCAATTTGGGAGGAAACCGGAGTACCCCCACGCAAACACGAGGAAAACATGTTAACTCCACACAGAAAGGACAGTGTTCCAAGCCTCATTCCCCCCGGGACTCGAACCCATGAACTTCTTGCTGTGAGGCCACTGCGCTACCCACTGCGCCACCGTGCTGCCCTGTCAAATAATCATTCAGTTAAAAAACATTATGTTAGGCGAGTAGGCAAAGTCAACTATCACTGATTAAGGCATTGACTGAGAGATATTAAGGACATATATTTGATGTTCAAAACTCAAAATGTTTGAAGTCCCCACCCTCGCCCCCAAAAGTGTTTTTTTTTAATAAATGCCAAGAAAACCTAAAAGCAGTATAGAACGTCTTCTTTCGATAGCAACTCTTTATAGAAACTTTTAAATTTATTTTAATAAAACAAATACATTGTGACTGCAGGAACTAAAGGAGTTTAAATTCAAACTTCGACAATTAAAAAAAAAAGTTCCACAATGTTGGGCACTGAATTTTATTCTAAAATTATTCTTAATCTTCGTCAGTATAGATGCTTAATTACATCTATTATTTAATTTAAATTTTTTTTGTTAAATGTTTTATTCTTATTTATGTTTTTTTGTTTTTTGTTTTTTGTTTTTTTTAGGATTACAGTGCTGCTGATGTGACACACAAATTTCCCACGTGTGGATCAAAACAGTGTTTCTCAATCTGATATTTTTTTAACTTATTTCTGATCATAAATAATTATAACAATAACATTTATAACAAAAAATTACTAATTAAAAATGATAAAAAAAATGTTTTCTATTTTTTGTTGATTTTTCTATTTTCTTGGGAATTTAGAACAAAAATAAATAAATTTGCGCCGCGTATGTCGGGTTGACGGGATTTGAACATTAACTTTTCAAAACAATAACTTTTAAAAACAAAAGTTTTCACTATGAAACATTTCTTTAGATCTGAATTCCCTCCTCACTTCATTCCCTCCCACGCAAAGACAAAACAACCTTTTGGTAAGCAGTGAACGTGAAAGTTGCTCTGTTTTTAATTTTCTCCTGATTGGTTTGAAGTATCAAATTGTGTCTTTCTATGAAGAAAACTAAGGTCGCTTTAATCGGGATGGATCAGAACAGCAGCATAAGTGGAAAAGAACTAAACAGATGAAGTTTTAGAATAATATATTTTACAGCTGTGAAACGGAAATGTTTCTGTTGCTGTAATATTAAACTTAAAGATGTGTGAAGATTTAGAAATAAATTTAATAAAAATGTATTAATGCTACAACAGACTGGCTGATGATGCTTTTGCGAAGGTTGCGGAGAAAATTGAAGTTGAAAAAGAAGCAGGTGAAAGCAAACCTCCTTGTTACCTATTGGTTGGGATATAATGTTCAAAAGGTGTCATCATCAAAATCGGATTGTCGGTACTGTATTGAAATGAAATGCAAAACCATTCCGCATTTATGTCACTTTCTACCTCCTTATGCATATTCTGTTCTGCTTGTTAACAAATTTTAAATGACATAACTTGTTCTACTCCTCACTTTTACAATATTCCTTTTATTTTTATTTTTTATGATACTTTTTGTTACTTAGACTATTCTTTTTTTTTAATAATTACTGTGCTGCCGCAACACACAAACATCTCCCTTGACGGATCAAAAAAGTACATTACATAAACGAAAAAGTGATGCAACTAAAAGTTGTTTTACTTTGTATCTGTGTATGACATGTGTCTGGGCATATGTGTGTACATGCTTATGTACATGTGAATGAATTCATTCTGGAAAGAAAAAAAAAGGAATAATATATATATATACATATATATATATATGTATATATATATATATATGGTTTTGTCACTAGATGATGCCAAAAATACAACAACACTGCTCCCATTGAAATGTGTGTCTCTATGACGTGTACGCTGTCAAAATAAACAGTGTGCACAGTTATGGAAAGTCATCAGACCCAACACGTACACGTAAACAAGTGTGTTAGATGTTAAAACAAGCATATTGTTACATCAAGCGCTTAGATTTCCGACCTAGCGCTACTAAATACACGTTTTTAAGCACTATCACACTGGATTTCAGATCTAGTGCCACTAGATTTGAAATTTAAAGCTCTTGATGTAACATTTACCGTACTTGTTTAAAATCTAGCCCGCCATTCTATCGGTCTAATCCAGTGGTTACCAAAGCATGCCATCCATCTGTTCCTGTTCCGGCCCTCGTGTCAAATGTTAGAACTCAATGTGGCCTGTGAATAAAAAAGTTTGCCCACCCCTGCCTTAGACTATTTGAAGAAATGGGGTTGATGCTCAAAACTTAACAAGCTTTTATATTTTCTGTCATTTGAACCAGATATGGTATTTTGCTGTAGGAGAGCACCTTTAAATCATACTTTAATTTCTATTTAAAACGTGGTGTCTGGTAGCCCAGAATGACCAAAGTTTGGAAACTTTTTGCAATAACATATTCCTGCATTGACCCAGGATTGCTTAGTTCTTCAAATGTGACGTTTTTTTTTCTTGAAACAAGACAGAAAAGTTTATTTTCTTTCATTTGCTTTCATTTATTTTCTAAACTGTTTCGGCTAATATCTGATGATAATTGATCGAACCTATCCAGGTTAGTTAGCAGGCAAGATGCAAGGCAAGTTTTGGGTTTGTGACCAGCCAGTCACAAGGCTAATACTCCCATGTTATTTTGAATTATGATCATCTACATTAACAGGTTATAAAGAGATTATTCTTATTACATGTTGCATGTTTTCAAAATTTTTGGCAAACCACTTGGAAGTGTCCTAAATTGTCAGAATTGATGACCAGGGATTCCTGCAAGACAGAAACAATAACCTGTTTTTCTTCTTTTTGTTTCTAGATATTGTGTTGAGAGCCACTGCCAACAGAAGAAACCTTCAATTCTTTACTGGTTCATGTTACTTTTTGCACTTTGTTTCCTTGTTGTTATTGTCTTATTTCCAGAGGACGTATACATCAATAATCTTTTAAATAATTATCAACCACCAATGCACAAAGACCATTCAAAACAAAGAACTATTCTTCATGAAGTCAAAAAAACCACTGAGGCTCCAATTGTGCTTACTCAGTACCACCAGGCGTATCCACGTAACTATCACTTTATTATGGATAACAAAGAGGTTTGCACAAAACAAACCCCCTTTCTGGTTCTGATGGTTCCAGTAGCACCAAGTAACATTGAAGCTCGGCATGCAATCCGGCAGACATGGGGCAATGAAAGCCAGGCTCAGGGTCACTTAGTGGTCACTCTGTTTGTGTTGGGTCTCTCTGGTGAAGATGATTTTGAGAAGCTTAATGAAGAGAATTTGAAGCATCATGACCTGATCCAGAGTGACTTCATGGACACATATCTGAACCTGACCATAAAAACCATGGTGATCATGGACTGGTTGGCCACACATTGCCATAAAGCAGCATTTGCCATGAAGATAGACTCTGACATGTTTTTGAACATTGACAATCTGGTGAAAATGCTACAAAAACCAGAAACTCCCAAAGTGAACTATCTTACCGGGTTGCTGATGTGGAATAGACCAGTCGTTCGTTCAAAAGACTCAAAGTGGTATGTTTCAGAAGGTCTTTTTCCAGAGCCAACATACCCAACATACACTCTGGGTATGGGGTACATCCTGTCTAATGATCTTCCATTGAAAATAGTGGAAGTCTCTAAATTGATCAAACCCTTCAACATAGAGGACGCTTATGTTGGAATGTGCATGAAAAAGCTTGGACTTGCACCCACATCACCACCTGACCCTTCCCAGTTCAAGACTTATAACACAAGATATGACCGGTGTGAGTACTCAAAGGTCATCACATACATTCTTAAAACTTCACAAGAGTTGGTGAACTACTGGACAGACTTCAAGTGGCCTGGACCACATTGTTAAAATGATGTAGCCTTCTGGAATAGATCTGACCAGAAGGCAGATCGTCTGCCTTCGTCTGCCTTCCGTCGTCTTCCACTCCTCTGGGCACACGGGGGCAACAGTCTCAGACGGGTAGACCAGGCTTTTCTCACTCCATTTGGTTTATCAATTGATAAAACATGCTTATCTATTGGGAAAATGCCCAAGATCGCTAAAGCTGTTGTAAAAGTTTCTTTTGAGAAATATTGAAGGTATAAAATTGTGTTTGGAGAGAAAACTGAAGTTATTTTTTTCATAATGTTTGAATTTTTTAAAGGAAAACCAAGAAAGTACTGTTTACAAAACCAAACTCCAAACAATGTTGTAATTACTACTTCAGAACAAAACTCATTAAATATTTTGCATTCTTAGTAGAAGGTTTTCAGATACACATACTGCTTTCAGAAAATAAAGCTGTCCCACCACTATTCATTGAACCTGTCAGTATTTATAAAGGTTCTTTGTCTATTCAAAAATAGTCCATCCCAATTAATGTCACAGAGCTTTTTAAAACAATAACAATAATCAATCAATCAATCAATAACTTTATTTAGCCGTGAGGAAGTTAATTTACAGCCAGAGCGCCAGGACAAACACAGACAAATGCATACAAAACCACATTCATTAAACACATCATAAAACAATAAAATATAAATAAATAAAAATAGAATAAAACAATAAAATCAATAAATGAGAGCATTTACTTATCATTTCTTCAGTACCTGCCCACCCGTCACAAGGCCCCTCAGCCATTCAGCAGTCGGATTGAAGTGGGTATGAAGCTGAATGTGGCTCCCTTGGTCTTAAGTGCAAGGGATCTGAACCCACGACCGGATGGTAACAGGGTGTAGTGTGAGTGCAGAATGTGCAAACTGTCTGTGGAGATCTGAGTACCTTTTCCCAGGACTTGGTTATTGTAGATGGAAGCGTGTGATTCTTGTTGATGTCCAATGATTTTACTGCTGCTTTATAATGATCTAATAATGAATCTAATAATGAATAAATAAGAGGTAGAAGATATATTTTTCTATTGACCTGGAAAATGCATTTGATAAGATAAAGTATTGTATTTCATAACAGAGACTTGGACAAAAAATGTTTTAAATGCTGGCCGCAAGTCTGCCTGGACAGTAGATCAGTGTTTTGTATAGACCAGGGTTTCTCTAACAAGTTATAAGTGAACTGTGGCTGCGTGTAGTTCCAAATGTTCGTTGAAAGTTGAAACTCTGCATTTCTTTTTTTAAATCCATGTACAGGTCATCAATAACACTGACTTTTAAGGATACGTGAAGGCTGATTGTTTCAGTGCATTAATTTCTTGTTGTTTTTATGAAAATTGTATAAATGTATTTAAACATTAACTCTGTACGGTAATGTGTGAAGGAAAAAGACAAAATACAAAGAATTAAACAATGTCCTTGAGGTTATTTTGGTAACCATGACCTTCTTTATTTCACATAATTATGAGACCTAATATCAATTTTTATTTGTTAAGCACTTTTCCAAAATAAAGTCACACAAAGTGCTGAACAGAATAATAAAAACTCAATCAACATTAAAATTCAGACCATTAAAAACAAACAAACAGGCACTAAGTAAAAAATAAGCATACATCACAAATCACACACAAAATACTGCACACATGCATCGACCCTTCACTACTCCTTCCATTACAACTGTGTTGCAAAGTGAGTGAATCAAAAACCAATCAAATTGCTCCCACCTGTAGTGACTTAAGAACTGAAAACCAGAAATCCGGCTGTTGTTTTTCAATTTTTCAATATCTTACAAAGAATCTTTATACTGACACAACTGGTCTATTTTTCACAATTTGTTGCCATAGCCACATGATTGGAGTGTACCCCATCTCTTACTTGTAACCAGTCGAGATAAGCTTTTGTACCCCCACAACTTACATGAATGATGGGTATTAGAAATGAATGAATATTTTCATAACCAAAATCTTTGATTATAAACGTCTGCAGCTACAACCTGTCACATACCAGGAAACTAAATATGGAAATCTCAGGGTTTTTTTTTATTCCATGGAAAAAGTTTCAATTCCAGAATAACCGGTACTTTACCTTTTGAACTGGCTGTCCTTAGAATCAAAATGCTATAATTTACCCATCAAGTTCATGTATAGAGTAATTTGGATGAGGGTTGTAACGTAACTTTCTATCCACTGGCAGAAAATTGGTTCTTAGTTTACAACCTGTCACGTACCAGGAAACTAAATGTGGAAATCTCTTTTTTTTTATTCCATGTAAAAAAATTCATTTCCAGAATAAACAGTACTTTATCTTTTGAACTGGCTGTCCTTAGAATTAAAATGCTACAATTTACCCATCAAGTTTATGTATAGAGTAATTTAATGAGGGTTGTAACATAATTTTCTATCCACTGACGGAAAATAGGTTCTTAGTTTTTAGGTACATTGACATCCACACTGTGTCATTCTTCATATGTTTGAAAACAGAAATTCCAATACCATGCAAAAAGAGGCATGGTATTTGGTCTAAATATACCATGGCCTAAAAAGAGCACCACAGATGCAGTAATTGCCTTGAGGTGTCATTCTTTAAATGTACGAGCGGATGGAATCTTATGGCTTTGCTGGTTAGTAAGAGAGAGAACTAGTCACAGTATTATTACTGTGAATAGTCTTGTATATTCCATTCAGTGGGTCCCCCGTCTACATTCGAGCCCCCTTCTGTTGTAGTTGAATTTCATCTTTGTTGTTCAGCTTCTTTGAATTCTTTAAGTCCGTCTCTACTTCAAACGCCACCTTCTCTGCTTCCTCTACCACATTCATCTCTTTTTGAGCTTTCCTTTTTTTATTCCAATTTGTTCAGGTCCTTCAATTTTTATTGAAAACATGTAAAGTCATCTGCTGCCTTTTCCAGCCCACCTGAAAGTTGTGTGTTTTCAAATGAGCACACGTGAGCTTCCATACCAGGTGGATCTGTTGATTCTATTTGTTCATACGTGTGGTCATTGAAAATCTAGTGCTTTGTGATGACAAAAAATAATATCACAAGTGTTTTCTGTGTCTACAGCAAGAAAATGTGGGTGGAATCTTTTAGAATACTGTTTAATGTTTTGGAAAAGGGGTAAAGCAGACGTGTAAATTATTGTGCAAACATGTGAAGGTATTTTGCTGACTCAAGTATCATTTTGCAAATTGTTGAAAATTCCTAGTGTGCAGAACAATCACAAAAATATCTGTAACATAAAGCGCATTGTCTCTGGTTCTATACATTTATTTGTTAACGTTCTAAATTTGCAGTGTCTTGAGAGACCTACATTGTCAATCAAAAGCGGGAAAACTTTAAACTGTCCCAAAATTAGATTCCATTATTTATCACAAGTCCCTTCTGCCGTTGGACTTATGAACACTTTATAACCTGGATCCTCTCATGACTTGGTCACAAAACTCTTGTCTCTTCACTCTCTTTATCTATTTTTCTTCTCTGCCATTGCACTGCAGTTTACATTTTTGTTCTGAGCGCTGTTAGTTTTGTTAAAAAGACTTTTGTTGATATTTTGATCATTTTTATCACAGTTTACGTTTCCTATTTTTATTACTATGTTTTTATTCTTTGCACATTAGTACCTCAGCAAGTTCCTGATCTCTGAATCTTGTTCACTGTCCATGACAATAAAAGTCTTTCTGATATGAGGAAAGACTTGGGCTTGTGTGCGATTATTTGAAAATACTTTTGTTATTACTTGTGTGTTGTATCCAGATGCAACCACAGAATGGTCAAACATGAACAAAAATAAGAGTGGGATTGGTGGAGAGTTTGATAAAGCAAAAGGAAAAGCAGAAAAACCTCATCTGGCACATGTGGTTGAAGAGATCATTGGGGATCAAGATCATATCATACAAGAATTCCTTACTTCCCACACAGCTGACATCCTTGTCAACAGTCTCGTCACCTCTCGTCCCGACTATTGTAATTCACTTCTCTTTGGCCTCCCCCTGAAATCTCTAAATAAACTTCAACTGGTGCAAAACTCCTCTGCCTCTAGCCAATTAGAAATCAATTTTTATGGGGTTTTTTTAAAGGAAAAAATATAAAATATATTTACAGTATTTCTAATTAGGTAAAACCTGATTTTTTTTAAACAGGCTGGTCGTCCGATTTCTGGCAATCTCTCCAAGCCAGGTGGGTTTGCATGGAATTCATCAATCTGACAGAGGCTGGGGTGGAGAATGGCTTCTGTAGCTTGCTGATTGCTGGTCATCTGCAGGTGGTGCGCACGTTGTCGGAGACAGACACCCTCTTAGAAGCAGGTGCAGGGACAACAGTTTCTGAGGTTTTACTGTGTCAACTTGCAACAATCCCTGGGCAAAAAGTGCCAAGTTTTTTTTTAAAACTGTTGAATCACACCCAGTCTGCACATTGAAAGAAAAACAGAAACTTGGCAGTGATAATAATAATAATAAAAATTTTATTTGTGAGTTTAGGTGGAATCCAACATTAGTTAATTAAATATTATTTAGCTGTAAATCCATCAAAAACAGAAAATAATTAATTTGAAGGCGTGTTTTGACAGATTGATGGCTGCCTTTTATTTTAATCTGATTTTTAAACTTGTTCTCGAAAGATCTGAAAGAGATGATGACGAGGTGATGGGTAGGTTTGGTCTCCAGAACAGGAATGCAGAAGGACAGATGGTGATTGACTTTGCAAAAAAAAAAATGGAAATGGCTGTGGTGAATACTTATTTCAAGAAAAGGCTGGAACACAGGGTGACTTATAAGAGTGGAGGAAGGGTACACAGGTTGATTACATTTTGTGTAGGTGGCATAATCTGAAAGAGATCAGTGACTGCAAAGTTGTAGCAGGAGACAGTGTAGCCAAACAACACAGGATGGTCGTGTGTAAGATGACCATAGCAGTGAGGAAGTTTAAAAAGATGAAGGGAGTGCAGAAGACTAAATGGTGGAAACTGAATAAGGAAGAGTGCTGCTTGAACTTTATAAAGGAGTTGAGACAGGCTCTTGGTGGGCAGGAGAAGCTTCCAGATGACTGGACAACTACAGCTAATGCGATCAGGGAGACAGGCAAGAGAGTTCTTGGTGTGTCATCAGGAAGGAAGATAGATAAAGAGACTTGGTGGTGGAATGAGGAGGTGCAGGATTGTATCAAAAGAAAGAGGCTGGCTAAGAAGAAGTGGGATACTGAGAGGACTGTAGAGAATAGGCAAGCGTACAGGGATATACAGCGTAAGGTTAAAGTAGAGGTGGCAAAGGCTAAACAAGTAGCCTATGATGACCTATACGCTAGGCTGAACAGCAAGGAGGGAGAGATGGACCTATACAGGTTGGCAAGACAGAGAGACAAAGACGGGAAGGATGTGCAGCAAGTTAGGGTGATTAAAGACAAGAATGGATGTCTTTTGACAGATACCAGTAATGTGATGGGATGATGGAAAGAGTACTTTGAAGAGTTGATGAATGAAGAAAATGAAAGAGAACAAAGAGTTGAAGATGTTACCATAGTGGACCGGAAAGTGGCTAAGATCAGTAAGGTAGAAATAAATAGGGCACTGAAGAGGATGAAGAGTGAAAAGGCTCTGGGTCCTGATGATATCCCTGTAGAAGTATGGAAATGCTTAGGTGAGGTGGCAATTGAGTTTCTGACTGGGCTGTTTAACGGGATATTAGAAAGTGAGAAGATGCCTGACGAATGGAGAAGAAGTATGCTGGTTTCTTATTTTTAAGAACAAGGGAGATGTGCAGAGTTGTGGTAACTACAGAGGAATAAAACTGATCAGTCAAACGATGAAATTATGGGAAAAAGTTGTCGAAGGTAGGCTAAGGTCTGAAGTACGAATTTGTGAGCAGCAGTATGGTTTTATGCCTAAAAAGAGCACTACAGATGCAGTATTTGCCTTGAGGATGCTGATAGAGAAGTACAGAAAAGGTCAGAGAAGGTCAGAGGGAGCTGCACTGTGTCTATGTAGATCTTGAGAAAGCGTATGACAGGGTACTTAGAGAAGAACTATGCTATTGTATGAGGAAGTCTGGTGTGACAGAGAAGTATGTTAGAGCGGTTCAGGACATGTATGAGGGCTGTAAGACAGTGGTGAGGTGTGCTGTAGGTGAGACAGAGGAGTTCATTGTGGGGGTGGGACTGCACCAAGGATCTGCTCTGAGTCCTTTGCTGTTTGCTATGGTGATGGACGGGCTGACAGATAAGGTTAGACAGATATCTCTATGAACAATGATGTTTGCAGATGACATTGTGATCTAAAAGTGAGAGGAGGGAAGAGGATGAGGAAAACCTAGAGAGGTGGAGATTTGCACTAGAAATATTTTCTTTTTCCTAGGGGGGCGCAACAGGAAATAATTGAGAAGCACTGGTTTAAGGTCTTACTTTTCTCAGTCTGGAAGGTCTGTTTTGTTTGAGTTAATTCTCTTTGTTAAACCCTATCTTGAGTTGAGTTAGTTACTTTGACCTCTTTTATAATAGCTTAACATTTTTGACATTTTTTTTAGTTAAATAAAAAGACCCCTTTTTTACTTAAAACCTTGTGCCTGTCTGTTTGCACTGCTTGATCCATCACAGACAAGAACTGTTTACCACTGTCCAATTTTAGAAAACCATAGATTGCTGAGCTGAGAAAATATGGTCAAATATTCAAATTTATGCCATATGTATAAAGCCATTCATGGTTTATCATTCCCTCCTCTTTAACAGTCTGTTAACTTTTAAAAATTGCCCACATGAGAACTAGAAGTGCAGTTGGAAGAGAATTTATTTTTATTGATTGTTTAAATATTTGTACCTCAAAAAAAACGTCCTTGATCTATTTTTTCCACTTCACTTTTTACCTTCTCATCAATGATGGTGGTGGCCCATTTCCTCCTGCCAAGTACAACATCTTGCCAACGTTTGGCACTGGCAATGCTAATGATGGAAGTGTTGCGGCCTTTCTCCGTCAAAAGCTAAATCATCATAGAAAAAAAATATAATGGCCAATTTAAACGCTAAAACAATTCTAAGGAAGTAGAATATACACAATAACAAATCCAGAGTAAGATATAATGGATAAAAATCTGTTTACCTGGAGAACTTCATTTGTGTTGTCTGTAAAGTTGTGATAAGTGACTGTTAGATTTACTCTTAACATTCAGTAAAGAGATAAAATGAACACACATGGAGTCAGGTGATGAATGTTAAAATTAGCTTCTGCAGAAGGGGAGCTGTCAGAGGGCGCTGGGACAACGAGGTCCATGCACCATACTCACAGACTTCCCCGAAGTTTCACATCTGCATAAGCATTTATATTTAGCAAGTGGGAGAGCATTTCAGTGATGTTAATCACCTGACAGAGTATAGACAAGAACAAATTAATTAAGCACATACAGTGGTGGTCAAAAGTTTACATACACTTGTAAAGAACATAATGTCATGGCTGTCTTGAGTTTCCAGTTATTTCAACAACTCTGATTTTTCTCTGATATAGTGATTGGAACAGATCCTTCTTTGTCACAAAAAACATTCATGAAGTTTGATTCTTTTATGACTTTATTATGGGTAAACTGAAAATGTGACAAAATCAGCTGGGTCAAAAATATACATACAGCAACATGAATGAGCAATTTTGGAGACTTAGAAAGTTGTGTCAATGACATGAGCTTCATAGCATGACCTCTTAACTTCTTGTGAGTGATTATGAGTGACTACAGCTGGTGACTTCTCTGAGGCCATTTAAAAAGGGCTCATTGGATAAAAACACCCACAAACGCTACAATGTGAAAGTCAAAGGAGCTCAGCACAGATTTGAAAAAGAGAATCATTGACTTGAACAAGTCAGGAAAGTCACTTGGAGCCATTTCAAAGCAGCTGCAGGTTCCAAGAGCAACAGTGCAAACAATTGTTTGTAAGTATAAAGTGCATGGCACTGTTTTGTCACTGCCACGATCAGGAAGAAAACGCAAGCTGTCACCTGCTGCTGAGAGAAAACTGGTCAGGAGGGTGAAGAGTCAACCCAGGAGCACCAAAAAGCAGATCTGCCAAGAATTAGAAGCTGCTGGAACACAGGTGTCAGTGTCCACAGTCAAGCGTGTTTTGCATCGCCATGGACTGAGAGGTTGCCGTGCAAGAAGGAAACCCTTGCTCCAAAAGCGGCACCTTAAGGCTCGACTAAAGTTTGCTGCTGATCACATGGACAAAGATAAGACCTTCTGGAGGAAAGTTCTGTGGTCAGATGAAACAAAAATTGAGCTGTTTGGCCACAATGCCCAGCAATATGTTTGGAGGAGAAAAGGTGAGGCCTTTAACCCCAAGAACACCATGCCTACCATCAAGCACGGTGGGTCTGTTTTGCTGCCAATGGAACTGGTGCTTTAGAGAGAGTCAATGGGACAATGAAGAAGGAGGATTACCTTCAAATTCTTCAAGAAAACCTGAAGTCATCAGCCCGAAGGTTGGGTCTTGGGCGCAGTTGGGTGTTCCAACAGGACAATGACTCCAAACACACATCAAAAGTGGTAATGGAATGGCTAAATCAGGCTAGAATTAAGGTTTTAGAATGGCCTTCCCAAAGTACTGACTTAAATCCCATTGAGAACATGTGGATAATGCTGAAGAAACAAGTCCATGTCAGAAAGCCAACAAATTTAACTGAACTGCACCAATTCTGTCAAGAGGAGTGGTCAAAGATTCAACCAGAAACTTGCCAGAAGCTTGTGGATGGCTACCAAAAGCGCCTAATTGAAGTAAAAATGGCCAAAGGACATGTAACCAAATATTAGCATTGCTGTATGTATATTTTTGACCCAGCTGATTTCGTCACATTTTCAGTTTACCCATAATAAAGTCATAAAAGAATCAAACTTCATGAATGTTTTTTTGTGACAAAGAAGGATCTGTTCCAATCACTATATCAGAGAAAAATCAGAGTTGTTGAAATAACTGGAAACTCAAGACAGCCATGACATTATGTTCTTTACAAGTGTATGTAAACTTTTGACCACCACTGTAACTGTGTGTGTGTGATAACCATTCATTATTATCTGCTACCTGGAACAGGGTGTAGGCATTTTAACTCATTGTTTACTGGAACAGGTCGTGCATGTTTGTGCTTGATGTTTCATAAGAATACTATGAACTATGGACTATGAACTATATTGAGGGTGGAGACGGTGGCCGCGTGGTTAGAGCGTTCGCCCGCGGACCAGAAGGTCGCGGGTTTGCGTCCCACGGAGAGCACGTCTAGGGTCCTTGGAGAAGACACCTAACCCCCGCTTCTCCCACCATTGGCGCCGTTGAAGGGCAGCCTGCTGCGGTGTAAGGAGTGCAGCACACAAATTTCCCCGGTGAGGGATGAATAGAGTAATTCATTTATTTAATTTTTATTTATATATACGAGACAGCTTGACCTTTAAAGTATGTAAAAGCAATGAGCAAAGCTGAATATACTTTACGTAGTACTTTTCACCCGTTTCAATGAAGGCCTTAGGAAAACAAGTGTATCTGTTCAAATGAGGTAAAACAGTGATCCCTCTGTGGTTGGAGCACACGCTCCGATCCCCCTTCTTGTAAAAAGGGACCACTTCCCCGGTCTGTCAATCCAGAGGCACTGTCCCCGAAGTCCATGCAATGGTGCAAAGGCGTGTCAACCAGTACAACCCAACACCATCCAGAGCCCTTAGGAGCTCCGGGCAGATCTCATCCACCCCCGGAGCCCGGCCGCTGTGGAGCTTTTTGACCACCTTGGCGACCTCGGCACCAGAGATAGGAAGACCCATCCCGGATTCCGAAGACTCTATTTCCTCATCGGAAGACATGTTGGTGGAATTGAGGAGGTCTTCGAAGTATTCCTTCCACTGATCAAAAACGTCCCAAGTCGAGGTCAGCAGCTCTCCATCCCCACCGTAAACGGTGTTGATGGTGGACTGCTTTCCCCTCCTGAGTCGAATGTTGGACCAAAATTTCTTTTAAGCCATTCGGAAGTTTGATTTTATTTAAGATAATTAATACAGCAGAGATATTTAGACAAAAAGCAGCACACCTGAGCTTAAATCAGACAAAGTTTAGGAAAGGAATGAATGACAACAGGAAAATGCGAGGAATCATAAAAGCTGGTCTCCTATTAAAAACCCACTCCTGTGTTGCCCGCTGCTGGTAGGCGGAAGGCTCCAAAAGATACGATTATGTGTTACTTATGTAAGATGGGCCTGAGGGTGGTCTCGCCTGAGCCCTCAGGGGGCCCCTCGTCACCAGTTGGGGTTAAGTGGTGAACGGGGGTGAGCACCATTGGAGAGTTGGCAGGGCTACAGGTGAGGGGCTAGGGTAGTGAAGAGGTACATTAGCTGTGCAGAGGTGGTCTTTGGGCTGCCTGGGTCGGGCACCTGGCTGTGTTTTGGGTTGTGGTGACTGCACATAGGGTGGCCTCGCCATGCTGGGCATCTGGCCGGCTTCGATGGATGAATAATCCACCTCTCCAATCCAGCAGGTTGATCGTGATGCTGAATACTGTAACATCAGATTTTCTCTTCACTTTATACCCTCCCTTCTTCTTCTGTACCCAATTCCTCTTCTTTTTCACACCTTCCCCTCTCCTCAGTATTCTCTGTCAGGTCCAGCAAAAAGAAGCACAGAAAGCACGGACATTTGGGTTGTAAAGCATTTAAAATAAACAAAAAGAGCTAGCCAGGGTCGGCACATGGGGCTGACCCTGGTAGAGCAAAACTGTCCATTGATACTTGACATACAGATCATCATTCTGCTTGTCACAATGCCGGACAGGACAGGTTAAAAAAGTACACACACTTATGAGATCTTTGGAGAACAAGTTTGTCAAGTTTAACAATCAGATTAAAATAAAGGGCAGCCATCAATCTGGTCTCCTTTTAAAAACACACTAATGAGATTGTTGGAGAATAAGTTTAATAATCAGATTAAAATAAAAGGCAGCCATCAATCTGTCAAAACACACCTTCAAATTAATTATTTTCTGGTTTTGACAGATTGATGGCAAACCAACATTTAAAGCAATGCTGGATGCCACCTTTGAGCATGTACCCAAGTAACGTGTAATTTTTCCAAGCTGGGTTTAGACTAAACTTATTGCCAAGTTTCTGTTTACCTGTCAATATGCACCCTGTGTTTGATTCAACAGTTTAAAGAGAAAAAAATCACTTTTTGCCTAGTGGATGTTGTAAGATGAAACAGTAAAAACTCAGAAAAAGCTTATAAAGTTGAATTTCTTGTGCTGAAAGAGTTTTGATACAAATGACAATGCCATTGATTGACCAGTGTTTTCAACAAAAGTTAGGATTTGTTAAAATCCTAACTTTTGCACATCAAGGCCCCAGCAACATTTTCTAAAGATATTGTAAGTATTCTTAGCATGACAAATAATACCATTAAATTGTATATTTTTTAAATAAAGTAAAAATGTTCTGCCTCCCATTTACTTAGAATAACAATAATTTGTCATATCTTGTGTTCATTGTGTAATTTCAAGCTTTTTAAAGTTGTTGGGGTTTTTTGGTAGTATACTGTATATGCATTATTTTTTTTGATTATTTTGAATTACTCTATTCATCCCTCACCGGGGAAATTTGTTTGCTGCACTCCTTACACCGCAGCAGGCTGCCCTTCAACGGCGCCAATGGTGGGAGAAGTGGGGGCTAGGTGTCTTCTCCAAGGACCCTAGACGTGCTCTCCGTGGGACGCAAACCCGCGACCTTCCGGTCCGCGGGCGAACGCGCTAACCACGCGGCCACCGTCTCCACCCATTAGTATAGCTATTTCACAAACTGAGTCAAAGTACTATAGTAAAGCATCACGTTTGCTGTCCTATTGGTAGGGAAATCAAACTCTACATCCCTGAGTGTCCTGTTGTAAGATGAAACAGTAAAAACTCAGAAAAAGCTTATAAAGTTGAATTTCTTGTGCTGAAAGAGTTTTGATACAAATGACAATGCCATTGATTGACCAGTGTTTTCAATAAAAGTTAGGATTTGTTAAAAAAACCTTATGCTTTGTTGTGTTATTTGAAGAATTCATGAATGTATTATTTGTGTGTAATTTTATTTATTTGACCTTTATTTAACCAGGTTTAGGCTCATTGAGCTTAAAAATCTCTTTTACAAGAGTGACCTGGCCAAGAGGCACTGGCCTCCAGGACCAAACAAACATTTCAAATTAAAATACATTTACCATAATTTCACGGCCATAAGGCGCACCTAAAAGTCTCAAATTTTCTTCAAAATGAGCGGTGCGCCTTTTTGTGCGGTGCGCCTTGTGTGTGAGAAAAAGCGGACCTAAAAGAAAACGCGATGCTCGTGAGAAAAAGCGGACCAAAAAGAAAATGCCGTGCCCGCGAGGCGGACCTGAAAGAAAACACATGAGTACGTTAAAGAGTGAAGTGTGAGCGGCGTGGGAGCGATGAATGACCAAAGGAGACCACAGTTTCACGAAGGGTGGAAGGCAGCGCCGAGCAAGTTACGCTACAGTTTGCCAATGGATTGTAGATGCTTGGACAAACGTATCTGCTGGTACTGTTATCCGAGCTTTTGCAAAAGCTGGTATCCTTTCTGAGGAGCCGCACAGTAACCTACAGACAGTGACTTTGACAGCGAGGAGCGAAGTGGACCTGCTCTGTTGGATTTTGCGCAGCTGCTCGATTCCAAAACAGAGAATGAGGACTTTGACGGATTTGAATAAGGACAACGTATTACCGGTAATGTGCTTGTTTATACTACTTAAATAAAGTACAACCAAACTCAGTTTTGCTCCCGATCTATTTTTTAATACCCACATTTGCATGCGTGCGTGTGTGTTGTTGTAAGGCAGTGTGTGACTGAGACTGCGCCTTTTCGTACGGTGCGCCTTATGTGTGTGTTAAATACAGCAACGGCGCACAAAACTGAGGCTGCGCCTTTTCGTACGGTGCGCCTAATGGCCGTGAAATTACGGTACATTAAAACTATCACAATAAAATATTCAATCAAAACATTTACAACCACATCGACTATTCTCCAAGTCTATCATTTGAGATTTAAAAGAGTTTAGAGAGACCAGCTCTCGCAGACACAGCTCTTTTTGCAGATGGTTCCAGTCATTTGGGACACAAAACTGAAAGGCTTTCTTCCCCATCTCAGTTTGAACTCTGGGCACTGACAAAAGATAGTTGTCCTGAGATCGTAGCCTGTAGCTGGCATTCTGTTTAAGTGTAAAATGGGTCTGTAAATACAAAGTAAGAAGGAAGGAGTCCAAGTACTGATTTATAAATGAACATGTGCCAACGAATGAAACGCAGTGAAGAAAGAGACGGCCATCCAACACGAGAATAAAGCAGACAGTGATGAGTAAGTGATCGGAGGTTTGTATTAAACCTGAGAGCTCCATGATAAACTGTGTCAAGTGACTGAAGAGACTGTGCAGATGCGTGTCTGTATATTATGTCCCCATGGTCAAGGACTGGGAGAAATGTGGCAGCAACTAACTGTTTTTTTGCATTGAAAGACAAACAAGACTTAATTCTAAAAAAGAAGCCAAGTCTGACCTTTAACTTCTTTAACAGACTTTGAATATGAGGAGTGAATGAGAGCGAGCTGTCAATGAGAAAACCAAGATATTTGTACTGTGTAACATGCTCTATAACAGTGCCATTTAGGGTGGTTACTAATGGAAGGAGCTGAAAGTTGGAGGTCCTGGCATTTGTGAATGTCATAATAAAGTGATAAAGTAATAAAGTGTAATAAAAAATAAACTTGAGATGTAACCTAGATATTTTGCTGTCTTTGAGACAAGGAAACAACCACCCTATGTAGTGTGGGGCAGTTGTGTGAGGAGTGAAAGAGGGACGGAGAAGCAACAATTATATCACTGGATGCTGAAAAAGCTTTTGATCAAGTTAACTGGAAATTTTTAATAGTACCCTTAAATAAATTTAGCTTTGGACAATCCTTTACTAACTGGATCAAAATATTGTGCAGCTCCCCCAATGCACGTGTTAGAACAAATACTCACACATCGGCAAACTTCAACCTCCAAAGAGGAACCAGACAAGGCTGCTCATGGTCACCCTCATTGTTCACTCTCTTCATTGAACCTCTAACTTTCGCTATTAGACAGAGCAAAAATATTGAAGGAATTCGGACTATGAATCTAGAACACAAAATAAGTCTTTATGCAGATGATGTTATATTATTTGTTTCAAACTCAAAATCTTCATTTTGTAAAACAATCTCTCTGATCAATAAATTCTCCTCAGTCTCTGAATACTCCATTGATTGGACTGAGAGCATAGTTTTTATCACTTAATTGCAATTTTTCAAACCTGTCCTCAACCAAATTACAACCAGGCAACATAAAATACCTAGGAATAATTATTTCACCAAATCTTTCTGATTTATTCAAATTAAACTACACACAACTCTTTAAAACTATTGAGGAGGACCTTATCAGGTGAAAAATTCCTCCCATTTCACTGATGGGGAGAGTGGCCACAATTAAAATGATAACTCTACTCAAAATTAACTATCTGTTCTTTATGATTCTGTCAGGAGAGTAGTCTGTTCCCTCTGTACCCTGTTTCCCCCCTCCCTCTTGTCCCTGTTTGTTCGTGTGTATGTGTGTGTGTGCGTTCGTTCATGCGTGTTCGTGCGTGTGTGTGTGTGTGTGTGTGTGTGTGTGTGTGTAGTTGGGCGGACCCAGCTGGGAGCTCCAACAAGTCGCATCTAAAACTCATCTATTCATCTGCTGCAGCATACAGTAAATGGATCAATTTTCACACACTTTTCGCCAGATCGTTTTTTTACCATCCTTGATCCGTTATCCAGTTTTTGGCTCCAGCTCCACGTCAGAACTTGCCTAATTAATCTGTTTTTGTCTTCTTTGTCTGAACTTTTTTTCAATCTAATAAATCTGGTTTTGATTTCTTCATCTGAGCCTGTCTGTTGTGTCAAGGGTATATTTTTGGCCTCAGCTCCACATTATGACAGATCGATCTGGCCAAGACGTGGACCCTATTGACACAAACCCAGACCAGAAAGTTAATCACAACTCTGTCTCTCATCAGGGAATACTACTGGGACAGCACGAACAAAGTATTCGCACCTTGTTTGAAGTCAATCAGCAACTCTCAAGACAAGTGTCTGAACTCACTCATCAACTCTCAGGCTATCTGTCTCTCGAAGCTGACAGGGCAGAAACTCAATCCAGCTCCTCAGTTGCTATGCAACCAGTTAAGTTACCAGCAACCTGGGATTTCATCACAACAGATCCAGAACCATTTTCAGGTCAGTCTGACTTATGCCGGGGATTTTTGTTCCAATGTGCCACTGTTTTTGATCAAAGACCAAACACTTTTGCCTCAGACATCAGCAGGATTCGATACATGTTGGGACTTATGAGAGGAAATCTAGTTTCAGCACTCAAGTGGGCTGAAGCTAGATTCTCCAATAGGCCTATGGACCAGACCAGCTATGTGGCTTTTGTGAAGGAAGTCAAACGTGTATTTGATCACCCAGATTACTAATCTGATGCTTCATCTCGATTGATGTCTTTATCACAATGTTCTCGATCTGTTTCGGATTATTCCATTGAGTTCTGGACTTTGGCAGCTGAAGTAGACCGGACCAAGCAGGCCTTGTGGGCAGCCTTTAAGAAGGGTTTGATTGAGCAATTAAAGGATGAGCTTATGTCCAAGGATGAACCTTCCAACTTGGATTCTCTGGTCTCTCTAGCCAACAGGATTGATAATCGCCTCCGAACGCGCCGCAGAGAATGCGGGGGACAATCGAATCGGTTTGCAGCAGCCTCTCCTGTGATACAAGCTATCCCCTCTTCAGCCGCTTTTGGTCCAGACAACTCGCTCACTCCTGCTCCTCCTGCTCCAGAACCCATGCAGTTTGGAGGAGCACTCTTAACCCCTGAGGAGCGCCAAAAAAGACTGTCAGGTGAATGTCTGGATTGTGGAAAGCCGGGTCACTTTCTGGCATCCTGTCCAACACGGCCAAAAGAGACGGCTCATCAGTAAGCGTGGGGGTGCAGATGAGCCAATCAAACCCCAGTGGGAGAACTAAAAAGGGGTTCCAGATACAGGCCACACTATGTCACAAGACTGTCACACTGCCACTGTCAGCCTTAATTGACTCGGGTGCTGAAGAGAACTTCTTGGATAAACGGATAGCAGAGCAAACTGGAATACGGCTGGAGGCCCTGGGAAATCCAGTTTCTGCACTGGCTCTTGATGGTAGGTTGCTGTCCAAGATAACTCATTGTGCAGAACCTGTCTCACTCATTTAGTCTGGCAACCACTGCGAGGAAATATGGTTTAACATCCTATCTGCGCCTACTACGCCTTTGATCCTCGGTTTTCCCTGGTTGTTTCAGCACTACCCTGTTATTGACTGGACAGAAGGAAGGGTGAGTAGCTGGAGCAACAACTGTCATGCTAATTGTCTTGCATCTGTATTAACTCCAGCAGAAGGAGAACCCAAACTAGAAGTAGTGGATCTATCCAACGTCTCTAATGAGTACCATGATCTGTGCAACGTTTTCAGTAAGTCCAAGGCTTTGTCCCTGCCCCCTCATCATCCGTATGACTGTTCCACACTTTTGACTCCTGGTGCTAAACTACCCACCAGCAGGTTGTACAATTTGTCCAGGGCTGAAGGAGAGGCTATGGAGAAGTATATTAAAGAGTCCCGAGCCTCTGGTTTGTTACGGCCCTCCACTGCCCCACTCGGTGCTGGTTTCTTTTTTGTTTCCAAGAAAGATTCATTGCTAAGACCTTGTGTTGATTATCGGGGACTCAATGATATCCCTATTAAAAGAAATACCCTCTACCGCTCCTGGATTCAGCTTTCACACCCCTTCAGGGACCACCATATTTACAAAATTGGACCTCAGAAATGCTTGTCAACTGGTACGTATAAAGGAAGGTGAAGAGTGGAAAACGGCTTTCAAGACGTCCCTTGGACACTTTGAATATTTGGTAATGCCATTCGGGCTTACTAATGCTCCAGCTGTTTTTCAGTCTCTGATTAATGATGTCCTGTGGGATTTTCTCAATCATTTTGTGTTTGTCTACCTCGATGACATTTTGATATTTTTGCAGAACAAGAAGGATCAAGGAGGGTTCATGTTCGTCAGGTCTTACAGAGACTGCTGTAAAACAAACTAATTGTGAAAGCCAAAAAATGTGTTTTTCATTCATCTAAGGTCCGTTTTCTGGGTTTCATCATCAAGAGTGGGCAGGTTAAGGCTGACCCAGAGAAGGTCAGGGCAGTAACAGATTGGCCAGTCCCAGATAGCAGGAAGAAGCTCCAACGATTCCTTGGTTTTGCGAATTTCTACAGAAGGTTCATCGGAGGCTTCAGTTCTGTTGTGGTTCCTTTGACTAAACTTACCTCTCCCTCTATAGAGTATATTGGAAATCCAGAAGCTGATGCAGCCTTCAGACATCTGAAGAGTCTCTGTACAACTGCACCAGTCCTGAAGAATCCAGATCCCACAAAGCAATTTATTGTTGAAGTGGATGCCTCTGACATCGAAGTTGATGCTTTGTCGTCTCAAAGGTCAGACCCAGATGGACACATGCATCCATGCGTTTTCCTCTCTCGATGTCTTTCCCCGGCCGAGAGAAACTACGATGTTGGAAACTGTGAGTTATTTGCTGTGAAGATGGAGATGAAGATAAAGACACTCAATCCTATGTTGCCGCCTGTCCGACATGTGCTTGTCGCAAGACCAGTCACAGACCACCTGCTGGATTACTTCAGCCACTGGAAGTTCCTTCTAGGCCCTGGTGCCACATAGCAGTTGACTTTGTGACAGGTTTACCACCCTCTAATGGAAACACCACTATTCTCACTGTTGTGGACCGCTTTTCCAAGGCAGACCCTTTTCTTGCTCTACCTAAACCCCCCACAGCCAAAGAAGCTGCTGATTCACTGGTTAATCATGTGTTCAGGCTTCATTGAATACCTATTGATATAGTCTCTGATAGGGGTTCACAATTCACCTCCCAGGTCTGGAAAGATTTCTGTCAAGCACTTGGCGTACTTGTTAGTCCACGCAACTGGTATGACATCAATTGTGGCCTCAATTGAGGCCTCTCTCGGTTATCAACCCCTTTTATTCTCTGAACAGGAGCAGGAGTTAGCGGTTCCCTCTATCCAACACCATCTCCGCCACTGTCATAACATCTGGAAGAAAGTCCGGGCTGCATTACTCAAGACCTGTGCCCATACTAAGACGTGGGCTGACAGAAGCCGTGCCCCAGCCCATAACTACCAGAAAGGTCAGCCAGTTTGGCTATCTGCTAAGGATACCCCTCTCAGAACTGACTCCCGTAAGCTCTCGCCTCGATATCTAGGACCTTCCCAGATTTCTAAGGTTTTAGTCCCACAGCAGTACACCTTGACTTGCCCTCTGCTCTTTGCATCCATCCCACATTCCATGTTTCCCTGCTTAAACCTGTTGTCTTTAGTGACCTTTGCCCACCTGCCGATCCTCCTCCTCCCTCCCGGCTCGTGGGCGGTTCTCCTGTCTATACTGTACGCCGTGAAAGAATCCGGGGGTTTACTTCTTCTCAGATTTGGTTAAATCCAATATTTGCTTCAACTATCGTCCATTAAATAATCTCACCACCCGGTCTTTCTTGCGTGTGCAGACTGAAGAGAGAAGGCTGGTGATTAAACACTAAATATTAAGCATACCAAGCATTTGAAATACTACCAGGATTCAATCATTTTCTCAATTTCCGATATTTATTCCTCAACATTAAAATCTGAACAGATGCATCTGGGCTTCATTGTCCTCACAGAGCACACCTATGTCTCTCTGTGAGGTTACAAAAAGAACACACATAATACTGATATTGACATCTTTATAGAAAAAAACCCAGTTCATGAATATTCATTAATTAAGGACATCCTTTTTCTGTTTCCATTGGTTGTTCGTTCTCCTCTTCTCAACTTTTCTTCCTGCAACTAGATATTTTCTGCTATCTTCTGAAAAACAGACAGATCAACCCCCCTTTTCTTCCTGACTACCATTCACTCTGACCCAAACTGGATCATACTGGTGTTTGCTGTAAGATGGCCTTGAAAATCTTCTTCTGTTTAACACACAGCAAGCATTTATTATCAATGCTTAACCTTAGCTAAAGAAAACATTAAAAACATATCTTTATTTAAAAAAAGTAAAATGTTAATCTTCTTAAAATATAAAAAGGTAAAGAGTAAAATATCAACTTCCTTCAGCCGCCTTTTGGATGTGTGCCGGCATGACAGGAGGCTTCAGTACTTGGTTGATTGGGAGGGGTATGGTCCTGAAGGACGGTCGTGGGTCCCACGCTCCCGCATTTTGGATGCTTCCGTGGTGAGGGAGTTTCACCGGTCTCATCCTGGCCGACTTGGTGGGCGCCACCCGGCGCCCATTATGGGGAGGGTGGGGAGCGGGGGAGGAGGGAGGGATAATGGGGTGGGGGGAGGGAGTACTTTCAGGAGAGTAGTCTGTTCCCTGTGTCCTGTTTCCCCCCGCTCTCTTATCCCTGTTTGTCTGTGTGTGTGTGTGTGTGTGTGTGCGTGCGTATGTGCGTGCGTGCGTGCGTGCGTGCGTGCGTGCGTGCGTGCCTGTGTGGAGCTGAGCGGACCCAGCCGGGAGCTGCAACAAGTCGCACTTGGAACTCATCTATTCATCTGCTGCAGCATAAATGGATCAGTTTTTCACACACTCTTCGCCAGATCGTTTGTTTACCATGCTCTATACGTTATCCAGTTTTTGGCTCCAGCTCCTATGTCAGAAGCAAAAAGCAATACGAGCAATAACATTTTCAGCTTATAATCAACCAACCAATGATCTATTTATAAATTTAAAAACATTAAAGTTATACGATTTATCAGAATTACACACTTTAAAGTTTATGTTTAAGATAAAAAATAATTTGATGTCAAACTCTCAAAAAATATGTTTAACATTAAGGAAAGTCCATATGAACTTAGAGGAAATGATGTGTTCATTAAAAATAAATTTAGAACAAATGTTAAAAAATTTTGTGTTTCTATTAAAGGTGTGGATCTTTGGAACAATTGTGATGATGAACTTAAATTATGTTCCAATCTTTTCTGTATAAAGAAGAAATTTAAGTTATTATTTCTTAAAAAATATGCAAGTCTTGATGTTTAATTTCAAGTTTATATGTGTAAAGAACTTAAAGTAGTAATTGTAGTACTCTTCATTTGACGTACTACTTTTTTTCTCTCTCTCTCATTTTATGTATCATAAGGAATTTCTGTTTATATATTTATAACATTTTGTTTTCATAATGATAGTAATGATTTGTTTTCAAAAGGGTCGACGTAACAAGCATCTGCTTCAGCCGATATACCTTTTCGGTCCTTTTGGTATATATGAGTTCAGAAAAAAATGTAAATTTATTTATTTGTAAATGTACAATTTGTCCGAAATAAAAGATAAAAAGAAAAGAAAGAAAGAACCTGCCTAATTAATCTGTTTTTGTCTTCTTTATCTGAAATTTTTATCAATCTAATAAATCTGCTTTTGATTTCTTCATCTGAGCCTGTCTGTTGTGTAAAGGGTATATTTTTGACAGATTCCATCCAAACATTATGACAGATTCCATCCAAACCTCTGATCACTTGGTTCAAATCATTAGTTTTCTCAATTCCTCTGGAAGAGCAAACCACGCAGGACTAGTCTAAAACTCTTCCGAAGTCAAAAGACAGAGGCAGCTTGGACCTGCCTAATTTTCAGAATTATTTCTTGGCAAATAGACTGCAATGTATCTTAAAATGGCTTAAACCTGGTCCATTGGATGAACCTTGGATAGATATAGAGCACACCCTCTGCGAAAATCTTGATATCTCTGATCTACATTTTCTCAGCTCAAGCATTAACACTTGGACCGTCGCGTTCTAAATCTACCTGCAAGCGCTCTGACCGTTATTGTGACGCTTATGTCATTATTCATGTTTTCCGCTGCAATATTACATAAATAAACTTTTACACCACTCAATTTTTGAAGTAATAACATTGATAAAATGTTAAATATTTTTAAAACGTAGAATAAAAAAGCAAACACCACTGTAAAATTATCTAATTCATCAATAGCATACTTTCTTTCTGCATTTCGCGCAGTTACTTCAAAAAGTCATCGTTAAAAATATGCTAGGCTATATTCCAATATGTTAATCTGAACTTTCAAGATTTATCTACAAAACATGGCATACTTCATTCAGACAACAATTTTGTTATTCTCTTCATGGTATCACTTTAATATTATCTCACTCAACCTTTCTAAAATGTTTCTGTAATGGCGTTAATGTCCTCCTTGTGTGGAGAACAGTGTGGAAAAATCCAAGCGCGGAACACAAGATGAAACGGAGAAACATAAAATTTATTTCTAAGCAAGGCAAAACAGATTCTTCGAAGCAAGAGGGTTCTTCTGAGGCAGGCCGGTTGTCAGAGGCTGGCAGGTAATTCAAGGCAGACAAGTTTCTTAAACAAAAGAAAACAGAATATAAGATCACAGGCAAGAAAATATGCAAAGATCTAGTAAAGGCTTCTTGTTACCGCAAGGAACTCAAAAATCTGAAACAGGCTGGGGGTGGAGGATAGCTTATGTAGTTTGCTGATTGCTGATGATCTTCAGGTGGTGAGCAAGTTGCCATGGAGACAGACTCTTAGAAGTAGGAGCAGGGATCACAACATCTTGTCTCTCTCCACAAATATAAACACACACACACACACATAAGTGTTGGAGTTGGAGGTAGAGCCTTTAGCTACCAAGCTCCAGTTTTATGGAATAAGCTCCCAGCTCAAGTGAGAGATGCAGACAGTGTTCCTACATTTAAAGGGAGGCTTAAAGCATTCCTGTTTGAACAAGCTTATCAACAGGCTAGGTAGAAACAGATTCAATTAGCTGATATAATTACTAGTTGGCTGCTAGATAGTAAAAGCTGGGGAAAGTATGGTACATTGGGGTTCTGTCCTTTAATTCTATCTACTATTCTCTGCCAGACTGGCTTGGCTCTTTCCCCGTACCCCCTACTCTAACCCTCTCCCCTAAACCCCTGGCTTTCTATCTCATTCATTGTTCTCAATTGTCTGTTTATTTAGAATTACACTGCTAGTTGGTACAATACAATTCACATGTTGTCCACCTCTCTCCCTCCTCTCTGGGAGAGAGCCCCATTCAGGACACTGCGTTCCTGTCCTGGGCATGGCCACACCGAGGAGACCTCTGCGCTTCTTCATCCCCGCTCCATCAGGATGAAATCCATCTACTCATCCCCGCCCTGGGCATCGCTGGGCTGAGGAGTCTCCCGTGTCTCCATCAGGATGAAGAACATCTACTCATCCTCGTACTGGACATCTCCGGGCTGAGGAGTCCCCCGTGTTTCCATCAGTATGAAGAACATCTATTCATCCCCGTTCTGGACATCTCCGGGCTGAGGAGTCTCTTGTGTTTCCATCAGGATGAAGAAAATCTATTGACTTCTTTAGATATTTAGCTGTAGATTAGAATAAGCTAATATTTAAACAATAATCTGTGACACATTGTTTGCTCGTCCCGGGGAAGGGATCTCTCTTTCACGTGGATCCCCATGAGGTTTCTCATTTTTTTCCCACTGATGGGTTTTTTAGGAGTTTTTCCTCACCGAGAAGGAGAGTGTAAGTGCATAAATGTGCTAGTCTTGTTTAGTTAGCATTTGTTAGTTATTTTTCTTGCTGTGTATCTGTGTTAATACATTCCTCTTTTTCTTGTGAAGCCCATTGAGACAGACATTCTGTGATTTTGGGCTATACAAATAAAATTGAATTGAATTGAATTGAATTATGTGTAGCAATGTGTTTGTTGTCATAGCTATGGCAATGCGTGCTTCCGCTGAGCTGCTGCAGGGTGCAGCAGGTTAGAGGAGATAAATTGCTTATAAACAAAAAAAATACATAATACAATGGAAAACATGTTCATATTAAAAGTCTTAAAAGGTCAGCCTCCTAGGCTGTGTTTTATTTATTCTAATTAGCATATTAAAGTGGCGTTGAGTCATATTGACAGCTGCGGTGGTCCTAGTGTTAAAAGCCACAAATGTTAACCCTAACCCTTTGAACATCAGCTCATCATAAATAGTCTGGTGGGAATTTCTTAAAACAACAACTGCGCAATATTTCCATATAAGCTCACCCCCATTTGGAACAATCAAGATATTTTATTAAATAAAAGCATGGTGTGCTTCAATTCTTGGAAGGATAAAGGAACCCAACAGCTTCAATATATAATTTATAAGAGAGCATTCATCTCCTTCTCATCCCTATTATCAACTGTTGGTCCTAATAAACGCATGGTTCACATCGGCAGCATGCATGTAGTTTCACTCACACTCGCACACTGTTCCTGACTGTTTACTGTCCACTATGTTCCTTGCTCCCAACCAATATTATTATAGTTCTACAAAGTAGTAAATTGCTTTTGTGTTCTACATCATTTGTTACAGAAGGATTTGTAGTGTGTGTCAGCTTTATCTCTGGTTTAAACTCTTGTTTGTACGTTTTTCTCTTATCTTTTCTTTTCTTCTTAGCTTTTCTTTTCTTTTTTTTTTCTCTTAACTTTTTCCCCCCCAGAAAATCCAGCAGGTTGGTCATGATGCTGAGTATTGTTAATTGCGGATTATCTCTTCACTTTGTCCACTTCTTTTTCTTCCTCTTCTTCTGAACCCTATTTCTCTTCTTTGTCCCCGCCCCCGGGCCCTCACACACACACACAAACACACACATACAAACACGCACACACACACAAACACACACACACACACACACACACACACACACACACACACCACCACCACCACCACCACCACCACCCCTCGGTATTCCCTGTCAGGTCCAGCAAAAAGATACACAGATAGCGCCGACATTTTAAATGTTAAGCATTTAAAATAAACAAATAAAGCTTGCCAGGGCAGAGTAAAACTATCCAGCAACACTTGACATACAGATCATCATTCTGCTTGTCACAATGCCGGACATGACAGGGTAAAATAAATAAATATACAAAGTATAAATAAATAATCTACACACACTCAACGTCATACATACCACTTGTATTTCACAATAAAGAAGCTGACAGCATTAAGTGGATATTAAATTGATTTTTTTTTACTGTAATTATGTCAAGAGTAGAGAATGGATTGAAATGGGTTTTTTTTTTATTAAACATCTGTATGTCGCAAATAAAATAGCATTTTTCTATCACGTGGCCGGAGCGCATCTTTTTTTTTTTTTTTCTTTTAATACTTTATTAATCCCTCACGGGAAATTATTGTCTGCATTTCACCGCAGCAGGCTGCCACCTATGACGGCGCCAATGGTGGGAGAAACGGGAGTTTAGGGTCTTCTCCAAGGACCCTAGATGTGCACTCAGTGGGATGTGAACCTGCGAGCTTCTGGTTTGCAGGCGAACGTTCTACCCACTGAGCCACCATCTCCCCCTTTTAAGCCACTTATAGAAAAAAGTCAAATAAATACAAAATTAACGCATAAATTGTAATTCTTTTTGCATTAAAAATTGTTCATTTATTCTATCTGCGTGTTTAAGTAGGTTTCAGGCCGTAAAAACAAGCCTCGTGATTCTCGCAGTCGCACCACTATTTATTTATCTTTTGTTTGTTTCCTTTCAAACGTATTTTTTCGCCATTATTTGTACGAACAAAACCTACCGGTGATGTGTTAGGAACTTAAAAGACTATTATTGCGCTGTGAAAGCAATTAGTTCAATTGTGTTGGTTTTCTAAAAAGTTTTTTTGCGACTGATAAATATTTGGTAGTGAGATGGGTTTTTTTTGCCCCTTGAATAAACTTGTGCTCTCGTTTGCAAATAATGGATAAAAAGGATAAAATTTTACTTGATATAATATTAATCACAATAACAATAATTTGGGACAGTACGGGGTTTTCAATAGGATTAGATGGATTTTTAATTTTCTCTGATTAGAAGGACATTTAATTTCCATTTAATTTTATTTCCATTTAATTTAATTTCCATTTAATTTCGTTAATGTTTTGCATAGAAATGAGATGTATTTTAAAAAAAAATGCCTAAAATTCAGGAAATTATTGTCGTTTTAGATGCAATCAAGCCATGAAAACATACACGTTGGTTGATACTTTTCAAATCACAAGAAGTTTAAGAGTCCGTGTAGTCCCTCATTCATCCAGGAGTGATCCATAGTAGAAAAAGTTTCAAGACTTTTTTGTTTCAAGACTTCCAGAAGACTTTTTTGAAACTTTTTCTACTAAGTTTAAGAGTCATTTTTATCCTGAATGAAGAAGGCTGAACAAAATTGGCTTAAAATCAAACATGTTTGAGGACGTTACAAGAGGGAGGAGATTAACAGACATGTTCCACTAGTTTACTTCTGGAAATCAACAGCACTGATCGTCATTTTTTTTTTTTTTTGCAAAGAGAAATTAATCCAACCAAGTTTTTAAAAAAATCTTTAGTTAGTGTTTAGTAACATTTAAAAAAAAAAAAAAACATCAACATGTTTACAGCACCTTCCAAACGCGTGGTCATAAAAAGCGGACTCTTTCTCATCATTCTAGTACTGTAAGTATTGAACTTCATGTTGAAAAAGAAATATATCTACTTGTTTAACTGGTGCTTTTCATTAATATTTTCAAAGTGTTGGGTTTAAAAGCAGAGAGCTGCAACTCTCACCTGAATGTGGTCAAAATGGTTGTTGTGGTGACCTACGCATAATAGGTAGCCAACTCGCTCTGAATAAATGTAATTACACTTTTTGAAAACTTTAACAAGTCAAAGGTAAATTTAAAAAAAAATTAAACAAAATGTTTGATTTTAATTGTCAGAACCACTAAAGCTTCATAAAGCTAATTTGACTTTACGTTTGACTATTTTCTGGAATATACAGTAAAATGATTCTTCATCATCAAATCGATCATAAATGTGATGTTTGAATAATGTATTATTACTTATTTTAACCTACTTTGTGTGATTAGGTCTCGACATCGTTATTGTTATTTGGTTGATTTTGTTTAATTTTTGAAAAATTAGTTACTTGTGATGGCCGCAGATCCGTAGTGCACGCCAAATTTTTTGTTGGATTTTTTTTTATTTTTTTGGATTTTCAAGAGATGTGCTACTTCAGCAGCAAGGAATGTCGTCTCAGAGCAGACGCGTCGGGATGTGTCATGCTGGAATGACGCAAAAGGTGAAGGAGTGAGGACGGGATCATCCGAGTGCAGCCTAAGCTGTTTTTTACAGACTTTACAGAGTGACTTTCAGGAGTGATTTCTGTCTAAACATACCCACCTTTACTATTGTGAAGTTGTCACAGACCCGGAAATATTTGGAAGTGTGTTACTGGAAAATTTATACCATTTTTCTTTTTTTTTTGTCTGAATGATATTTTTTAGGCTGTTTACTGTATGCGTTTGTGCACTTTGTGCATGCCGGTAGTGTTAACCCACACTAGACTTTAATCCTCAATGTCTTTCTTGATCTTGCTTTGTCAACTGGTGTATTGTGATGTTAGAAAAGAAAGAAATAGGTTCAAACTGGAATGGTATGACATGTCTTTTTATGGTATTCTTCAAAGTTTTTTTACTGGAGCTAAAAGCCTAGACCATCACCTGAAAATTAAGTCAGATGGTAATCCTTCAACACTTAAGTTTACCTTTTATACAGTTCAAACAAGTACAGTTCAGTGTGACAAAACTTCATAACTGTATATAGCTCTAAAACACCTAAGATGTATCCAGTGTTATTTATTGCTTCACTTTGTTTAAAATGCATATCCAAAGATTTAAAAAAAGGACCTACACAAATGTTAAACATATGAACTGGTGTCTTTTTTTTTACAGGATAATACACCTTTGCACACAGAAAGACAATTTACTAATGCGGTAAGTGATGTTAACTTTTCTTTACACTAAAGCTTTTATTAAAATTCTATGAATTTTCTAATTTTATATACTGGGGTTAATGTCTTTATTTCCCTTTAAGCTTGAAAATGCCAGCCTATTCCTGGCAAGATGTAAGCAGCATGGAGATTGTGAAAACAGGAGAATGTCCAAAGACAAAGACCTGGAGCATTGGAGATCTGACCATCCCAGCTGGGTAAAGACTTTTTTCGTGTGTTGACTGGCAATATATATGAAATGAAAAAATAACTTATACAACTTTTGTTATATAATATATCTATGTATTACTTTTGTATTTATCTAGTACTATTCCTTTTATTTATATATAACTTTTACTATCACAGTGGCATTTTTTTTACTATTACTGTTATACCGTATATTACATTTACATGATTGTACAGACGAGTTTGAACTTTCTTTCTTGACAAGAATTATCAACACACGATTTGTACTTTTATTATCTTTCAAAATGTATTTCTTATTGGTCCATGTATACAAATTATCCCTCACATCAGTACCCTTAAATTATGAATATAGCCATTAGAACGGATAAACATGAGCTGCTCAAATACAGTGTCTGACAGCCGGCAGTGACAGATCTTCACTGAATACTGAACAGGCACTCTACTGAAGCAAATGTGGCTAGAACTGCCAGATTTTACAGCTAGTATGGCCAGGTGGGGGTACTTGGTACTCTGGGTACCCCAGTCGGTCAGAGGATCCTTCTTATAGGGACCTGTACAAAGAACGCTCCCTGAGGTTATCCTGGACCTCCAGCTGGACCACAGTTGATGATGCTGTGGTGGATGATGTGATTGTAGGCTGAGACACATAGCAGGGGCTTGCTGGACCTGTGACTTGAGGACTTTGTTCTCAAGTCAAGTTCTGAAGGGCCTCTGCCTTCTGACGCAGCAGGAATGAAGTCAAGGTCCGTCGGCATGGTATAGTGTAGCGGGGATCCAGTGTGTGCAATAGCACCTTTCTACCAGAGAGACAGGAAGTAGGTCACCAGCAATGAAGGTTACAACTGTGTCAGTGATCTTCTGTCTGTGAGGGTCAGAGTCACTGTAGATCTTCGTAGTGGTAGTGAAACTGGCTGTGGTTGGTTGATCTAAGGCCACTGGGGGAGGAGTGTTTCTTCAGATCGGTCTGTTACTCTCTAGCCAGACATCAGGTGCTTGTGCTGAAATATACAAAATAAAACAATATTCAAAATAAAGTGAGCACTAAAATAATCTCTAACAGACATTAAACATTCGTTTTAGGCTTTCCAAATATATACCTTCAAATGCATCTTTAGATTTGATGTAGACTACGCACAGTAGGACACTTCGGAAGAAAAGTGCTTGCAAATAGCCTTGCAGATTTTATCTGTCTTGAGAGAAAGTTTGAAATATTTCCAGACTGACATCTTGAGCAAACCAGAAAATGATGATTTGTCCCAGATACTAACAGTGTATTTTCTGATCAAGACGTTTCGAGTGAAGTCCTTTTTCATTCTGATAAAATAGTCTGAGAACTGGATCCATAGATACAGTATACTGAGTTTCATAACTCAATATATACAATATATGTAGAGGGGCTCAAACAAGCCTGTATCCAAGCATGATTGGACAGGTAAGTACCTTGTTTACAATTGAGTGGCTCTAGCTAATCTCTAAAGTGGTCAACTTACCTTCTATTGTCCTCACCAAAACTAAACAATCAGTAAGACGCTCCCTTAGTGTTCACATGATAATAGCCCTATGAAATGGACCTGCTACCCCAAAGAGATGAGTAGATTCTTGTTAAGAAGCTTCCTCTTTTGACCAAAGAGGGAGAATGCTAGTGAAAACTCCAGGTAGGTTATATTTTAGGCCTCCATCCTGTTCAGAGAGGGGTTTTCTTTCTTCACAAAGATGGCTTCTTTTACACCTTTTTCAAACCATCCTTTATCTCTACTTGAATCCTCACCTCATTGTCCTGAAATGTGCATACTGTGTATTTAAGATGCTTATGTATGGCAGACTGCCATACATGTATGCCATGTACGCCAGCCTCAACAGGGTGGCTGGCCTCTCACTCAGAGATTGGGTGAGGAGTTCTGCCATCCGGGAGGCGCTCAGTGTGGAGTCGCTCCTCCTCCAGCTTGAGAGAAGCCAGACAGGGTGGTTCGGGCATCTAGTCGGGAGGCCTCCCGTGTCCTACGCTAGTGGGGTGTTTTGGGCACGTCCCACTGGAAGGAGACCAAGAGGCGGACCCCGGACCTAGCTGGCCTGGAACGACTTGGTATCCTTCCGGGTGGGCTGGAGGATGCAGTTGGGGCAAGAGAAGCCTGGGCTACTCGCCTGAGGCTGTTGCCCCCGCAACCTGGCCCTGGATAAGTGGAAGACAACAAAACAGAACTATTACTTTTTAATTTCCCCAAAACATAATTATTACTTTTACAGAAAACACCTTCTAATACATATTATAATTACATATTACTATAACTCCATTCCTCATAGGGGTTCAAATTTTTAATAGAGAGGTTGAAAAGTATAATCAACTATTAATTAGCAACTTGAATCACATTTAATTTGACACCAAATGGTTTTATATGTACAAATAATCCGATCATTTGTGAAATACAAAGTGCTAATGATTTGTTTTCATTTTGGGAATTTTGTGTAAGTAATTAAAAGAAGGTTAAAAAGAAACAAGAATGCACAAGATCTGGTATCTCACAGTTAGTGTTGGTGTTCACCTTTAATCTTGTGATATTAATTTAAACTTTTGTTGTTGTTTTTTCAGATTAAAGTATGCCCAGCCAAGTACAAATAAGGGGTAAGTCATAAACTGAAACATTATACTATTTGCAAAGCTGTTATTCAACTCGGAATAGCATAGATTTACAAATGTTTTAAGGTGTCATTCAACGCATTAAAATGGCAGTTTAGCAAGTATTGTGACTTTTATTGAGAGTATATGCCAGTTTGTTAACAGTCCTGGTTTGTCTTGCTCAGCTAAAGAGTTAGTTTAGCAAGGAGGACAAATTAGCTAAGCAACATTTTATACATTTCATATTTTTTATTGATAAATTGATATTAGAAATGTGATATAAAAAAACAAAACTATTCCCAAATTTGGTATAACTTAAATAAATAAATGAAATAAATGAATTATTCTAGTTATCCCTCACCGGGGAAATTTGTGTGCTGCATTCCTTTACACCGCAGCAGGCTGCCCTTCGACGGCGCCAATGGTGGGAGAAGCGGGGGTTAGGTGTCTTCTCCAAGGACCCTAGACGTGCTCTCTGTGGGACGCAAACCCCCGAACTTCCGGTCGCACGCGAACGCTCTAACCACTGAGCTGCCGTGTCCAACAACAACAAAAATAAACAAACATATTTTTTGTCTAAGCATTTAACACTTTTACATGTTTGGATCAAAACTGTTTTAAGACCCATGAGATTTATTCTTTTTTCCACAGACGCACTGATGTAAACTCGGTGACAAACTGGAACGCTCCTTTGGTTTGGGAAGGAACCTTTGATCCAGTGGTTATCGATGCAATCTATAAAAAAATGGATCCAAGAGTTGCTGTGGTGGTTTTTGCTATTGGCAAGTATGTATCTGCACAGATGGCATTCTCATTGGTTATGTTCAGACAGACACCACATTTTACTACACAGTGTGAAGGGTAGAAAAAAACTTGAATCTCACTGTCCCCTCAATAGATTAAAGCAGCTTTGTGTAACATACTGGTTCTGTTAATATCAGACATATAAATATGTCTGATATTGTCTGTTTGTTTACAAATTTTACAGAAAATTTGTAAACAGAAAAAAATGTTCTGTTTTATCTCATTTGAACAGATACACACGTTTTTTGAAGGCCTTCATTGAAACAGGTGAAAAGTACTTTTTGGTTGGCTTTGGGGTCACTTATTACATCTTCACAGACAACGAAAAGGAAGTTCCCCGGGTAAACAGATTTTATCCATAACATCTTAATCTGGATTTGTTCTTGTGTAGATTCTACTTTTTAGAATTGTTTTGAGGATTAAATCTGCCATTATATTATTTTCTATGATTATTTAGGTTCCACTGGAGAAAGGCCGCAACATATCCATCATTAGCGTCTCCAGTGCCAAACGTTGGCAAGATGTTGTACTTGGCAGGATGAAATGGGCCACAAACACCATTGATGAGAAGGTAAAAACTGGTTTATCTGATAAAATAGATCAAAGACATTTAATTTTTAAATGCAAACATTTCAGCAATCAATAACTATAGAGAAGTTGAGCCATAAAATTATATAATTTAAAGGTCGATTGGCTCAGTGAGTAGAGGGGCCGCAGAGTGGCCAATCAGAGGGTTGCTGGTTTTGACCACTTCCTCCAAAACTCATACTGATGTGTCCCTGAGCAAGATGCCCTAGCTGCTCTTTATTGGTCATGGTGAGCACCTTGCAACGCTGTTTCTGTCATCAGAATGTTTGAACAGAGCTCTAAAGCGTTTTGCGAGTCCTTTGTTGAAGATAAGATCAATATGAGTAAAATCCATTTACCGAAATATGGAATCTTCCTTTATTAGATTCAATCCCACTGAGTAAATGCTGTAATTGCAGATTCGTGATGAAGCAGATTATCTTTTTATGATGGACGTTGACAGTGTTTTTTACAACCGCTTTGGAGCTGAGTCTCTCAGTAAGCTGTCTGCTGTTCTTCATCGTGGATACTATAAGGTTGGTTCTCAATCAGGTGCTCAATAGATTCCCAAAAATCAATCTTTATTCAGGCATGTCACATAAAGGTTTTCTTACTGCTCGTATTTGACAACGAACAATGAATAACAATGATTTTTAATAGAAATGGAATCCATTTTTTATGTCAGAACACAAACAGAGATCGGTTTCCATATGAGCGTAATCCAGACTCAATGGCTTACATCCCTGCTGGTGCTGGTGATTACTATTACACTGCAGCTGTATGGGGTGGATACCTGGAAGAGATGTACAAACTTGTTAGGTAAAAAAACTATACATTATCCATTAATATTCATTCACCAACTCATGTCTAGTACCGGTGTCTCAGACACCAGTGTTAACTGCTACTTTATTTAGGTTTTTCAACATGAAAACGTCGGTTTAGTAACTGATTTCTCTTGTTTTTGTGGTTTCAGACACTGCTATCAGCAGTCAGAAGTAGATGCAAAGAAAAACATTGAAGCCGTCTGGCAGGAGGAGAGTCATCTTAACAAGTAAAGTGCTGCAGAATTCAGACTCTCCTAAATTATTAATATGTTCAGTAAATTTAACTTAAATCTAATCAATTTGTGTATTTCTACTTTTAATGCAGGTACCTGCTATACAACAAGCCAACCAAGGTTTTGTCTCCAGAATATCTTTGGTCTGACAATGACAAGGTACAGGAAGACATAAAAGTCGTCCGGATTTCCCAGGTGGTCAAGGACTATGCAGAGGTCCGGCCCAATGGAGGACAATAATACCATCATTATAAAAAGATGAAGGCACATCACAGTTGTTGTAATCATAAGTTACAACGACTGACATGTTTTTTTCAGTCTGTTCTTTGTATTTTTATAAACATTTGCAATGCGTTTTATTGTAATATTATCATATTTCTTACTCGGTTTCCATTGTTTGATGCAAAATAAGAAGCAAAGTCAATTAATATTGTAGTAGAAAGGGTGGTGTTTTATTTTTACCTGAGAAGTTTTACTGTTTTAGAGCTAGATTACACTATGACTATGCAGAAGTCCGGCCTGATGGAGTACAATAATACCACCATTAAAAAAAGATGAAGGCAAATAATCATAAGTTACAACCACTGACACAACTTTTTCAGTCTGTTCAGTTGTTTTTCAAATAGATCCGCAATTCATTTTATTGAAATATTATCATATTTCTAACTAAGTTTGTATTTTTTGATGCAAAATATGAAACAAATTCAATTATCATTGTGGTGAAAAAGATGTTGTATGATTTTGCTGTTTTACACTTGAAGATTTGTTGCGGGAATATGAAGCTTGTAATTTTATTTTCTTCTGTGTGTCTGTATTTTTAGTTTTAATCGGATAAGGTAAGTTTAATATATCAGCTCAGTTTATAAACTCAAAATGAAGTTTGTTGCAGATCTCTTTTTAACGGTGTGGGGTTAAGTGAAAAGCTGCATGCGTAACAATGCAATTCAATTGTGTGAGTACAACAATGTACAAAAAAATCTCACAAATGAACCAGAAACAAATCTGTCCTTTGAGCAGAACAGCACAAAGAAAATTCTTCTGTTCTATCTTCAGGGTCTGTTGATTTGTTTTGTGCAAAAAAGCAAAAAAAAAATAAATTGTTGGATAGGGTTCATTTGTACTACGACTTCCTATTGTCTGACAATGTATTAAACATTGCAATGTCAGTTCTTGTTCTTCTGTTGAGATAAAATCACTTCAATTCAAAGGTCTTGTATGAGTGTTACTACTTTGTGATTAACTGCCATTCTCTCACTCAAAGAAAGTTCTGTTCAGCCCTTTGTGTAACTTTATGTTTGAATAGTGCACTGCAAATAACGTTTGATTTGATTTTAATTGAAGTGTCATACATTGAATGTACGAGCGGATGGCATCTTATGGCTTTGCTGGTTAGTAAGAGAGAGAACTAGTCACAGTATTTTTACTGTGAATGGTGTTGTATAGTCCATTCCGCGAGTCCTCGGTCTACATTTGAGTCCCCTTCTGGTGGAGTTAAATTTCATCTTTGCTGTTCAGCTTCTTTGAATTCTTTAAGTCCTTCTCTACTTCTGATGCCACCTTCTCTGCTTCCTCTACCATATTCATCTCTTTTTGAGCTTTCCATTTTTTATTAATTTTTGTTCAGGTCCTTCAATTTCTGTTGAAAACATATAAAGTCGGGACAGACGGATAAGAAGATGACTGACTGACATGTAGAGTTATCTGCTGCCTTTTAGCGCACACTTGAATGCTGTGTTTTCAAATGAGCAGACGAGAGCTTCTATACCAGGTGGAGATGTTGATCCTATTTGTTCATTTGTGCTGTCATTGCAATCCAGGGTTTTGTGATGACAAAAAGTAATATCACAAATGTTTTCTGTGTCTACAGCCAGAAAATATGAGTGGAACTTTACAGATCACTGTGTAATGTTTTGGAAAAAGGCTAAAGCAGACGTGTATATTATGTGATACAAAGTGCATCGTCTCTGGTTGTACATTTATTTGTTTACTATCTACAGTAAATTGGTAGTGTCTTGAGAGATTTACATTGTTAATCAAAAGCGGTATTACTTTAAACTGTTTAAAAAAAATAGCTGAATCTCCGTTATTTATCAAAAGATTCTTCTGCCGTTGGACTTATGAACACTTTATAACCTGGATCCTCTCATGACTTGGTCACATTACTCTTGTCTCTTCACTCTCTTTATCTATTTATCTTCTCTGCCATTGCACTACATTTTACATTTTTGTTTTGAGCGCTGTTAGTTTTGTTAAAAAGACTTTTGTGGACATTTTGATCATTTTTATCACAGTTTAGATTTTCTATTTTTATTACTATAGTTGATATTCTTTGCACATTAGTACCTCAGCTAGTTCCTAATTTCTGAATCTTGTTCACTGACCATGACAATAAAAGTCTTTCTGATATGAGGAAAGACTTGAGCGAGTTTGTGATGATTTGAAAATACTTTTGTTATTACTTGTGTGTTATATCCAGTTGCAACCAAAGACTGGTCAAACATGAATAAAAATAAGAGTGGGATTGGTGGAGAGTTTGATAAAGCTGATGAAAAGCAGAAAAAC
The DNA here is from genome assembly GCA_902685375.1 of Neostethus bicornis. Lineage (NCBI taxonomy): Eukaryota > Metazoa > Chordata > Actinopteri > Atheriniformes > Phallostethidae > Neostethus > Neostethus bicornis. The sequence goes on from CACRXE010000083.1 coordinate 65,283, forward strand.
CTCATCAGGCACTAATGGTTGAAGAGATCATTGGGGAGCAAGATCATAACATACAAGAATTTCTCACTTCCGCACACCGGTGCCATCCTAATCAACAGTCTCGTCACCTCTCGTCTCGACTATTGTAATTTACTTCTCTTTGGCCTCCCTCTGAAATCTCTTAATAAACTTCAGCTGGTACAAAACTCCTGTGCCTCTAGCCATTTAGAAATCAATTTGTATGTTTTTTTTTTTTTTAAACCTGTCCTGTCCGGCGTTGTGACAAGCAGAATGATGATCTGTATGTCTGTATTGCTGGACAGTTTTGTTCTACCAGGGTCAGCACCATGTGCCGACCCTGGAATTACTAAGGAGGGGGGGGGCAAGGGGTAGGTGGGGTGAAACACAGTAAACAGTGTGTGCGAGTGTGAGTGAAAGTACATGCAGGCTGCCAATGTGAACCATGTGCTCATTAGGACCAACGGATCGTCACAGGCCCCAAAAGATTGGAACGAGGGAGGCAGATACACACGCAACCCGGGCCCACGCCCATCCGGATCCCGGGACCCCGAGACCGGGCCGACAGTATATTTCTAATAGTAATTACTTTACTTCCATTCAGTAAAATATTTTAACCAAAAACACTTTTCCTAAAGAGAATAATACTGTCTCTTCTAACTGCCCTTGTAGTTCTCATGTGGGCAATTTTTAAAAGTTAACAGACTGTTAAAGAGGAAGGAATGATAAACCATGAATGGTTTTATGCATTCGACAGAAATTTGAATATTTGGCCATATTTTCCCAGCTCAGCAATGGAGGGTTTTCTAAAATTTGACAATGGTAAGCAGTGTTTGGGCTTTGTCCAATTTTTTTTTTACTTAGTTTGCAAAATGATTAAATATGGGACCAGCCTTTCTGTGTAAAACAATGACAAAAACTGTAATATGAATCATGGCATGTCAAGTTCTACATTTATTTGTTAATTTTCTTGATTTGTAGGGTTGTGAAAGACCTAAATTGTCAAACCAAAGCAGGATAACTTCTATACTGTTCAGTAAAATGGACGAATCTCCAGTAAACTTCACACGAAAAAAGAATCAGGTTAATGTGTGTTGATTTGAAAATAATTTTTTGGCCTTTTGGTACTGTATATCCAGATGCTCCTACAGACAGGTTTACCATGAATACAAAATGGCGATTAGTGGAGAGAATTGCTGAAGCTGACAAAAAGTAGGTGGAAAAAATCCGATCTGGAACATGTGGTTAGTGAGATCATTGGGGTTCAAGATGATAACATTCAAGATTTGCATGGTATTTGAATTTCTGTTTTTCAAACGTATGAAGAACGGCACAGTGTGGATGTCAATGTTCCTAAAAACTAAGAGCCTATTTTCCGCAAGTGGATAGAGAGTTATGTTACAACCCTCATCAAATTTACTCTATACATAAACTTGACAGATGAATTGTAGTATTTTAATTCTAAGGACAGCCAGTTCAAAAGGTAGAGTACTGGTTATTCTGGAATTGAAACTTTTTCCATGGAAAAAAAAATAAAAAATGAGATTTCCATATTTAGTTTCCTGGTACCTGACAGGTTGTAGCTGCAGACGTTTATGATCAAAGATTTTGGTTATGAAAACATTCATCCATTTTTAATACCCATCATTTATCTAAGTTGTGGGGGTACAAAAGCTTATCTCGACTGGTTACAGGTAAGAGATGGGGTACACTCGAATCACGCGGCTATGGCAACAAATTGTGAAAAATAGACCAGTTGTGTCAGTATAAAGATTCTTTGTAAAATCTTGAAAAATTGGATAACATCGGCAGAATTTCTGATTTTCAATTCTCCAGACACTACAGGTGGGAGCAATTTGGTCGGTTTTGCTGTCAATATTCACTCACTTTGCAACACAGTTGTAATGGGAGGAAAGGGGAAGGGTGGAAAGGGTTAAGAGGAGTGTGTCCTCTTAACCCTCTTAACGTATTAAAAAAAAAAAAGAATATTTCATACGTTTATCTTTTAATTTAAACAAAGAAAACTTTCAGCCTAAAAGGCAACAGCGTGCAACAGCTGGGGGGTGCTGTGTAAATGTTGATGCATGTGTGCAGTGTTTTTTATGAGTAAAGAAGGTCATGGCTACCAAAATAACCTCAAGAAAATTTTTTAATTCTTTATATTTTGTCTTTTTCCTTCATGCATTACCATACAGAGTTAATGTTTAAATACATTTATACAATTTTCATAAGAACAACAACAAAAAATGCACTGACATAATCAGCCTTCATCTATTCCTTAAACTTCAGTGTTGATGACCTGTACTTGGATTTAAAAAAAAGAGATGCATTGTTATAATGTTTCAACAATCATTTGATTTAGGCAGCCACAGTCCACTTATAACTTGTTAGAGAAACCCTGGTCTATACAAAACACTGATCTACTGTTCAGGCAGACTTGGAGCCAGCAAGCCTCTGTCTCAATCTCTGTTATGAAATACAATTTTGCTTCGAAGTATTGTTCTGAAGTAGTAATTACAACATTGTTTGGAATTGAGTTTTGTAAACAGAACTTTCTAGGTTTTCCTTTTAAAAAAATTTCAAACTTTATGAAAAAAAATTTTTTTTAAACACTATGAAAAAATTTTTTTTCAAACATGAAAAAAATGTCTTCAGTTTTTTCTCCAAACACAATTTTATACCTTCAATATTTCTCAAAAGAAACTTTTACAATAGCTTTAGCAATCTCTGGCATTTTTCCAATAGATAAACCAAACGGGGTGAGAGAAGCCTGGGCTTCGAGTGCGAGGCTGTTGCCCCCGTGTACCTGGAGAAGCGGAAGATGACGGATGGTCGGATCTATTCCAGAAGGTTACATCATTTTAGCAGTGTGGTCCAGGCCTCTTGAAGTCTGTCCAGTAGTTCACCAACTCTTGTGAAGTTTTAAGAATGTATGTGATGATCTTTGAGTACTCACACCGGTCATATCTTGTGTTAAAAGCCTTGAACTGTGAAGGATCAGGTGGTGATGTGGGTGCAAGTCCAAGCTTTTTCATGCACATTCCAATATAAGCATCCTCTATGTTGAAGGGTTTGATCAATTTAGAGACTTCCACGAATTTCAATGGAAGATCATTAGAGAAGACGTACCCCATACCCATAGTGTATAATGGGTATATTGGCTCTGGAAAAAGATCTTCTGAAACATACACCTTTGAGTCTTTTGAACGAATGACTTTACTATTGAACAACAGCATTCCTGTGAGGTAGTTCACCTTGGGAATTTCTGGTTTTTGCAGCATTTTCACCAGATTGTCAATGTTCAAAAACATGTCAGAGTCTATCTTCATGGCAAATATTGCTTTTTGGCAGTGTGTGGCCAACCAGTCCATGATCACCATGGTTTTTATGGTCAGGTTCCGATATGTGTCCATGAAGTCACTCTGGATCAGGTCATGATGCTTCAAATTCTCTTCATTAAGCTTCTCAAAATCATCTTCACCAGAGAGACCCAACACAAACAGAGTGACCACTAATTGACCCTGAACCAGGCTTTCATTGCCCCATGTCTGCCGGATTGCATGCCGAGCTTCAATGTTACTTGGTGCTACTGGAACCATCAGAACCAGAAAGGGGGTTTGTTTTGTGCAAACCTCTTTGTTATCCATAATAAAGTGGTAGTTGCGTGGATACGCCTGGTGGTACTGAGTAAGCACAATTGGAGCCTCAGTGGGTTTTTTTACTTCATGAAGAATAGTGTTGTGCTTTGAATAGTGTTTGTACATTGGAGGTTGATAATTATTTAAAAGCTTATTGATGTGTATGTGCTCCGGAAATAATTGCCACCATGACATAGTATTGTGAACGAGGGGAAAACAGACAATAACAACAAGAAAACAAAGTACAAACAGTAACTTGAACCAATAGAGAACTGAAGGTTTCTTCTGTTGGCACTGGCTCTCAACACAATGTCTGAAAACAAAAAGAAGAAAAACAGGTTATTGTTTCTGTCTTGTAGGAATATCTGGTCATAAATTCTGTCAATTTTGGATGCTTCCAAGTGGTTTGCCAAAAATTTTGAAAACATGCAACATGTAATAAGATTAATTACTTCATAACCTGTTAATGTAGATGATCATAATTCAAAATAACATGGGGATAATAGCCTTGTGACTGACTGGTCACCACCCAAACCTTGTCCTACATCTTGCCTGCTAACTAACCTGGATAGGCTTGATCAATTATCATCGGATATTGGCCGAAACCGTTCAGAAAATGAATGGAAGGAAATAAAACAAAACCTACTTTCTGTCTTTTTCTAAGAAAAAAATGTCAAATTTGAAGGACTAAGCAATCCTGTGTCAATGCAAAAATATGTTCTTTAAAAAGTTTCCAAACTGGGCGTTCAAACACCAAGATTTGAAATAGAAATCAAAGTACAATTGCAAGGTGCTCTCCTACAGCAAAATACCACATCTGATTCAAATGACAAAAAATATAAAAGCTTGTTAAGTTTTGAGCATCAACCCTCTACTTCAATCAGTCTAGGGAGAGTTTTCTTTCTCTTTTAGTCAAGCAGTCTGTTCAGAAAAAAATGAGTCAATAGTGTATTGTTCATGAAGGATATTCTCACACTTGTGCGGGGTTTGTTTTGCACGCTATTATGATTTATTCCTACAGATAACTGTATGTAAAGAGTATGTGCCAACTTTTATAGTATAAATGTGAGCCAAATTTGGTCTGCAATGTCATCATATCTGGTACATCTGCAAAGCTACAGAAGCTCGTCCATATTTTTCAATCCTATGACTATAAAAAAAAAGAATTGTTAGTGCTGCTGTTATTTTAAAAGGTATTCTAAAAAAACATTCAATATAAGCTTTTGAAATAAGAATGCATACACACATACAAAGTAAAATTCCTGGTTACTGGTGAAGAACCTTTTTGCTTATGTTTGGCGAAAACTCAAATAATAACTAAGTCACAACTATTGACAGAGAACAAATTTGGATTGTCTCCTACATGATGGCTTTGTATCTATTAAGCAAAGATAATTTTACACATTTTTAAACAATGTATGGATTTTAAAACAATGTATGGATTTATGTATGGATGGATTGATTGACGCTTCAATCAATAAGTAGGAAATTAAAAACAGAGCGACTTTCACGTTGACTGCTTAACCAAAAGGTTGTTGTGTCTTTAGGTGGGAGAGAATAAAGTGAGGAGGGAATTCAGATCTAACAAAATGTTTCAAAGGGAAAACTTTTGTTTTTACAAGTTGCTGCAGCGGCTAAAAGTCGAAAAATGTTCAAATCCTGTCAACACGACACACGCAGCGCAAATTTCTACAACAGTTTTATAGCTACATGGCATAACTGCATGACTATTTGATGGTTAATAAGATAAATAGATGGACGGATGGACGGATAGATAGATAGATAGATAGATAAATAGAGAGAGACAGAGAGAGATAGATAGATAGATAGATAAATAGAAAAACTGTATTGATCTCCTGCAGGAGAAATTCTGGTCTCCAGCAGCAACAGAAATCATACAGGATGTACATGCAAAATAAATAAAACAACATACATACAACAATAAAATAGAACTCAGTTCCTTCCAAAAACATCTGCTTGATTAAATTGGCCTAAATAAAACGACCCCCTTTGGTTACAGAAACTTTTAGAAATCCAGGAACTCAAAGAAATGATTCAGAAGTACTTTATTGTGCCATCACGTGGGATATGTATCAATCATGAAAAAAAGAATAGGGTAAGTAACAAAAAGAATGATAAAAAATAGAAAAAAGGGAATATTGTGAAAGTAAGGAATTGAACAAGTTATGTTATTTAAAATCTGTTAACAAGCGGAACAGAATATGCATGAGTAAAAAGTGATATAAAGTGATGAAAAGTGACACACATACACAAATGCAGAATTATTTTGCATTTCATTGTCAATGAAACGGTACCATACCATTTCAATATAGTACCGACAATCCGACCTTGATGATGACTCATTTTGAACATTATGTCCCAAACAATAGGTAACAGGTAGGTTTGCTTTCACCTGCTTCTTTTTCGACTTCATTTTTTTCCGAAACCTCCCAAAAGCATCATCAGTTAGTTTGTTGTAGCATTAATATATTTTTATTAAATTTATTTCTAAATATTCACAAATCTTCAAGTTTATTTTCGCTGCAACAGAAATACTTTTGTTACACAGCTGGAAAATATGTTAGTCTAAAACCTCACCTGTTCAGTTCTTTTCCACTTGAGCTGCTGGTCTGATCCATCCCGATTAAAGCGACCCTAGTTTTCTTCATGGAGGGACACAATTTGATCCTTCAATCTATCAGGAGGAAATTAAAAACAGAGCGACTTTCACGTTTAATGCTTAACAAAAGGTTGTTGTGTCTTTGCGTGGGAGAGAATGAAGAGAGGAGAGAATTCAGATCTAAAGAAATGTTTCAAAGTGAAAACTTTTGTTTTAATACGTTACTGCCGCGGCTAACCACTGTTAGTACTGTTACTGCTGCTTGTACCTCTCCCATCAGGGAAACGGTACAGGACCAAAAAACCACCACTCCACGTATCAGAGACAGTTTTTTTCTCCAGATCTGTGAAAGCAATCACCCCTCTAACCTCCATCCTTTTGCACACTCATCTGACTAGTACCAAGGACCCTTTACACTACAGCAACACACACTTCAACAACATTGCACTGTTAATTATTTTTGTTAAAACATCCAGTTGCCTATTTATACTGTTTTTATGTCTTTTTATACTGTTTTTGTTATTTTTATAGTTACTTTTAATTCTATGTTTTTTAGCTTGATGCCAGTCTAAATATCCCTGTGAGAACAGTGACAATAAAAAAATCTTGAATCTAAAAGCCTAAAAATGTTCAAATCCCGTCAACCCGACACAAGCGGCGCAGATTTTTTTCTTTCTAAATTCCCAAGAAAATAGACTAAACAAGAAACAACATAGAAAACATTTTTTTCTTCATTATCAATTATCCTTTTTTTGTTATAATTATCAATCATGAGAAATACGTTTTAAAAAAATATCTGAATAAGAAATACTTTTTACCCACACGTGGGAAAGTTGTGCGTTACAGCAGCAGCACTGTAATCCAAAAAATGTTACATAAATAACTATAATACATTTATTTAAAATGTTGTTGTTCCGAATAAAACTAGAGATGTAATTAAACATCTACAATGGCGAAGATTAGGAATCATTTTAGAAATAAAACTTAAAGTGGCCAGCATTGTGCAACATTTTTACTTCAAAATGTCGAAGTTTGAATTTAAATTCCTTCAGTTACTGCAGTCATAATGTATATATTTTATTAAATAAATTTAAATATGAAGATAGTCATAGAGAGTTGCTGCCAAAAGAATTATTTTATATTTCTTTTGGGTTTCTAGGCATTTCTTGAAAAACACTTCTGAGGTTCTTTTTTTTGTAGTATTTTTATTTCAAATATTTTGATTTTTGAACATCAGATATATTTCCTTAATATCTCTCAATCAATGAGTTCATTAGCGATAGGAAAGTTTTTCTACTCACATTGACATGTTTTATAACTTCATGACTATTTGACGGTTAATGAAATATCCCGCTTATTGGCTACAGAAAGTTTTAGAAATCCAGGAACTCAAAGAAGTGATTCAGAAGTACTTTATTGATCCCTCAATTAGGATATTTGTGTGTTACGGCAGCACAGGAATCATAAAAAAAGAATAGGCCAAGTAACAAAAAAAATCGTAAAAAAATAAAGGAATATTGTGAAAGTAAGGAATAAAACAAGTTATGTCATTTAAAATCTGTTAACAAGCGGAACAGAAAATGCATACGGAGCTAAAAAGTGACAAAGTGATGAAAAGTGACACAAATGAACAAATGCGGAATGGTTTTGCATTTCATTTCATTGTAAATGATATGGTACCATACCATTTCGATATGGTACCGACAATACGACTTTAATGATGACACCTTTAGAACATTATATCCCAAACAATAGGTAAAAGGTAGGTTTGCTTTCACCTGCTTCCTTTTCAACTTCATTTTTCTCCGCAAACCTTTTAAAAACATTATCGCCCAGTCTGTTGTAGCATCAATACATTTTTATTCAATTTATTTCTAAATAGTGACAAATCTTCAAGTTTAGTTTCGCAGCAACAGAAACATTTCCGTTACACAGCTGGAAAATATATTATTCTAAAACCTCACCTGCTCAGTCTTTTCCACTTGAGCTGCTCTTCTGATTTATCCCGAATAAAGCGACCTTAGTTTTCTTCATAAAAAGACACAATTTGATACTTCAATCAATCAGGAGGAAATTAAAAACAGAGCAACTTTCACGTCACTGCTTACCAAAAGGTTGTTGTGTCTTTGCGTGGGAGGGAATGAAGAGAGGAGGGAATTCAGATCTAAAGAAATGTTTCAAAGTGAAAACTTTTGTTTTTACATGTTACTGAAGCGGCTAAAAGTCTAAAAATGTTCAAATCCCCACAACGCAACATACGCGGCGTCGTCTTAAATAACCCAGTTGGCTATTTAAACTGTTTTGTCTCTTTTTATGCGATTTTTGTTATTCTTACTTTTATTTCTACATCTGATTTTATTATGCGTGCCTTGTTTGGGTCCGGGTGTGTGTGTGGGTGTGCGTGCGTGTGTGTGTGTGTGTTTCTTTTTAGCCTGATACTTGTCTAAATTTTACTGTGAGAACAGTGACAATAAAGAATCTTGAATCTAAAAGCCTAAAATGTTCAAATCCCGTCAACCCAACACAAGCGGCGCAGATTTTTTTCTTTCTAAATTTCCAAGAAAATAGACAAAAAAATAAAGCAAATGGGAAACATTTTTTTTTTCCGTTCCGTCATCTTCCGCTTGTTCCGGGGTCGGGTCGCGGGGGCAACAGCCTCAAACGGGCAGCCCAGGCCTCTCTCTCCCCGGCTGCATTCTCTAGCTTACCTGGAAGGATCCCAAGTCGATACTTGGGATCGAAACATTTTTTTCGATCATAAATAATTATTTCATAATTATATATATTGGTGTTGTTATAAATTTTTAGAAATAAATTAAAAATATATATCTGAATCAGAAATGACGTTTATACACACGTAGGGAAATTTGTATGTTACATCAGCAGTACCGTAATCCTAAAAGTGTATTACATAAATAAGAATAATACATTTTTAAAAGGAAATAATGTTATTTTTAGGAATAAAACAAGTGGTGTAATTAAAAATCTGTATTGGATCTGGATGATTTGGATCTCTCAGAGGTTTTCTCTGGGAGGGACCAGGATGGACAGGATTAGAAATGAGTATATCAGGGGAACAGCACATGTTAGAGATTTGGGAGTAAAGTCAGACTGGCCAGACTGGGATGGTTTGGACATGTGCAGAAGAGAGAGGGAGAGTACATCGGACGAAGGATGTTGGATTTGGAACCACCAGGAAAGAGGGCTAGAGGAAGGCCAAAGTGGACGTTCATGTACGCAGTGCAGGAAGACATGAAACTAGTTGGTGTGACGTTAGTTCCTGCGGTCACAATGTATTGTTTTATTAAATAAATTTAAATCTGAAGGTATTCATAAAGAGTTGCTGGCAAAACTGGGTTTAGCATTCTTAAAATTAATTTTTAAAAAACACTTTTTGAGGTTTTTTTTTTTGTTTTGAGTTCAAATATTTTGAGTTTTGAACATCAGAAATATTTTCATAATGTCTCTCTTAGTGAGTTCATCAGTCCGCTGATCAGAGCAACGTTTTTGGAAGATATCGAAACATTTTACTATTAGTTTAGAAATGTAACTAGATTTTAACTGAAGAAAACTGAGGGGGGGGGGAGGCAAGTAGTGCTTGGATTAATATTCCTGGGTAAACTAAAATAAAGCTGTCTTTCGGTGCTTTGGTTTTCCAGAAGTGAACTAGTGGAACTTGTTTGTTAATCTCTTTCCTGTTGTAACATCCTCAGACTAATGATTGTTTTTAGTCCTTTTTTTATTTCAGTCTTTTTCATTTGCTCCTAAACTTCTTATTATTTAAAACTGATCACCCAACGTGTGTTTAGTGTCTGGTTTGCTTGTAAAATCTCAATTATTTTTAATGTATTCTTTTTTTTTTAACTAATTTCTTTCAAACATATATTTGCACAGGAAAAGAAGGTATTTTTCCACTCATGTTACACGACCTATCAAAAAAAGCTTAAACATTTACCAAAGACGTAATACTCTTGATTAGTTATTTGTCATTTTTAAAATTCAATACAATTATATTTGTATTGCCCGAAATCACAAAACAATTGTCTCAACAGGCTTCAGATTGCAAATTGGAAAAAAAAAAAAAAAACAAACAAACAAAAAAAAAAAGTTAGAAAAAAGGAAGAGGAAAGGTATTGCTCAAATTTTGAAAAAGGAAAAAAGGAAGAGTGCTACTCGAGTTTTGTAAAGGAGTTGAAACAGGCACTTGTTGGGCGGGAGATGCTTCCAGACGACTGGAAAACTACAGCTAATGTGATCAGAGAGACTGGTAAGAGAGTTGGTGTGTCATCTGGAAGGAAGATAGACTTGGTGGTGGAATGAGGAGGTGCAGGATTGTATTAAAAGAAAGAGGCTGGCTAAGATGAAATGGGACACAGTGAGGACTGAGGAGAGTAGGCAAGAGTACAGAGAGATACGGCATAAGCTTGGGCCACTCAAGCAACTTTATTTTCTTTCTTTGAGATCACTTTATTGTTTTTTGGCCTTATGATTGGAATCATTGTCTTGCTGAAATGTCCAACCTATTTTCATGGTCAGCTTTCTGATGGATGGCAGCAAGTTTTTAATCCAAAATGTCCAGGTACATTTCTCCATAAATTCTGCCTTCAACAATATGAAGTCTGCAAGTACCCCTTTACGAAAAGCATACCGAGACTATAATGCTTAAACCCCAAACTTAACTGTTGGTATGATGTTCTTAGGATGCAGTGCCATTTCTTCTCCAAACATGGTGTGACCATCAAAAAGTTAATTTTTTTCTTCTATCTGACCATAATAAAGTCACCCAATAATCCACAGGGTTCTCCAAATGTTGTTTTGCAAACTTTAACCAAGCTTCAACATGCCTTTTGTTCAGCAATGTAGTCTTGCTTGACGTGCGTGCATGGAAGCCATGACGGTTCAGTGACGGATCCAGGATTTTCTAAAGGGGAGAGCCTGAGGTCATTGACAAAGCCAGTATATGGGAGGTTGGCAGTATACCACCCAGAACATTTTGAAAAACCAAGAGTCATTTTCCTGCATTTTGGTGGTCCATTCCCTGGCTCTGCAAGGGAAGAGCTTGGCTAGTCCCCTTTCCTTTCTTCTTCTTCTTCTTGTTTTTTTTTTTTTTTTTTTTTTTTTTTTTTGTGGACCAATAGGGGTCCCCCCCTTCCTGGATCCACCCATGTGAACTGATGCTTTCCCATTTCTGTGTAATGGCACCTAAAGTGCTCACAAGAACATTCAGCATTCAGGAAATGCACCTAAAACCATTCCTATCCAAATGCTTTTCAACAATAAGATTACAAAGATCTTGAGAGAGGTCTTTGCTCTTACCCATTGAGGAGTCTTTCCTGTGTGCATCCTGGTTAGTGAGAAGCCTTTATACACCACCAATAAGGACTAAAGCAGTTAGTATAATTTGGTACTAATATAAGGTTTGTCTCTCAATACTGGTGAGTTACGTGTGATCCCCTGGCTTTCAAAGCTATTTTGCACCTTTTTATCTTCATGTTTTCAATACTTTTACCCTGTGTCATTTGACTTTATTGATTATAACTCAACCTGTCTATGTAAATGTTCTGATTTCTTTTTATGAATTCAATATCTGGTCTCCTGGCTACATCTTGTGTAAACTTTGTGTCAACAGCCCTCTTAGAAATCCCTTTACTGATGAAAATTAGTTTTCTGGCAACCTTGAGCATATCCTGATATCTACTGGTATCAAAATAGATGACTGAAGAAATGCTGCTGATAGAGGTTTTTAACAATCTCTCGGTGTATGAACGCAATGCCTACATTTATTGGTTTAATCGTTAAAATTTATACTTATGATAAGTATGATTTATAAATGATTACTTTTACTTACAATGTAGAAGACATTTACTATTGTTATTAATTAAATGGTATAAAACTATATTCCTGTTCCTATTTAATAGAGGTTAGTTTAATGAAGTGACTTCAGATGGAAAGGCAACGTCAATATTCTATCCTTCTTTTAATTAAGTGTTTTTGCTGTACAAAAGCTGAATCTTTGGTTTTTGTTCACCATGCAAAAACAGGAACTTGTCTATAGTGATTATTTCCTTTGTAATGTAAAGTAGCGGCATGAAGTAAATCTGCCGGTTCGGGATCGAGCGGGCGCACCAGGAGAAAGCAGAGGGACAGACCATAAAACTAGTTCCAACATTATTTAGTAACACAATAAAAGAAAATATACTACAAATAGAAACACAACTTTAAAATGCTCTAAAAGATGTTAGTTCGTAAAATAAAGTTCAGGTGTATCCCACCGGAATATCTTGACAAGCCACTCACTCGACCATGCTCCGCTCCCTTGACGGGGGGCCACTCGCTCGGCCATGTTCTGCTCCCTTGACGGGGGCCACCTCAAACAGTAAGGATCCACACCCTGTGTCTTTTAGCAGGGGGAGCCCTCGCCGCACAGTGGTGTGCAGGCTGACACACCAACGAGCTACCAGCCTATAGTTCAAAAGGAGGGCACCCCGCTAGAGATGGCCAGCTCGATTTAAATTAACATACCGTATTGACATAACTACTGTATGATAACCGAGAAAAATATTTGCAAAGAATAGGAAACAGAAAAACTTGCTGAATCCTAATCATTTTTGTAATGACTTGAGACTTGGAGCGTATAATTCATCTTATTTTTTTTCATTGGATTTTTCTTTTACATCCCTCCGCCTGCATGTATATGTATATATATATTCTTATAGATATTCATTAACTACTTTATAAATTACATAAGTAAGGCATAAAATAATCTGAAATGTTTGTTTTAAGGTCTAACCTTTACTCGCTCTTACCCCAAGTAAAACTTCATGTAGATATTTCACAACTTTATCAAACAGTTTCATCTGCTTCTTGAGACTGAACAATTTTAAGTGAAATACACGTGTTCTAAAATTGGTTAATTGTTTCTGGCTACTAGAATGTGTTTAAAAATTCACCTTAATTAAGTTATAGAAATTAAATTAAAGTTTTAATTCTGTACTTTATTCATTCCCAAAGAGAAAATTTAGTGCTGCAGTGCAAACACAGATACCAAAACAAAAAGAGAAAGACAGAGAAACAAGAAAAAAACATAGATTAAATACCTTAAGAGGACCCAAATTTACAAATCAGATACAAAAAGAAGAAGCCTGTTATAAAAAACAAATAGACCAAAGAAAAAGGAATAGGCTGAAGCATAGCTTGTAACTGCCTATCATTATACATCTATTTACATTTAACTGAAACAATCAAACAAAAAATAAATGTACAAAGTCCACATCTCCAATCAAATAGAAAACCTCAATAAACTTTATACTATCCTCTTTTCTCTCTTTTTTTACTTTTAACTTACTTATAACCACTAACATTTTTATATTTAAGATGTTGTTTTAATTTTAGGAAAGAAGAACATGTTTTAAATTCATCACTGAGTTCATTCCATAATTTTACTCCAACAACAGAAACACATCTTGATTTTACCAAGGTGCTTACTTTAACACGTTCAAAAATATAACATCCTCGTAAATTATGATAACCGACTCTAAATTTTAAAAAAACTTTGCATACTTTTTGAAACTAAATTATTTTTAACTTTGTACATAATCTGTAATATTCTATTACTTACAATATCTTGTAGTTTTAAACAGTTATTCTGAATAAACAGTTGATTTGTGTGTTCATAAAATCCAACTCTGTTTACTATTCTTATTGCTTTTTTTTGTACTTTAACAAGTGAATCAAGTTAGCCTATTCTAAGTTAGTTTTAGCACTTTTCAATATTCTGCTCTTTGCCTGCACTCAGAGACAATCTTGTGACTCTTTGCTGACAAAAAGTGCTTCCCAGGGGGAGGTACTGTATTAGGGCATGTTCTGTGTGTGTGTGTGTGTGTGTGTGTGTGTGTGTGTGTGTGTGTGTGTGTGTGTGTGTGTGTGAGTGCTTCACTAAGCAAGAGGATACTGAACAGAAGTTTTCCCTCTCTTCATCATTCCACAAGTTTTAACCAATGCCTGAAACACACCCTCGTCCATTGTAATGATCAACTCTTATTTAAAGAAAAAAAAAAGTCTATACATTCTATCAAATGCAAACAAATACAATAATAATAAAAAAAGAATCATTCAAAATTGTGGGACAACATCACGAGAAGAGTCATTCATTGCCCATCACACCCTGTGTTGACAGAAAGTTCTGATCATCAATTCATTCTGACACATTGTTTCGTTAATATGACCTCTACAGTCATTCATTGCCCCTCAAGCACTCTTTTGACAGTTAGTTTTTGACCTTTGACCTCTAGGGTCATTAATAACCCATCAAGCACTCATTATTGACAGTTAGGTTTTGACCTTTTGACCTGACCTTTGACCTCTGGGGGTCATTAATCCCCCATCAATCATACTTTTGACATAAGGTGAGTTTATAATCTCTCTCTTGTCCATATTTTTATCCTATGACAATATAAAAAAGAAAAGAAATGTTTATTTATAATTGTCTACCGTCCACCAGGACCTTATTCAGAATTTTTAACCGAGTTCTCTGATTTTCTGTCCAGTGTAGTTTTAGATTCTGATAAAATAGTGATAGTAGGAGATTTTAATATTCACGTTGATGACTCTAGCGATTGCTTAGGAAATGCTTTCACTGCTTTACTAGATCATGTTGGTTTCACACAAAATGTAAATGAACCTACTCACTTTCACAAACACACATTGGACCTAGTTCTAACCTATGGTGTAGAGATTAGTCAGCTTAGCGTCTTTCCTCATAACCCTGTACTTTCAGACCATTTTCTAATTACGTTTCAGTTTTTATTAAAAAATGTGTCTGCCCCAATGAAAAAAACACAACTTAGAAGAACGTTATCTGAGCGATCTGTGTCTGAGTTTAAATGTCAAATTCAGCCAATACTTAGTACCATATTAAATGAATTTACTGACAATACCTCTTGCAGCTCTAGTCGCAGTATTCATGACCAGTATGTCGATAGTGCTTTCCAAAGTCTTAGGGACTCACTAGATTCTGTCGCGCCTTTAAATTCCAAAGTTATTAGACGGGACCGAGTGCCACCTTGGTTTAACTCTGATACACGCTCTCTTAAACAAGAAACCCGTAAGCTAGAAAAAGAATGGCGGCGTTCTGGATCAGAGCAATCTCGGAACGCCTGGAAACGTAGCCTCCTAGATTATAAAAAATCTTTGCGTAAGGCTAGAAACCAGTACTATTCAACTTTAATAGCGGAGAATGAAAATAATCCTAGATTTCTTTTTAGCACTATAGCTAGGCTGACCAGCAGTCACAACACAATAGAGCCTTCTATCCCAGTTACTCTAAGCTGTGAAGATTTTCTTACATTTTTTAATGATAAAATCTCAAATATAAGGCATAAACTGAATGAACTTATTCCTACAATTAGTCCAGAGCAGGCTGAAGCTGCAGAAATGAAAGCTTCTCTAAAAACTTCTGTAACATTAGATTGTTTCACTGCTATAGACCAAACTGAGCTAACAGATGTTATTACATGCTCCAAAACATCAACCTGTCTTTTAGATCCAATTCCAACCAAGCTTTTCAAAGAAACGCTACCTGTAATTAACAAACCTATTTTAACTATAATAAATTCCTCCCTAGAAACAGGATATGTTCCACAGTTATTTAAGCATGCAGTTATTAAACCGCTTCTAAAAAAGACCAATTTAGATCCCAGCATTCTGGCCAACTATAGACCAATATCAAATTTACCTTTTATGTCTAAAATTCTAGAAAGAGTTGTAGTTAAGCAGCTGAACCGTCACCTGCAGGAAAATAGTCTTTTTGAAGAATTTTAATCAGGTTTTAGATCACACCACAGCACAGAAACTGCACTAGTTAGAGTGACAAATGACCTTTTATTAGCCAAAGAAAAGGGACTGGTTTCAATCGTAGTTCTCTTGGACCTTAGTGCAGCCTTTGACACAATTGACCACAGCATTTTACTTCAAAGATTAGAATATGACTTAGGGATCAGAGGAGCAGCTCTTCAATGGTTTAAATCTTATTTATCTGATAGATACCAGTTTGTTCATGTAAATGATCAGTCCTCTACTTCTACCAAAGTTAGTTTTGGTGTGCCTCAGGGCTCAGTTCTTGGACCTATTCTGTTCATGCTCTACATGCTGCCTCTGGGAAACATAATCAGAAAACACAGTATTAATTTTCACTGTTACGCAGATGATACACAATTGTACTTATCAGTCAAACCTGACCAGAGTGACCATATAGAAAAACTTAATACCTGTATCAGGGACATAAAGACTTGGATGACAATCAATTATCTCCTTTTAAACTCAGATAAGACTGAAGTTATTGTAGTAGGTCCTAAAAATCTGAGAGATGTTTTTACTGACCAAGCAGTCTTCTTCGACGAAGTAACTGTGGCCTCTGACCTCACCGTTAGAAACCTAGGAGTTTTATTTGATCCAGATTTATCATTTAAAGCTCACATAGCACAGACTTGTAAAACTGCATTCTTTCACCTTCGCAACATTTCTAGAATCCGAAATATCTTATGTAAAAGTGATGCTGAAAAACTCATCCATGCATTTGTTACATCGAGATTGGATTATTGTAACGCTTTGCTCGTAGCATGCCCTAAGTCTTCCCTAAAAAGTCTTCAGCTGGTTCAAAATGCAGCAGCACGACTATTAGCAGGAACTCATAGAAGAGATCATATTACTCCCGTGCTAGCATCTCTCCATTGGCTTCCTATTGAGTTTAGGATCAAGTTTAAAATCATCTTACTAACCTACAAGGCCCTAAACGGCATGGCTCCATCTTACATTAGTGAACTTATAGTACCTTATCAACCAAGCAGAACACTCCGCTCACAAAATGCAGGGCTGTTGGTGGTTCCTAGGATTTCAAAAAGTACAGTTGGAGGTAGAGCCTTTAGCTACCAAGCTCCAGTTTTATGGAATAAGCTCCCAGCTCAAGTGAGAGAGGCAGACAGTGTTCTTACATTTAAAGGGAGGCTTAAAGCATTCCTGTTTGAACAAGCTTATCAACAGGCCAGATAGAAACAGTTTCATTTAGCTGATATAATTAATAGTTGGCTGCTAGATAGTAAAAGCTGGGGAAAGTATGGTACATTGGGGTTCTGTCCTCTAATTCTATCTACTATTCTCTGCCAGACTGTCTTGGCTCTTTCCCCCTACCCCCTACTCTAACCCTCTACCCTAAACCCCTGGCTTGCTATCTCATTCATTGTTCTAAATTGTCTGATTATTTAGAATTACACTGCTAGTTGGTACAATACAATTCACATGTTGTCCACCTCTCTCCCTCCTCTCTGGGAGAGAGCCTCATCCAGGACTCTGCGTTCCTGTCCTGGGCATGGCCACACCGAGGAGACCTCCGCGCTTCTTCATCCCCGCTCCATCAGGACGAAATCCATCTACTCATCTCTGCCGTGGGCATCGCTGGGCTGAGGAGTCTCCCGTGTCTCCTTCAGGATGAAGAACATCTACTCATCCCCGTACTGGACATCTCCGGGCTGAGGAGTCCCCCGTGTTTCCATCAGGATGAAGAACATCTACTCATCCCCGTACTGGACATCTCCGGGCTGAGGAGTCCCCCAGTGTTTCCATCAGGATGAAGAACATCTACTCATCCCCGTACTGGACATCTCCGGGCTGAGGAGTCCCCCGTGTTTCCATCAGGATGAAGAACATTTATTGACTTCTTTAGATATTTAGCTGTAGATTAGAATAAGCTAATACTTAAACAATAATCTTTGACACATTGTTTGCTCGTCCCGGGGGAGGGATCTCTCTTTCACGTGGATCCCCATGAGGTTTCTTATTTTTTCCCCACTGATGGGTTTTTTAGGAGTTTTTCCTCACCGAGAAGGAGAGTCTAAGTGCATTAATGTGCTAGTCTTGTTTAGTTAGCATTTGTTAGTTATTTTTCTTGTTGTGTATTTGTGTTTATACATTCCTCTTTTTCTTGTGAAGCCCATTGAGACGGACATTCTGTGATTTTGGGCTATACAAATAAAATTGAATTGAATTGAATTGAATTGAATTAGTGCTGCTGTTAGTTCTGTTTAGACAGGTATTTAAAAATAACATTTAATATATGCATTTGAAACAGTATATAAATATATATAAATATATATATATATATATATATATTTATATATATATATATATGTATACATTATTCCGTTTTTTCTTTCCAGAATAAATTCATTCAAATGTACATAAGGATATACAAATACCTGCACACACACACACATGCCCATACACATGTCTGCACACACATGCATGCATGTCTGTGCATGCATACACAGATACAAAGTACCGTAATTTCACGGCTATAAGGCGTATATAAAAGTCTTAGATTTTCTTAAAAAATGCGTCCCCCCTAGAAAGAAGAAAATATTTCGCCTCCCGCAGTCTCCGCCATGACCATAATTAGTATCATTTGTTTATGAAATTGTTATAAGCAGTGGTCCCCAACCACCAGGTGCACCACCCCTGGTGTGAGGGGCCTAACTAGTATTTTTGTTCACTTTGTTTTTGTGATGTCTTTTATTTTGAAGGTATGTTTACCGTTACCATGGCAACCAGAGTGCGTTCGAGCAGAGAGAATATTTCCACGTTATAAAGACACTGCTAATAAATTTTCTCGTGAAGACAACGTGGGTTTAAATGTATTATTATTGATTAAAAAAGCCAGTTTTTCCAGCTGGTCTTATCACCTGTAGACCGGTCCGTGAAAATATTATCAGACACTAAACCGGTCCGTGGCGCAGAAAAGGTTGGGGACCCCTGGTTCTAAGTACACTTTCAATTCAATCAATTCAATTCAATTCAATTCAATTCAGTGCACATAACTGAGACTGCGCCTTTTCGTACGGTGCGCCTAATGGTCGTGAAATTACGGTAATATAACTTTGTTGTTTATGTTTGAACAAAACTCAAATAATAACTAAGTCACAACCATTGACAGAGAACAAAGTACGAGTGTCTCCTACATGATGGCTTTGTATCTATTAAGCAAAGATCATTTTACACTTTTTTTAAAACAATGTATGGATTTATATATGTATGGATTGATTGACACTTCAATCAATAAGGAGGAAATTAAAAAGAGAGCGACTTTCACGTTTACTGCTCAACAAAAGGGTTGTTGTGTCTTTGCATGGGAGGGAATGAAGTGAGGAGGAAATTCAGATCTAAAGAAATGTTTCAAAGTGAAAACTTTTCTTTACAAGTTACTGATTACAAGATTCAGCAGAATTCTCTGCCACTGAAGCTGCTTAGTGGCAGACTGCAGGTAGTGTCCTGCAGGGTGGTACTCCAACATTGATTGTTCAACATGGATGTCAGTCTCTGCAGGACCCACCTGTCACAGTGAGTCCAGGAAGCAGCCCAGGACAGAGCTGGACTTTTTCCCCTCCCTCTCAGGTGCTGTTCAAGCAAACCACCCCTTACAGGATGACTGATGCCACCAGAGAGTCTTTGAGGGCCTTCAGGAGTGCCCTTTTCACTCCAAAAGACCGCAGTCTCCTCAGGAGGTAGACCCTGATCTGACGTTTCCAATACAGTGCATCAGTGTTTTGAGTTCAGCCAGATTAGTAGTTGAGGAGAACACCCAGGTATTTGTAAGAGACTGCCTGCTCAATGTTGATTCCCTGGATGTTCACCGGTGAGGGGGTGGTAGAATGATGTCTGTAAAATTTCACCACCATCTCCTTGGTTTTCCCTGCATTGATCAGAAGGTAGTTATGCGGACACCAGTCTGCACCAGTCCTCTGTGCTCCACGTCATTGTCATCACTAATGAGACCGACAATCGCAGTGTCAACAGAGAACCTCTGCAGCACACAGCCATCAGTGTTGTGTCTGAAGTCCTCAGTGTAGAGGGAAGGGGGAAAGGACAGTTCGCTGAGGGGCACTTGTGATGCTGTGTATGTGTATATGTACTATGTATATCAAAACAGATTAAGATGTATAATGACTATGGTAAAAAAGATAAGGGACAACGCCATAATGGCAGAAAGTTTATTTAGAAACATTTTTTCTTCCATGTTGAATCCGACATATTCTTCTCTTACACTCAACACAAAAGAAAATATTGCCCGCTAGGTTGGGGTTTTCCTCTTCTTCTATTTCATCTGCCACACCCTTCATCCTAGGCGTGGCTAGCAGAGTTCTTGACAATTCATTGGATGGACAGAAAGAGTGAGTCTAGGAAAAACTAGATATGAATGCCTGATGAAGAACAAAACACTCTTAGTGTGACATGCCGGTTTAATCACAAAAGTGTGGTCAACTTACAGTGGCTACACCTCCCATGGCAAGCAGGAGGAGAACTCTCTTTCTAACAGAATTGAAAAGAATACAACAGATTGAAAGTAAATATGTAAAATAAATAAATATGAAAGTAAATAATAGAAAAAAGATGTCACAAAGATTACATGAAAAAACATTTTTCTAAATAATAAAAACTTAAAACAGTTTATCAATAACTCTAACAGCCATTTCAATGCCCCAAAACATGTATTATTTTATTTTTTAATCTTTATGTAACCAGAATAAAAAAAACTAAGATTAAAAATCTCTTTTCCAAGAGTGTCCTGGGCAAGAGGCAAAACATACACAGGATGTTAACACTCATACAAACACATACTCAGCCCTTATAGTTACAAAATAAAATGGAATACCTAATTAAAACATTTACAAATTAAAGTGTGATTTCATAAGGAGTTAAAAGACTCAAAAATGAGTTCAATGAAATAATTTCCTTAAAATTCAAGTCTCTCTGCAGATTGTTCCAGGATTATGCAGCAGAATGTGTAAAAGCGCTTTCTGCTATTTTGTTAATAGGATTACCCAGCATATCAAATCACATCTCATCAACTGTCAATGCAGAGGCAAACAAATAAAGCAAATGTTAGCTTTCATACAATTAATGTATGTATAACAAAAAAGTTGTCAAACATAGAGACATTTGAAAATCATGTTTCTTGTTGAACACTACAAAGGTGTTAGTGAGCTGCTATTGTATCTGCCTTTTTCTTTTTATTCTTAATCTCTTTACTGCATTATTTAGATATAAGATAGAATATTTGGTATAAAAACAACGATAAACTGTTCTTAATCTGCTAAAAACATGTCACGCTACAAAGCTGTTGCAAAGAAACAATCCACATAACAGGTCATATCCACACCTTGTTGGATCCAGTGTAAGAGAAAAGCTGAGACCTTGGTATTTTGCTGGGAAATATTTAGTCTCAGGAAAACAATTTGGACAAATTCATGGCTTGAGTTCAGGTCCTGGAGAGAGAAATTCGCAGTATAATGTCATCTACCAGGCCACAGCATTTATGTGGGAAAATTTTTGACAATTAATTGGGTGACTAAAACAAGGCTGGAAAAACGAGATGTGTATGCCTGTTGTCAATTAGAAAATTACAAAGTTACAAGTACCATATGGCGCCATTTGCCACCTATACTATCATGCCTGATGAATAACAAAACACTTCTGGTGTGACACTTTAGGACATCTAACCTGGAGCTTTTGTCTCTAAAATGAGGGTATTATTACCTGTTCTTTGTTGCAGTCAACATGTGAACTATTTACATTTCAGCCGAACAAACCCATGAGCAGAGATATCTGAGCTAAATGAGTTTATGTCCACCTATCAAGTCAACCAGCATGAGACCTCTAATCTTGCAGACTTGAAGAGAACAGAACAGATTGAAAGTATATAGAATAAAATAGTTTATTTCTTTTTTTTGTTCCAAATTAGTGACATTGCACACAGTACTCTCCACTTAACCAATCTTGTGAACCATAAAGCAAACATTTTCAAACATGTAATATTAGGTCAAAACCTGCTACAAAGCATTTAAAATTAAATTAAGTTTCCATTGTACCAATAAGCATTTTTGACATATGTACATATTTTTCTTGGACAAATGACAAAGACCAAAAAGTTTATATGAACACAACAAAGTTCAGCAATGAACTCCATCCATAATTTTGTCCCAGTACCAAAGCATCTGTGAAAGGCTTGTGGTTGTTACCGCGATCAGTTTTGACAGACTACAGTCACTCAAAGAAAACCAAGGATGAATTTGAAACATGTTTTTTTCAGGTGGATCAGAGGGAGTAATGCCCAAATATTTTAGGCACATCCCCACATAGACATCTTCCAGAAAAATCGGCCTGATTTGAGATGATGCATTCAAGATTTTTTTAGGAAGATCCAGAGACATCACATAAGCCATACCCAAAGCATATGGAGGTTATTCTGGTTCGGGTATGACAAATCGTGGCATGTAGAACTTGTCAAATGGGTTTCTAACAACAGGGTTTTTCCATCATACTAATCCTGTAACATAGTTTGTTTTGGCTGTGTTAAAATGCGTTAACAATTCAACCAAATTCCGAACATTAAGCAATATATCTGAGTCAATCTTTAAAACATATGAAGTTCTAGGACAGTACTTTGCCACCCACTCCAGTAAAACCATTGTCTTGATGGACAAATTGTAATAACTGTCCTGGAAACTGCTCTGAATGAGGTCTTGATGCTTTTCATTCTCCTGTACGAGTTTTTCCTGCTGCTCTGCAGCATCAAGTCCTGTAGGTAGACCCAGTACAAACAAAGTCTCTACCAGCTGGCCAAGAACATGTTTTTTCATTCCCCATGTGACCCGGATAGCATTACGGGTGATGATGTTGTTTGGTGCAACAGGAACCATCAGGATAACAAAAGGAGTGGTGCTTTTACAAGTCGGTGTTTCATTCATGATGAATTCATAATTACCTGGATATTGCGGGTAGTAGTGGTTTGGGGCTGCTCTTTGGAATTGTGCATTAGAAGGGCTCAATAAATCTAATTCATTATGAAAAATAAGGAAGACTGTCATGCCAACGATGACGCAGAACAGCATCTTCTTCAGTGTGCAATGGCCCATTCCAACTACGGAGAGAATTTATATTAGCAAAATAACATTTGATTTCATCACAGTGACTTTATCATTATGTTTTTATGTATGTTCAACACAGGAAATAATTATTGCTCTCAAGGTAAGCTTCTACTTTGCTTTATTGTTAGGAACTAAATCAGCTGAATCTGATTTAGGCCATCTCCACACCTAGCCGGGTATTTTGAAAACCCATATCTGCTGTTCTCTGTTTTAGGAAAACGCTGGCGTCCACATGTATCCATTTTCAAAATATCTGCATCTACACGGAGCCGTATAAATGTGCTTCTAAGCGCGGTTATGAGGATGCCAGACAAGTAGTGAGCAGTATTTATCTAAACGTAAGCTCTGAGCTAGGAAAGTTCATGTGATGAATAATAGCCGATTGCAACGCTTTTCTTTTCTTTTGCTCCTCAACATGAAGCAAGAGCAGTTGAGAGTGGAAAAAAGGCAAGAAGAGAGGGTCTGCAATAGGATACAAAGTAATGCCTGTTTTTGTGGCCCACTGTCTGCTTTTGTAAATAAGGACGCACACGAATGACATGTGTGCAGTACTTGTCGCAGGTAGTGACGCATAAGAACGCAAATCTCCGTTTTCGCATGTCCACACGTAAACGCAAAAACGGAGTTTTCCAAAATCTCCACTTTGGCAGGAGTTTTCTAAAACGCCGGTTTTGAGTGAAAAAACCTCCGTTTTCGTGTGGACGGCAGGCCAAAACAAATAAAAGTACCGGTATATGCGTTTTTATAAATACCCAACTACGTGTGAACTTAGTCCTTACTGCAGGTCTCAATACAGAGGTTTATCAACTTTAAGGTTGTTAATATTTATTGATATAAATTATTTTTTAAATAAACATTTTTCATCTGGTATCCTTCTGGTACTTCAGTTTCCTCCCATCATCCAAAAAGATGTACTGTATGTTACGTTGATTGGACACTAAAATTGCGCCTTGAATCAGTTTGTGGGGATGGTTGTGTGCGTGGCCCTGTCTCTCGTCTGAAACCAGCGCCCCCCGCCACCCTATCAGAAATAAACGGTTCAGAAGACGAAACGAAAGCTTTTAATGTACAAATAAAATGATTAGTATTTTAAAGCACATTTAACTACTTTGTCTGGTCAATTTGAAAGAAAAGCAAGTGAGACATTCTGCACTGTCTGCCGACAGTCTGCACATTCATTTCAATCAGATGTGATCTTACCTGCGCACTGGTGGTGTCTATATTCACTTTTCTGATACATTAAGACATTTTTCTGTTTGTAGAATGTTTTCTCATCAGCGAGACTTCACCAAGTCTGCATGAACTAGTTTAATTTTTTATTGCTTTGCATTATTGACTACTGCTGCTGACTTAGATTGCCGTTAGCTATCTGAGTCCTGATCCTCTCATTGATGTGTGTGGAGATCCAAATAGATGATCAATAGAAGACAGATTTAAATGTAAATGCTCCAAACTACAATCGGAGCACTTCCACTTAAAGTAAGTTGAAAATAACCTGTGCAACAAGACTCTAGAGTGCCCAAATATGTAGATTTAAAAAGGCTTACCGTATTCAGCTGGTGGATCTCTGTAGTAGTAACATGAAACTCACACCAACATCGAACAGTGTCTTCGTCCTTATGAGCAGCTTCCGGGATGTGGAGTCACACAAATAAAGTATTTCTTATCAAATCAGTACAAAAATAAAATGTTTTTGTCTCTACAGATTTTACGCACAATATTGTTTATTTTAAAAGAAGAAAAAGGAGAAATAATAGATTACATGTCTCAAGAGTGTTTTATTTTCCATTTTTCCACATAAATAAAAACTCAAAACTGTCTGAACAAAATCACAAAGGAAGAGCTCCAATAGGTTTTTTATTTCCCCAACGCCCCTTTTCTCAATTTCCCATTTAACATGTGACATTAAATGGTATTTTATCAATCCCTAAGGTGGAGAACACGATAACGTCCACTAACTCTTTGGCAAAGCTTAGACTTTGCCGTATTACGTTTACCTTAGACTAACCTATTTCAGTTTATTATATATCAAATTTAGAATAAATTGATCTTCACATTTTCACCAAACTTTTGACATTAGTAGCAGATGGGGTATTTTAATGCATGGTTTTAATAGTTTTATTTCGTGTGTTTTTATTGTCTTGTGATTGTAACATGTTTTAACTGTTTTAATAAATTTTATTTACTTCACCTGCTACTAAGAAGTGGTGCAGTGTCTGATTAATATATAAGATGCAGCTGGGGCAGAAGGAGAGCGATTGTAGAGAGATCGAAGACAGAGATCTGAGAGCAGTAGAGAACCACCAAGGATACAAGCATCAGGGAGTAGGGATGGGAAATCCAAAGCCCCGTGAACCATCGAACAATTTCGAATCAATTTCCGAAAATAGACCCTCAGATTCGAATATTCCGAGCTCACAAAGAGCTCCGGGCAGCACGGTGGAATAGTGGGTAGTACAGTGGCCTCACAGCAAGAAGGTCGTGGGTTCGAGTCTCGGGTGGGGATGAGGCTTGGAACACTGTCCTTTCCGTGTGGAGTTTGCATGTTCTCCCCCCTCCAAAGGCATGCATGCTACAGGTTGATTGACCGGTGCCAAATTGCCTCCTAGGAATGAGTGTGTGTGTGGATGATTGTATGTGTGTGACAGACTGGCGACCTGTTCGGGGTGTACCCTGCCCGTCGCCTTAAATCAGCCGGGATGGGCTCCGGCACTCCCCGAAAGGGACAGACGGATAAGAAGATGACTGACTGAGTGACTGACAAAGAGCTCCATCTACAGGCTGAGGGGTGTAAAGGAAAATTCAGTGGAAAAAAGAAAAAGATAAATTATATGCTCCACGTCTCAAGTCATTACAAAAATTCAGCAAGTTTTTGTGCTTCCTATTCTTTGCAAATATTTTTTTCTCGGTTATCATACAGTAGTTATGTCAATACGGTTATGTTAACTTAAATTTTACTCACCCACAATAATTAAAAGAAAAAGACATATTTCACTCTGGTCATTTAAATTATGATGAAATGTTCAATAAAGCACAGACTGACCACACTGGGTGCTCCTGTCATCAATATGAATCATTAAAGACAACTGATGGGTGATAACTTTCCTCAGAGCAGTGGTTCTCAACCATGGGGCCGCGGACCGGTACCGCGCCATAGGTCATGTGGTTCCGGGCCACACAGAATGAAGAAATAACTATTATTTCCATTTGGTTTATTATTCAAGAATTAAGGTTGCCAAATTTGCTTCCTTACATCCAACAATGAATCACCTTTGAAGCATCGTTCCATTAAATTTAAACCCCTAAACTAGCAAAATGAATAAAAAAACAAATTCTATAAGATGCTTCTTTGCTAAGGGTGTCAGGTTTGGTCAGAAAGTCAGAGTGTTTTTTGTCCACTTCCTGTTTTATTTTGTAATCATTCACTTTATTTCCTTTCTGGTGCTTTCTCCACCTGAGAAAGCACTTCTCCCTCTATAAAATTTTTATCACTTGGTGCGTATTCGTTCCGGGGATGAATGGAAGACTGCGTTTAACACACCAATGGATCACTTTGAGTACTTTATAATGCCTTTTGGACTTACCAATGCTCCTGTGGTTTTTCAAAACTTAATTAATAATGTTCTGCAGTTCTTGCAACGCTTTGTTTTTGTTTATCTAGATGATATTCTGTGTTTTCTAGGAGCCTTACCGAACATAGGCGGCATGTTCGATTGGTACTTCAACATCTTTTGGAGAACAGGCTGTTTGTGAAAGATGAGAAGTATAAATTACATCCTTCCTCTGTTTCCTTTTTGGGTTTTGAAATAACTCAGGGGTGAAGTTAGGCCTGACCCTGAGAAGATAAAGGCCGTTCTGGATTGGCCCAGCCCAGTTAACCGTAAATAACTCCAGCGGTTTCTAGGGTACGCCAATTTTCTTCGTAGGTTTATTTGTGGGTTTAGTTCTGTGGTGGCTCCCCTCACGGGTTTCACTTCCTCTTCTGTTCCTTTTATTTGGTCAGCTGAGGCCGAGTCAGCCTTTTGGAAATTTATGTTCACCTCTGCCCCCATCTTGTCTCAGCCTGACCCTGCTCACCAGTGTATTGTGGAGGTGGATGCCTCGGCTTTTGGAGTAGGGGCCGTTCTTTCTCAGAGGGCGGGGGCAGTGGGTAAGCTGCACTCTTCTGCGTTCTTTTCCCGATGGCTTAATGCTAAAGAACGTAACTATGATGTGGGCAATAAAGAGCTCCTAGCCATCAAGCGCGCTCTTGAGGAATGGTGTGACTGGTTACAGGGGGCTGAACAACCATTCATAGTCTGGACGGACCATAAGAACCTGGCTTACATTCGGACGGCTAAACGATTAAACTCCAGGCAGGCTTGGTGGGCACTGTTTTTTGACCGTTTTAATTTTGTGGTCTCTTTTCGCCCTGGCTCTAAGAACGTTAAACCTGATGCCCTATCCAGACAACATGAACCTCAGAATCAGAATCAGAATGCTTTTATTGCCATGTCAGTGAAAAACATCAGAGACTAGGAACTTGTTCTGGTACTGGTGTGCAAACATATAAAATAAAAATAATAAAAATAAAATAAATAAAAATAATAATAATTTTTACAAAACTAAGAGTGCTCAGAAGAAAAAGAAAAGTAGTGCAATGTCATAGAAAATAATAGAAAATAATAAAGATAGTGAAGTGACAAGAGGGAGGTGACTAAGAGATGTGGGGATCCAGGTTATAAAGAGTTCATAAGTCCAACGGCAGAAGGGAAGAAGCTGTTTTTGTGGGACGTTCTGGTCCGAGTGGACCGGAGCCTCCTGCCCGAGGGGAGTCGCTCAAAAAGTCCATGTCCAGGGTGGGAAGGGTCAGCTACTATCCGACCTGCACGCCCCCGAGTCCTGGAGACGTACAGGTCTTCGAGAGATGGAAGGCTGCAGCCGATCACCTTCTCTGCGGAGCGCACAATGCGCTGCAGTCTGTGTTTGTTCCTGACTGTGGCTCCAGCGTACCACACGGTGATGGAGGAGGTGAGGACAGACTCGATGACGGCTCTGTAAAACTGCACCAACATCTGGGCGGGCAGCTTGGCTTTCTTCAACTGCCGCAGAAAGTACATCCTCTGCTGGGCCTTTTTGATCAGGGAGCTGATGGATGGCTCCCACTTTAGGTCCTGTGTGATGGTAGTGCCGAGGAAGCGGAAAGAGTCTACAGTGGTGATGGAGAAGTCTGTCAGTGCAAGGGGGGTAATGGGAGCTGTGACTTTCCTAAAGTCCACGATCATTTCCACTGTCTTCTGAGCGTTGAGCTCCAGGCTGTTGTTGCTGCACCAGGACACCAGCCGGTCTACCTCCATCCTGTAGGCCGACTCATCGCCATCAGAGATGAGCCCAATGAGTGTGGTGTCATCTGCAAACTTGATCAGTTTGACAGAGTCATGGCTGGAAGTGCAGGAGTTGGTGTACAGGGAGAAGAGCAGGGGAGAGAGGACACAGCCCTGTGGAGATCCTGTGTTGATAGTCCGAGAGGTGGAGACATTCTTCCCCAGCCGCACGCACTGCCTCCGGTCTGTTAGGAAGTCAGTAATCCACCTGCAAGTGGAGTCAGGCACGTTGAGCTGAGAGAGCTTGTCCTGAAGCAGGGTAGGGAGGATGGTGTTGAATGCAGAGCTGAAGTCCACAAACAGGATCCTGGCATAGGTTCCCGGGGAGTCCAGGTGCTGCAGGGTGAAGTGGAGGGCCAGGTTGATAGCGTCATCTACAGACCTGTTGGCTCTGTAGGCAAACTGCAGAGGGTCCAGAGAGGGAGAGGTGAAGTGCTTGAGATGAGGGAGGACCAGGCGTTCGAATGACTTCATGACTACAGACGTAAGCGCCACAGGCCTGTAGTCATTAAGTCCAGTGATACGGGGCTTCTTGGGAACAGGAACGATGGTGGACCGCTTGAAGCAGGCTGGAACGTGGCATGTCTTCAGCGAGGTGTTGAAAATGTCTGTGAAAACTGGAGACAGTTCCTCAGCACAGTGTTTCAGGGTGGCCGGGGAGACACCATCTGGGCCCGAAGCTTTCCGAGGGTTTTGCTTGCGGAAGAGCTTGAGCACATCCTGTTTTGTCACCAAGAAAGCAGTGGAGGGGGAGGGCTGGTCAGCTGGAGTGACCTCTGTTGTTAATTGGGTGGGGGATGGGAGTGGCTTCAAAGTGTCTAAAGGTTGTTGATCAGTGAGGGGGGAGGAGAGTGAGACATCAAACCTGGCATAGAAGGTGTTGAGTTTCTCTGCCAGTTGTAAGTCATCAGCAGCATGTGGGGCTTTCGGCTTATAGTTTGTAATTTGCCGAAGTGATCTCCAGACAGAGGCGGTGTCATTGACAGAGAATTGCTCCTTCAGACGTTTATTGTACCTGGATCTCGCCTGCTGTACCTCTCTCGAGAACCGGTACTTAGCGCCTTTGTAGCTCTCTCTGTCATTGGCTCTGTGAGCTGCTTCCTTTTCCCTCCTGATCTGTCTTAGTCTGGGTGTGAACCAGGGTTTGTCGTTGTTAAATCTTACCCTGGTTTTTGATGGAATGATGCTGTCCTCACAGAAACGTATGTATGACGTCACTGTGTCTGTGTAGTCATCCAGACTATCTGTGGCAGCTCTAAACACACCCCAGTCTGTTGTGTCCAGACACATACGAAGCTCGTCCACAGCTTCGCTGGTCCACTTCTTGGAAGTCCTCACTGCAGGTTTAGAAAGCTTCAACTTCTGCCTGTATGCCGGGATGAGGTGAACCATGTCGTGATCAGAGAAGCCCAGAGCAGCTCGAGAAACAGCCTTGTAGGCTTTACTGGCTGTAGTGTAGCAGTGATCCAATGTGTTCTTTTCCCTGGTTGGGCAGTTTACAAACTGTCTGTACTTTGGGAGTTCCTGGCTCAGATTTCCCTTGTTAAAATCCCCAAGGATAATAACTAGAGAGTCCGGGAAGTTTTGCTCCACACACAGAATTTGGTCCGCGAGCGCGCGTTGGGCCTCGTGCACGTTTGCGCATGGCGGAATGTAAACAGCAGCCAGAATGAATGAAGCAAACTCCCGTGGAGAATAAAATGGTCTACAGTTTATAAAGAAGTATTCCAGAACCGGAGAGCAAAGCTGGGAGATCACAGACACATCCGAACACCAGGAGTGGTTGATGTAGAAACAGAGCCCTCCACCTTTTGTTTTTCCACCGGAGAAATCCCTCTGTCTGTCAGCGCGGAAGAGCTGAAATCCCTCCAGCTGAAGCGCGCAGTCCGGGATCTGCTCGTTGAGCCATGTTTCCGTGAAGCATAGAACACAAGAGGAAGAGAAGTCCCTGTTTCGTCGCATTAGCAGCGCTAGCTCGTCCATCTTGTTGGTAAGTGAGCGGACATTGGAGAGAAAAAGGCTCGGCAAAGGCGTACGCGAGCCACGTCTGCGGAGACGAAGGAGGACTCCCGCACGCTTTCCTCTCTTCCGGCCTTTCACTTTTTTAGCCAATATTTGGACTAAATCTGCCGCAACCGCTAAAAAAACTGGTATTAGGTCCGTGGGGGTCATAGTCCTGAGATTTAAGAGCTCTTCACGAGTGTAAGAGCACGCTGATACACCATTTACCAACAAAAACAGAGAAAAAAGGTTGCACAGAAGTACCGAGGCAGCCATGTTGGACGGCGCCATCTTGGAAAAAAAACCTGTGGACAACCCTGAGGACACGGGGACTATAGTACCTCCCTCCTGTGTCCTGCGAACGCTCACATGGCGGTTGAAAGAGGAGATCCAGGAGGCTCAACGACAGGAACCAGATCCAGGTGGGGGACCAGCTAACAAACTATTTGTTCCCAGATCTCCACGAACAAAGGTCCTCCGGTGGGCGCATGTCTCCCGTCTGACCTGTCATCCAAGGGCTTGCAGGACTGAATCCTTCATTCGTCGCCGTTTTTGGTGGCCCAGGATGTCAGGGAATTTGTGGCGGCTTGCCCTGTCTGCGCCAGAGGCAAGTCCAGCAATAAGCTTCCCTATGGAGAACTGCAGCCACTCCCCGTACCTGGACAACCCTGGACTTTGCCCTGGACTCTGGACAGGTTTGCCCATGTCGAGTGGGAACAACACTATTCTGACGGTGGTTGACCGTTTTTCCAAGGCCCACTTCATTGCCCTAACCAAACTTCCCACTGCATCTGAGACAGCCCAACTAATGATCAGGCACGTTTTCCAGCTACATGGGTTGCCCTGTGATATAGTCTCCGATCGCGGGCCCCAGTTTGTCTCTCAAGTCTGGCGGGCCCTTCGTAAGGCTTTTGGGGTCACCGCTAGTCTCTCTTCTGGGTTTCATCCTCAGACCAACGGCCAGACAGAGAGGACCAATCAGGACCTGGAAGCAGCCCTCCGCTGCATTTGCGCTCGCCGTCAGACGAGCTGGAGCACTGACCTTCCATAGGTTGAGTATGCACACAATTCCCTCATGTCATCCGCCTCTGGTCTCCCTCCTTTTGAGTGCTCTCTTGGCTACCAACCCCCGCTGTTTCAGGAGGAGGAGGTGGAAATTGCAGTTCTTTCTGTACAGCATTAGGTCCAGCGATATTGGCATGTTTGGTGGGAGGTCTGTGCGGTGCTGCTTCGTTCATCGGCTGCAAATGAGAGGCTTGTGGATTGACGTCGTTCCACTGCTCCCCCATACGTGGTGGATCAGTCCGTGTACCTCTCAACAGCCAATATCCGTCTCCGCACAGAATCCAAGAAATTACCCCCCAAGTACATCGGTCCCTTCACCATTGAAAGAATAATATGAAACACCATTGAAAGAACAAATGTAAGGCGCATTACAAATAAAATGTGTTATCATTATTGTTATTACTATATAATAAAGCCAGTGACTGTAAGACTGGGGTTTCCTCGAACCCTGCGTATCCACCCTGTCTTTTTAATGTTTCTCAGGTGAAGCCCCGTGTTACCAGCCCCCTTCAACCTGCCACGACTCCATCTCCCCCACCGCGACTCGTTGACAATCAGCTAACATATAGTGTACACCGCTTTTGGACGTCCAAAGGCATGGCCGGGGGTTGCAATATCTGGTGGACTGGGTGGGGTATGGTACTGAAGAGCGGTAATGGGAGCCATCCTCTCATATCCTCTCATTCGGGACTTCCATCGACGTCATCCGGACAAGTTTGACAGTGCACCTGGAAACGCATATCGAGGGGGGGGTACTGTCAGGTTTAGTCAGGAAGTCAGAGTGTTTTTTGTTCATTTCCTGTTTTATTTTGTAATCACTCACTTTATTTCATTTCCAGTGCTGTGTTCCCCTTGGGTGTGTCTTCCTGGTCGTATCACCACTCTTCCCTGATGATCTTCACCTGGTTCCTATTTTCTCCTGGCAGTATATAAGGGGTTTCTTTTCCTCACTCCTCTGCAGGTTTGTCTTGTCTTTCTGGTCTCTGCTACTTGTCTGTAGATATTTGGAAGCGATTCTCGTATTTTCTAGCTCTAAGTTTTGGGATTTTTCAGTGTTTTGTTTGCTCGGCGCAAGCTTGTTTTCAGTTTTGATTTGTTAAATAAAAGACTTTGTTTGGAACCATCTACTGTCCAGCTTTGTAATCCCACAAAACAAACCCTGACAAAGGGGAGTTACAGAGTTACGAAGCAGGCTGGACCGTAAACATACTTACAGTAGTCCAGGCGGGAAGTTACAAGACTGTGAATGAGTACGGCAGTGGACTGAGGAGTGAGGGAGGGCCGGAGAAGTTGTATGTTGTATGTTGCGTAAGTGGAAATAAGCATTGCGAGTGATGGTGTTTATGTGAGAAGTGAAAGAAAGACTACTGTCAAGAATGACACCCAGACTCTTTACTTGAGGGGAGGGAGAGATGGTGGAGCCATTGATGGAGAGTGAGAACAGTTTGGACATATGTCCCACTGGATTTTTATAAACTCATTTAATTTTTCAAGGTTAAATTTATCTTTAAGCCCGCTGTGCAGTTCTTCAAACATTAAATCACAGAAGTTCAAATATCATGCAATTCTTGAATGTTATGATCTTGATCCCCAATGATTTCACTTATGTGCCGATGGAACTTTTTCCACCTGCTTTCTATCGGTTTCATCAATACCCTCAAATAATCTCCATCTTTTTTTAATCCATGGTTAGCCAGTATGTGGTTGCATCTGTGTAGAGCACAGAGGTCTCATGTACATTGTCACATTATTCCTTCTATTTTATTATTTTAATATTTTATTATTTTTTATTTTCCTTCTTGTACATATACTGTCTATTTCTTTCTTGTTGCTGCTGTAACGCACAAATTTCCCAAGTGTGGGATCAATAAAGTAAATCTAATCTAATCTAATAACACAAGACCTAAAAAGTAGTTTCTAATGATCCCACATTAGCTCAAGTCTTTCGTCATGTGATAAATAATGGAGATTCATTCATTTTCTGAACAGTTTAAACCTGCTTTTTATTGACAATGCAGGTCTCTCAAGACACTACAAATCTAGAAAGTTAATGAGCAAATGTAGAACCAGGGACAATGTGCTTCATATTGCAGTTTTTTTGTGACTCTTCTACACACTAAAATACAAATTTTCACACAATTTGAAAAATTTTACAAGTTAAAATCAAACTCTGTTTACTATTCTTTTTGCTTTATTTGTGCAATTTAACAAGTGAATCAATCTGAGTTTTTTTTTTTTTGCATTCCCCAAAATCTCAGCACAATATAAAAAATATGGCATAACTAAGGAACTGTAAATCAAAAATATTACCCTTTTGTGTTTAAAGCATTTCTTACGCATCGCGGAAAAGGAGACAGGTGAACATATGTGCACTGAACACAAGACAAACTATGACTTGTATTGATCAACAACTTGATCCAGAATTATATTTCTACAATAACTTGGACTTAAGCTGTGACTATTACACAAGCGAACAATTTAAAGAGAACGTTAAACTGGAGAAAAACTTTTCAGTGCTACATATTAACATTAGGAGTCTCTGGAAGAACATATCAAAAATCAAAGACCTACTGCATATGTACGGTAAATTTAATATTATAGCCGTATCTGAAACGTGGCTGGACGAGCTAAAGCACCCTCTAACACTAGTAAAGATAGAGGGATACGAACTATTTACAGTCACCAGAAACAACAAAAAAGGAGGTGGAGTTGCCCTCTATGTGGACTCAAACTTTAACTGTAAAATCATTGAAGATAAATCAGTATCTGTTCACAATATAATGGAATTAATCACTGTCGAAATTGAATTTAAAAAAACAAAAAATGTACATGTTACTTGTGTATACCGAACACCTGGTTCACCGATTGATACATTTAATGAAAAAATGAATGAAATTATAAATATAAATGGATATTCCACAAAGGAAGTAATAATATGTGGAGATTTAAATATAAATTTGCTTAAAGCAACTACCCATGGGAAAACAACTGATTTCATAAATATGATGCATTCAAATATGTTACTACCAATTATTGATAAACCCAGCAGGATAACGATTGATTCCTCCACTCTAATAGATAATATTTTTATAAACAATATTGAAGCTAAAATTGTTGGTGGCCTTCTTGTCAGTGATATAAGTGACCACCTACCAGTTTTTGCTATATTTCAAAATAAAATTATAACTGATGACAAAGAAAACTCTGAAACATTCAGATATATTAGGCGAGTGACAGACCAAACTCTAAATAAACTTAAAGAAGACTTATTAAAACAGAAATGGGACGAGGTCTACAACCAAACTGACCCAAGTGAAGCGTATGAAATTTTTATATCCATGTTTTTAGAAATCTACAATAAAAACTGCCCATTAAAAAAGGTAAGACTTAAAGAAAATTCTAAAATAAAGCCATGGATAACAAGTGGATTACAAAATGCATGTAAGAAGAAAAATATGTTATATAAAAAGTTTATTCAACACAAAACCAAGGAATCTGAAATAAAATATAAAAATTATAAAAACAAATTGACTAGTATTTTGCGGAAAACCAAAAAAGAATACTTTCATAAATTATTTGAAGAACAAAAAGAAAATATTAAGGGAACATGGAATGTCATTAATAAAATAATTAAAATAAAAGATAAAAAATATAAAATACCAAAACAATTCATGAACAAAAGCTCAAAGCTGGAAAATATAAAAGAAATTATAGAAGGATTTAATCATTATTTTGTTAATGTAGGAAATACCTTGGCTGAAAGTATTGAGAAGCATAACATAAGTCCAAGTGATGCTGTAAACAGAAATCCTTTTACATTTTATTTAAACCCAACAAATGAAAATGAAATAATTAAAATAGTAAAGCAATTTAAATCAAAAACATCTAAAGATACACTTAACATTGATATGAATTTAATAAAGAATACAATAGAACATATTGCACAGCCTCTAACATATATTTGCAATAAGTCTTTTCAAATCGGTAAATTTCCTGAAAAAATGAAAATAACTAGAGTTATTCCAGTCTATAAAAATGGCAATAAACAATTATTTTCAAATTATCGGCCTATATCCATACTTCCACAGTTTTCAAAAATAATAGAAAAAGTATTTGTAATAAGATTAGATAAATTTATAGAGAAACACCAGCTCCTTAGTGACAAACAATATGGGTTTAGACAAAACCGATCCACTAATATGGCTGTTACAGAACTAATAGAAAATATTACTACATCAATAGACTCAAATAATTATGGCATCGGTATTTTCATAGACCTTAAGAAAGCTTTCGACACCATAGATCATAATATATTACTTAGCAAACTAGACAGATTTGGTTTTCGAGGAGCTGCATATACATGGCTTCAGAGCTACTTAGAAAATAGATATCAATATGTACAAATAAAGGAGGAAAAATCTGATTTATTAAAAGTCATATGTGGAATTCCACAAGGCTCAACGCTGGGGCCTAAACTCTTTATCCTGTACATCAATGATTTGTGTTACACATCCAAACTAATAAATTATGTACTGTTTGCAGACGACACTACTCTTTACTTTTCAGGAAAAGACCTGAACCAAATGATACAATCAGTTGAAAGAGAATTGAGTAAAATAAAAATATGGTTTGACATAAATAAATTATCATTAAATATTGAAAAAACGAAATTTATAGTATTTACAAAATTAAAAGTACCTAAACAAATTCAAATTATGCTTAATAACACCCCATTGGAACGAGCTTACGACAGTAAGTTCCTTGGAATGATTATAGATCACAAATTAAGCTGGAAATCACACATAAATTATACAAAAAATAAACTGTCTAAAGTAATAGCAATCATTTATAAATTCAGATTTGTCCTAAATAAAAAAAGTTTGTTTATGTTATATAATACATTAGTACTTCCATATATAACTTATTGTATCGAGATTTGGGGAAATACGTACAAAACTAACACAAAACCAATTTATATTTTACAAAAAAAAGCAATACGAGCAATAACATTCTCATCTTATAATCAACCTACCAATAATCTATTTATAAATTTAAAAACATTAAAGTTCTATGATTTAGTGGAATTACACACTTTAAAATTTATGTTTAAGATAAAAAAAAACATGATGTCAAACTCTCTACAAAATATGTTTATTATTAGGAAAAGTCCATACGAACTAAGAGGAAATGATGTGTTCATTAAAAATAAATTTAGAACAAATGTTAAAAAATTCTGTATTTCTATTAAAGGTGTGGATCTTTGGAATAATTGTAATGATGAACTTAAATTGTGTTTAAATCTTTTATGTTTAAAAAAGAAATTTAAGTTATTAATACTTAAAAAATATGCAAGTCTTGATGGTTAAATTCAAGCTTCTATAAAAAGTAAACAATTATGATGTGTTATGATTATGTTATGTGTTACGAATATGTGTTATGATTATGTTATATGTTATGATGTGTTATGATTATGTTATGATGTATTATGATATTATTATGTTATGCATTATAACAATTATGATGGCTTAGTATTTACTTATGTCTTTTTGCTTTTATTATGACATAAAAAAAAAAAAAAAAAAAAAAGGGTCGGCGTAATAAGCGTTTGCTTCAGCCGTTACCTTTTCGGTACTTTGCTGGAATATGGTTGTTTTCTTTATTTCATTGATATGAGGTTGCACTGTGACCGAAATAAATAATGAAAAAAAAAAAAAAAAAAAAAATTGTGTTTAAATCTTTTATGTTTAAAAAAGAAATTTAAGTTATTAATACTTAAAAAATATGCAAGTCTTGATGGTTAAATTCAAGCTTCTATAAAAAGTAAACAATTATGATGTGTTATGATTATGGTTATGTGTTACGAATATGTGTTATGATTATGTTATATGTTATGATGTGTTATGATTATGTTATGATGTATTATGATATTATTATGTTATGTGTTATAACAATTATGATGACTTAGTATTTACATATGTCTTTTTGCTTTTATTATGACATAAAAAAAAAAAAAAAAAGGGTCGGCATAATAAGCGTTTGCTTCAGCCGTTACCTTTTCGGTCCTTTGCTGGAATATGGTTGTTTTCTTTATTTCATTGATTTGAGGTTGCACTGTGACCGAAATAAATAAATAAAAAAAAAAAAAAAAAAATTGTATTGTATAACATACAATTTCAGTTGATTTTGAGATTTTTTTGTTTAAGATAATGAATATATGATTTCCAGGACAGTTTGTCATCAATAATAACTCCCAAAAATTTTGCTACATAAACCCGTTCAATATTATATTCAAATATAAAATAGCTTTGTCAACATTTCTATTACCAGAAAATTTCATAAATTTAGTTTTATCTTCATTTAGTAATAATTTATTATAGTCAAAATACTTTTTCTTCAAAACCATTTCTTTTTCACATCTTTCAGGAAATCATCAATGTTTTCACCGCTTCAACAGAAGTTGGTGTTATCAGCAAACATAACAACCTTTAATTCTGTTGATACTGTAAAAAATATCATTTATATAAAATGTAAATAATTTTGGTCCAAGGAATGAGCAACACGTCTGTTATTGTTAGACAACCATTAGACATCACATCAGAAACACACCCTCTATCAAACACACACACACACACACACACACACACACACACACACACACACACACACACACACACACACACACACACACACACACACACACACACACGTTCCTCTCTCTCTTTTGAACAAACACAGACAGACAGACAGATCCTCACTTTGCCTCAAACACACAGACACAAGTTCCTCTCTCAAACACACACTGATATATTCCTCTCTCTTGCTCGCTTTCTTTTCTGTCTCACACGCACACGCACATTTACGGCGCGCACGCAGCGCTCTGAGAGGCAGAGGGGCCGCACAGCAACAGGCGCTGCTTATTGATAAGAGTTAACGTCACAGACTCCGAAAATCTCCACTAACATTTGAAAAAGTCGCTAGATTGACGCTTAAAAAAAACCCGAAAATTTTTAGCGACTCTTGCGACTAGAGGGCATGAATACTCGCTAAATGTAGCGTCAAAGTCGCTGAGTTGACATTATGGACTTCATTTTATTTCTTACACACCTGGCGGTCGATTTGAAATCAGTCCTCGGGTTACCAGAAGACCGCGATCGAGTGGTTGAGCACCCCGGATATAGAGTGCGCACTTGAGGAGATCTCCGTCAAGTTTTTGTCAAGAAAAGTCCTTAAACCACTTAGCCTGAACAGATCGTGAGTCATCGCGATCATACTTTGCCTTCTCTAACTTTTTCCCTGTTGAGCCGCATTTTGTAATAACGGTGCATTTTGTAATAAACGTACATTATCTGAGTTTGGAGGGACCAGTCACACCATTTATAGAGCATGTTTTGGATGCTCAAGCAGGACAGTTATATGACAACAACACACTTTCACCACTGCAGCCTGCCTCACCAGATGAGACTGACCCACCTATCCAGCCTGCCTCACCAGATGAGTCTGACCCACCTATCCAGCCTGATGAGCCTGAGGACCCTGTTCTGACTACACCCCCTGTTCAGCCTGTCCTACCAACTGAAATCTTTCAGTCTATTATCAAAATGACCCTTGAGGATGACATGTCAATGCTTGGGACATTTAACAGAGTGTCTCAACATTTTAAAGACATTGCAGATCGATTCCATCCATCAATCTATCTAAGGGAAACATTAAGCCGAAGCCTTGGGTTGGACGTCGTTGGAAAGCACACAATTAGTGTACAAAGGTTGTACAAAGCAGCAGGGCGCTTTGGTGGTGTGGCATTAAAACTCAAGGATTATGGGTTGGGGCAGTTTATTACAAAATGCGGCAGTTTATAACAAAATGCGGCTTTATTACAAAATGAAATGAAAAAGTTATTACATTTTGGACATTTATTACAAAATGCACCGTTATTACAAAATGCGGCTCAACAACATGGACTCAAAGACTGTCATTTTTACATTGCCGCTTTAAGTTTTTTTGTTCAACCCCGCTATGGGGTTGGTTGTCACATCTGCGCAAGTTGCATTTGCCAGCTCATATATTTTGAATAGAATGGATTCTGTCAGATCTAGGAATATCAAATTATACCTGACACATTAAGCTATTAATATGTACAGAAATGGTGTTCTTCTCATGTACCGTTTTATCAGAAATCTAATTTAAGTAAAAAGTGTGACAACCATCCCCGCTCTCCCCTATAGTTTAATGTGATAAAAGTCCATTATTATCATCATTAACCCCGAAGTCACCTGTGAATCTATTTAATATTATTTATTGCTCAACTTTATTTACAATGTGCATAAAGGAAAATGAAAATACACCCAACACTAATGTTGAAAATATGAACTGGTGTCTGCTTCTTACAGGATTGTATACATTTGCAGACAACAAAACAACTTAATAATGGAGTAAGTGATGCGCCGTCCCCTTTCCTCATTCAACTTTTGGTCCATCAACTTTTTCACTGATTTAGCAACATGCTCCACGGTGATATGCTAAAGTGTCTGTGATATGCAAGAGTGGAACATGCTGATTCTTTAAAAAACATGTACGGAGCTCCTTAAAAGCTCTCTTGGAGTCTCTTGGAGCTCCTTCTCCAAGAGGCTCAGACAGCTCCGCTCGAGAACATCTCGTTACCGGAGGTCTTTCTTCCCGTACGTGATCGGGCTCTACAACGACTCACTTAGCAGACAGGAAGTTGTTGCTGTGACACACAAATTTCCCATGTGTGGGATCATTAAAGTATATTCTGATTCTGATTCTGACTCCAAGACAGTTTAAAATTGAGTTCAAAAAGCATTTAAAGAGGACACAGCACCATAAATATTAATGAACTTATTCGCTGTGCATGTGTTATGTCATGTGCAACTGTCCCTGATTGTTGCTGTTAATGTCGTAAATATGTAACTATGTTCTGAATGTCTTTGGCAAACTTAGCATGTTTAACTTAAGCACACGAGGCTGTGTTTTAGGTCAGGGGTCCCCAACCACCAGGCCGCGGACTGGTACCGGGCCGCACAGAACTGTTATTTTCTTTTTCTTTGTTTTTGTGATGTCTTTTATTTTGAAGGTACATGTTTACCGTTACCACGGCAACAAGAATGCGTTCCAGCATATAGAATATTTACACGTTACAAAGACGCCGCTAATAAATTTTCTCGTGAAGACATAATGGATTTAGTTTATTATTATTGATTTTAAAAAGCCATTTTTTTTCAGGCTGGTCTCATCACCTTAAGACCGGTCCGTGAAAATATTGTCAGACACTAAACTGGTTCGTGGCGCAGAAAAGGTTGGGGACCCCTGTTTTTGGTTGTTTTTCCCTGTTAGGAAAGCACAGATGCGAATTAGCCTGTGGCGGTACAATTCAAATCAAATTGCAACATTTATGTTATAATTGTACATAATCCTCTTTTAAAAAGAAACTAATAAATAAATATGTGGGATTTATACGTAGTATGTATATTTTTATTTACATTATTTTAAGCATTGAAATGCCAGCCTACGTGTCACAACAGAATCTGAGATGAATACTGAGATGTGGAATCTTCCTGTAATAAATTTAATTCCACTGATTAAATGCTGTAATCGCAGATTCGTGATGAAGCAGATTATCTTTTTTATGATGGACATTGACAGTGTTTTTCTACAATCGCTTTGGAGCTGAGTCTCTCAGTAAGCTGTCAGCTGTTTTCGTCGTGGAAACTATAAGGTTGGTTCTCATTTTGGTGCGCAATATGAGAACCATATTAATAATAAAAAGATTAATAATAAAAATACAATGAGTTTTTTTTGTTAACAAGAAAACAATTTTATTTATAATTATCTACCGTCCGCCAGGACCTTATTCAGAATTTTTAACCGAGTTCTCTGATTTTCTGTCCAGTGTAGTTTTAGATTCTGATAAAATAGTAATAGTAGGAGATTTTAATATTCACGTTGATGACTCTAGCGATTGCTTAGGAAATGCTTTCACAGCTTTACTAGATCATGTTGGTTTCACACAAAATGTAAATGAACCTACTCACTGTCACAAACACACCTTGAACCTAGTTCTAACCTATGGTGTAGAGATTAGTCAGCTTAGTGTCTTTCCTCATAACCCTGTACTTTCAGACCATTTTCTAATTACGTTTCAGTTTTTATTAAAAAATGTGTCCGCCCCAATGAAAAAACACAACTTAGAAGAACGTTATCTGAGCGATCTGTGTCTGAGTTTAAATGTCAAATTCAGCCAATACTTAGTACCATATTAAATTAATTTACTGACAATACCTCTTGCAGCTCTAGTCGCAGTATTCATGACCAGTATGTCGATAGTGCTTTCCAAAGTCTTCGGGACTCACAAGATTCTGTCGCGCCTTTAAATTCCAAAGTTATCAGGTGGGACCGAGTGCCACCTTGGTTTAACTCTGATACACGCTCTCTTAAACAAGAAACCCATAAGCTAGAAAAAGAATGGCGGCGTTCTGGATCAGAGCAATCTCGGAATGCCTGGAAACGTAGCCTCCTAGATGATAAAAAATCTTTGAGTAAAGCTAGAAACCAGTACTATTCAACTTTAATAGCGGAGAATGAAAATAATCCCAGATTTCTTTTTAGCACTATAGCCAGGCTGACCAGCAGTCACAACACAATAGAGCCTTCCATTCCAGTTACTCTCAGCTGTGAGGATTTTCTTACATTTTTTAATGATAACATCTCAAATATAAGGCATAAACTGAATGAACTTATTCCTACAATTAGTCCAGAGCAGGCTGAAGCTGCAGAAATGAAAGTTTCTCTAAAAACTTCTGTAACATTAGATTGTTTCACTGCTATAGACCAAACTGAGCTAACAGATGTTATTACAAGTACATGCTCCAAAACATCAACCTGTCTCTTAGATCCAATTCCAACTAAGCTTTTCAAAGAAACGCTACCTGTAATTAAAAAAAACTATTTTAACTGTAATAAATTCCTCCCTAGAAACAGGATATGTTCCACAGTTATTTAAGCATGCAGTTATTAAATCGCTTCTAAAAAAGACCAATTTAGATCCCAGCATTCTGGCCAACTATAGACCAATATCAAATTTACCTTTTATGTCTAAAATTCTAGAAAGAGTTGTAGTTAGGCAGCTGAACCGTCACCTGCAGGAAAATAGTCTTTTTGAAGAATTTAAATCAGGTTTTAGATCACACCACAGCACAGAAACTGCGCTAGTTAGATTGACAAACGACCTTTTATTAGCCAAAGAAAAGGGACTAATTTCAATCGTAGTTCTCTTAGACCTTACTGCAGCCTTTGACACAATTGACCACAGCATTTTATTTCAAAGATTAGAATATGACTTAGGGATCAGAGGAGCAGCTCTTCAATGGTTTAAATCTTATTTATCTGATAGATACCAGTTTGTTCATGTAAATGATCAGTCATCTACTTCTATCAAAGTTAGTTTTGGTGTCCCTCAGGGCTCAGTTCTTGGACCTATTCTGTTCATGCTCTACATGCTGCCTCTAGGAAACATAATCAGAAAACACAGTATTAATTTTCACTGTTACGCAGATGATACACAATTGTACTTATCAGTCAAACCTGACCAGAGTGACCATATAGAAAAACTTAATACCTGTATCAGGGACATAAAGACTTGGATGACAATCAATTATCTCCTTTTAAACTCAGATAAGACTGAAGTTATTCTAGTAGGTCCTAAAAATCTGAGAGATGTTTTTACTGACCAAGCAGTCTTCTTTGACGAAGTAACTGTGGCCTCTGGCCTCACCGTTAGAAACCTAGGAGTTTTATTTGATCCAGATTTATCATTTAAAGCTCACATAGCACAGACTTGTAAAACTGCATTTTTTCACCTTCGCAACATTTCTAGAATCCGAACTATCTTATGTAAAAGTGATGCTGAAAAACTCACCCATGCATTTGTTACATCGAGATTGGATTATTGTAACGCTTTGCTCGTAGCATGCCCTAAGTCTTCCCAAAAAAGTCTTCACCTGGTTCAAAATGCAGCAGCAAGACTATTAGCAGGAACTCATAGAAGAGATCATATTACTCCTGTGCTAGCGTCTCTCCATTGGCTTCCTATTGAGTTTAGGATCAAGTTTAAAATCATCTTGCTAACCTACAAGGCCCTAAACGGCATGGCTCCATCCTACTTTAGTGAACTTATAGTACTTTGTACCTTATCAACCAAGCAGAACACTCCGCTCGCAAAATGCAGGGCTGTTGGTGGTTCCTAGGATTTCAAAAAGTACAGTTGGAGGTAGAGCCTTTAGCTACCAAGCTCCAGTTTTATGGAATAAGCTCCCAGCTCAAATGAGAGAGGCAGACAGTGTTCCTACATTTAAAGGGAGGCTTAAAGCATTCCTGTTTGAACAAGCTTATCAACAGGCCAGATAGAAACAGATTCAATTAGCTGATATAATTACTAGTTGGCTGCTAGATAGTAAAAGCTGGGGAAAGTATGGTACATTGGGGTTCTGTCCTCTAATTCTATCTACTATTCTCTGCCAGACTGCCTTGGCTCTTTCCCCGTAGCCCCTACTCTAACCCTCTACCCTAAACCCCTGGCTTTCTATCTCATTCATTGTTCTCAATTGTCTGTTTATTTAGAATTACACTGCTAGTTGGTACAATACAATTCACATGTTGTCCAATTCTCTCGCTCCTCTCTGAGAGAGAGCCCCATTCAGGACTCTGCGTTCCTGTCCTGGGCATGGCCACACCGAGGAGACCTCCGCGCTTCTTCATCCCCGCTCCATCAGGATGAAATCCATCTACTCATCCCCGCCCTGGGCATCGCTGGGCTGAGGAGTCTCCTGTGTTTCCATCAGGATGAAGAACATCTATTGACTTCTTTAGATATTTAGCTGTAGATTAGAATAAGCTAA
The DNA here is from genome assembly GCA_902685375.1 of Neostethus bicornis. Classification (NCBI taxonomy): domain Eukaryota; kingdom Metazoa; phylum Chordata; class Actinopteri; order Atheriniformes; family Phallostethidae; genus Neostethus; species Neostethus bicornis. The sequence goes on from CACRXE010000083.1 coordinate 109,851, forward strand.
TATTTAAACAATAATCTGTGACACATTGTTTGCTTGTCCAGGGGAAGGGATCTCTCTTTCACGTGGATCCCCATGAAGTTTCTTATTTTTTCCCTACTGATGGGTTTTTTAGGAGTTTTTCCTCACCGAGAAGGAGAGTGTAAGTGCATAAATGTGCTAGTCTAAGTTAGCATTTGTTAGTTATTTTTCTTGCTGTGTATCTGTGTTAATACATTCCTCTTTTTCTTGTGAAGCCCATTGAGACGGACATTCTGTGATTTTGGGCTATATAAATAAAATTGAATTGAATTGAATAGATTCCCAAAATAAATCTTTACTTAGACCTGTCACATAAAGATTTTATTACAGCTTGTATTTGACAACGAACACTGATTTTAATACATAGAAATGGAATCCATTTCTCTTTTGTCAGAAAAAAACAGAGTTCAGTTTCCATATGAGCATAATCCAGAGTCAATGGCTTACATCCCTGCTGGCTCTGGTGATTACTATTATCCTGCAGCTGAATGGGGTGGATGCCTGGAACAAATGTACAAACTTGTTAGGTAAACAAAAAGTATTCATTTTTCTTTATTAATTGTTTACCAACTAATTTTCCAGTTTCTCACTTACGCAATGAAAGTATTTTGCAATATCATTAAAATTGTTTCATTTTTTTCTGATAAAGTGCAGAAAAAAATGCACTTTATCAGAACATTACAGTACATTAAATAGGCATTGTACTGTACATTAAATAGACAGTACAATGTCTATTTAATGTACTTTTAAAAACTGCCTCTTTATTTAGCTTTTTCAACTATAAAACCTTATTTTAGTAGGAGATGCAAAGCATTTAGGCATTTAGGTGTCAAACTCAGTTCCTGGAGGGCCGGTGTACCTGCAGGTTTTCCATGTGTTCCTGGTTCAATACAGCTGATGCACATACAGTGAAATCAACAATCAAATTTGGCACAATGACTCTTTAACCTGAATCAGGTGTGCAGATGCAAGAACACATGAAAAATCAAATGTCTCTGTGTTTGACAACTTTGTATTATACATACATCAATTGTATGAAAGCTAACATTTGCTTTATTTGTTTACCTTTACATTGACAGTTGATGAGGGAATGTGATTTGATATGGTGGGTAATCCTATTAACAAAACAGCAGAAAGGCCTTTTACACATTCTGCTGCACAATCCTGGACCAATCTGCAGAGAGACTTGAATTTTAAGGAAATTATTTCATTGAACTAATTGATGAGTCTTTTAACTCCTTCTGAAATTACACTTTTAATTTGTAAAGGTTTAACTAGGTATTCCATTTTTTTTGTAACTATGAGGGCTGAGTAAATGTTGTATGAGTGTTAACGTCCTGTGTATGTTTTGCCTCTTGCCCAGGACACTCTTGGAAAAGAGATTTTTAATCTTAATGAGCTTTATATTCTGGTTACATAAAAATTAAAAAATAAAATAATACATGTTTTGTGACATTGAAATGGCTGTTAAAGTTATTGATAAACTGTTTTAAGTTTTTATTATTTAGAAAAATGTTTTTTTATTTAATCTTTGTGACATGTTTTTTCTTTTATTTAATTTCATATTGATTTAGTTGTTGTTGTAATTGTTTTTTGTTGTAATTTGTTGTATTCTTTTCAATTCTGTTAGAAAGACAGTTCTCCTCCTGCTTGTCATGGGAGGTGGACATAAACTCTTGTAGCTACTGTAAGTTGACCACACTTTTGTGATTAAACCGGCATGTCACACTAAGACTGTTTTGTTCTTCATCAGGCATTCATATCTAGTTTTTCGTAGACTCACTCTTTCTGTCCGCCCAATGACTTGTCAAGAACTCCACTAGCCACGCCTAGGATGAAGGGTGTGGCAGATGAAATAGAAGAAGAGAAAACCCTGACCTAGCGGGCAACATATTCTTTTGTTTTGAGTCTAAGAGAAGAATATGTCGTATTCAACATAGAAGAAAAAATGTTTCTAAATAATCTTTCTGCCATTATGGTGTCGTCCCATATCTTTCTTACCATAGTCATTGTACATCTTTATCTGTTTTGATATAGTACATATACACATCCCCTGATCCAAACCCGAGTGGTGTTCTGCTGCTTGACTTCTGTGCTCGTCACGGATTGTCAGTAGCGAACACCATGTTCGAGCATAAGAGTGTACCGGGACCGGAGGGTGTGCTCCAACTACCGAGGGATTACACTCCTCATCCTCCCTGGCAAAGTCTATTGGGGGTCTGTCGGATTGTTGAGTCTCGGATTGAAGAGGAGCAGGGTGGTTTCCGTCCCGGACGTGGAACTACGGACCAGCTCTATACCCTCTTCAGGATCCTGGAGGGGTCATGGGAGTTTGCCCAACCAGTCTACATGTGTTTTGTGGATCTGGAGATCCTGTGGGGGGTGCTCCGTGAGTACGGAGTCTCAGAGCCCCTGGTACGGGCTATGTCGATTCCATTTCCAGTGAGAGTTGGACTCCGCCAAGGCTGCCCTTTGTAACCGATTCTGTTCATCACCTTTATGGACAGAGTATCTAGGTGCAGCCCAGGCGTTGGAGGGATCTGGTTTGGTGACCTCAGGATCGGATCTCTGCTTTTTGCGGATGATGTGGTCCTGTTGGCTTCATCAGACCGTGATCTCCAGCTCTAGCTGGATTGATTTGCTGCTGAGTGTGAAGCAGTCGGGATGGGAATTAGCGCCTCCAAATCCGAGACCATGGTCCTCTCCGGAAAAGGGTGGAATGCCCCCTGCGGATCAGGGATAGGGTTCTGCCCCAAACGGAGGAGTTCACAAGTGGGGGAAAGATGGAGCGGGAGATCGAGAGGCGGATCAGTGCGGCATCGGCAATAACTAGGGCGCTGCATTGGTCCATCGTGGTAAAGAGAGAGCTGAGCCGAAAAGCAAAGCTCTCGATTTACAAGTCGATCTACTTTGTACGTTCCAACCCTCACGTATAGTCACCAGCTGTGGGAAGTGACCGAAAGAATGAGATCGTGGGTACAAGCGGCCGAAATGAGCTTCCTCCGCAGGGTGGCTGGGCTTTCACTCAGAGATCTGGTGAGAAGCTCTGCCATCCGGGGGGATGCTCGGTGTTGAGCCGCTCCTCCTCCAGGTCGAGAGGAGCCAGATGGGGTGGTTTGGGCATCTGGTCAGAATGCCCCCCGAGTGCCTCGCGGGCGAGGTGTTTCGGGCACGTCCTCCCGGGAGGAAACCAAGGGGCCAACCCAGGACCCGCTGGAGAGACTGTATCTCACAGCTGGCCGGGGAACAACTTGGGATCCTTCCGGGTGAGCTGGAGGATGCAACCGGGGTGAGAGAGGCCTGTGCTACCCATTTGAGGCTGTTGCCCCCGTGACCCGACCCCGGAACAAGCGGAAGATGACGGAACGGAACTTTGAATTTTTGTTTATTCTAAACGCACGTATATAAGCGCGTTAAATTTCAAATTTGGCTCAAAATTTAATATCTGATTGAACATGTGGCGCGCTTCTTTAAGTGCACAGCTGATTACCTGGGGACTCCAGCTGAGGGCAATCGGGTAATTGAACACTACTTCAAGTGATTGTGGCAGAGACACTATTTAAGCCCGACCAATTTCCTCAAAAAGACCCAAACATTCGCATCTTTCGAGCCCACAAAGAGCTCCATCTGCAGGCTGCGGGATGTAAAGAAAAATCCAGTACAAAAAGAAAAAAGATGAAATATACGCTCCAAGTCTCAAGTCATTACAAAAGTGATTGAGATTTGGCGAGTTTTTCTGCTTCTTGTCCTTTGCAAATGTTTTGTCTCGGTTTTCATACAGTAGTTATGTCAATACTGTATGTTAAGTTAATATGTACTCTCCCTAAATAAATAAAAGGAAAAGAAATATTCTACTCTGCTCATTAAAATTATGATGAAATGTTTAATAAAGCACTGACTGACCACACCGTGTGCTCCTGTCGTCAATATGAATCCTTAAAGAGAACTGATGGGTGTTAACTTGCCTCAGAGCTGTGGTCCCCACCCACCGGGCCGTGAATCATGTTGTACTGGGCCACATCGAATGAAGAAATAACTTCCATTATTTCCATATGGTTTATTATCGAGCCATGATGATGTTTTATTTTGAAAAGTCACCGGATTTTCTTCCTTACATCCATCAATGACTCACCTTTAATGCATCATCCCATGAAATTTAAACCCATAAACTAGCAAAATGAGTACAAAAACAAAGATCTATAGGAAGCTTCGTTGCACAGGGGAGTTCCAGAGTTACAAAGCAGACTGGACCTTAGAAATACTCTTCAAGATGGGACTGTCTGGTTCCAGCAAAACAAACTCAGAACTACTATTGGTCTAGTCTTACAGGGAAGAGCCTAAGAGTTATTTTTATTCAATTTATTTTTGTAATGTCCTTTATTTTGAAGGCATATTTACCGTTACCAAGGCAACCAGAGTGCGTTCCAGTAGAGAGAACGTTTCCACGGTATGAAGATTGTTGCTAATACATTTTCTCTTGTAGACAAATTGGATTTAAGTTTAATATTATTATTCATTTAAAAGCCAGTTTTCCAGACTTGTCTTATTTGGTTGTTCTGCTACACCTTTTGACGGATCCGTGAAAATATTATCGTACACTAAACCGGTCCATGACGCAGAGACGTTGGAAACCCCTGCCTCAGAGCCCTCTCTATCCAGCCCTCTTTCCTGGTGGTTCCAAGCACAGCATCCTTCTGCTGATGTACTCTCTCTCCTCTGCACATGTCCAAAACATCTCAGTCTTGCCTCTCTGACTTTATCCCCAACACCTCTAACATGTCCTGTTCCCCTATGCTGTTCCATCCTAGTCACTCCCAGAGAGATTCTCAGCATCTTCATCTCTGCTACCTCCATCTCTGTTTTGTGTCTATTCTTCAGTGCCACTGTCTCGAGACCAAACCGCATGGCGGATTTCACTACGGTTTTGTACACTTTTACTTTCATTTTAGCTGAAACTCTTCTGTCACACATCACACCTGATACTTTTTTCACCCGTTCCAACCTGCCTGCACACACTTCTTCACCTCTTTTCCACACTCCCTATTGCTCTGGACTGTTGATCCTAAGTACTTAAAATCTTCCAACTTCTTTATCTCTTCTCCCTATAACCTCACTTTTCCATTTGGATCCCTCTTATTCACACACGTACTCTGTTTTACTCTGACTAATCTTCATTCCTCTTCTTTCTAGTGCAAACTTCCATCTCTCCAGTTTTTCCTTCACCACCCAGTAGTGATTTTTATTTTATTTTTTCAACCTTTAATTAACCAGGTAGGAAGAAACTGACTTGCTGTGGCGACCCCTGAAGGGAAATGCCGAAAGAAAAAGATGCATTGTCTGTTCTGCTTGTTAACAGATTTTAAATGACATAACTTGTTCTATTCATTACTTTCACAATATTCCTTTTATTTTATTTTTTTATGATTCTTTTTGTTACTTAGCCTGTTTTTTTTTCATGATTACTGTGCCGCCGTAACACACAAATATCCCACTTAAGGGATCAATAAAGTACTTCTGAATCGTTTCTTTGAGTTCCTGGATTTCTAAAAGTTTCTGTAGCTAAGAGGAATGTTTTATTGACCGTCAAATAGTCATGCAGTTATGTCATACAGTTATAAAACATTATATTAAGGCTAGCAGGCAAAGCTTTCTGTCACCGATGAACTCATTTACTGAGAGTTATCAAGGAAATATATCTGATGTTTAAAACTCAAAATATTTGAACTCAAAACACTAAAAGAAAAACTCAAGTGTTTTTTTTAAATAAATTTTAAGAAAGCTAAAAGTAGAATGGATCATCATCTTTTGCCAGCAACTATTTATGAATACTTTCAGATTTAAATTTATTTCATAAAAAAAGAAATTGACTGCAGGAACTAATGGAGTTTAAATTCAAACGTTGACATTTTGAATTAAAATGGTCCACAATGTTGGCCACTTTGATTTATATTTTTTAAATGATTCCTAATCATCACCAATATAGATTTTTGATTACATCACCAGTTTTATTCCTAACAATAACATTATTTCTTTTAAAAAATGTATCATACTTCTTTATGTAATATTTTTTTTAGGATTACAGTGCTGCTGATGTGACACACAAATTTCCCACAAGTGGATAAAAAAAAGTGTTTCTGAATCTGATATTTTTAAAAATTATTTTTAATTATTAATAATTATAACAACAGTTATAACAAAAAATGACTGATTAATAATGATCAAATAATGTTTTCTATTTTTTGTTGTTTTTTCTATTTTCTTGGGAATTTAGAACACAAAAAAAATACATTTGTGCCGCGTATGTCGGGTTGACGGGATTTGAACATTTTTAGACTTTTAGCCGATGCAGTAACTTGCAAGGAACAGTTTTCACTTTGAAACATTTCTTTATATCTACTCTATATTCCCTCCTCACTTCATTCCCTCCCACGCAGAGACACAACAACCTTTTGGTAAGCACTGACGTGAAAGTTGCTCTGTTTTTAATTTCCTCCTGATAGATTGAAATATCGAATTGTGTCTTTTCATGAAGAAAACTAAGGTCGCTTTAATCGGGATGGATCAGACCAGCAGCGTAAGTGGAAAAGAACTGAACAGGTGAGGTTTTAGAATAATATTTTTTACAGCTGTGAAACAGAAATGTTTCTGTTGCTGCAAAACTAAACTTGAAGAATTGTGAAGATTTAGAAATAAATTTAACAAAAATGTATTGATGCTACAACAGACTGGCTGATGATGCTTTTGGGAAGTTTGCGTAGAAAATTGAAGTTGAAAAAGAAGCAGGTGAAAGCAAACCTACCTTTTCCTATTGTTTGGGATATAATTTTCAAAAGGTGTCATCATCAAAGTCGGATTGTCGGTACCATATTCAAATTGAATGGTACCATATCATTGACAATGAAATGAAATGCAAAACCATTCCGCATTTGTGTCACTTTTCATCACTTTGTCACTTTTAACCGCCTTATGCATATTCTGTTCTGCTTGTTAACAGATTTTAAATGACATAATTTGTTCTATTATTATTTTTACTTTTTATGATTCTTTTTGTTACTTTGACTATTTTTTTTTTTCATTATTCTTGTGCTGCCGCAACACACAATTATCCTACTTGGGGGATTAATAAAGTATTTCTGAATCGTTCTGAATTTCTAAAAGCTAAGGGTTGATGTTTTATTAACCGTCAAATAGTCAGTCATCTTCTTGCGGGGGGTGCCGGAGCTCATCCCGGCGGATTTAAGGCGAAGGGCAGGGTATACCCCGAACAGGTCACCAGTCTGTTGTGTGCCACACACACTCATTCCTAGGGCAATTTGGGAGGAAACCGGAGTACCCCCACGCAAACATGGGGAAAACATGTGAACTCCACACAGAAAGGACAGTGTTCCAAGCCTCATTCCCACCCGGGACTCGAACCCATGAACTTCTTGCTGTGAGGCCACAGCGCTACCCACTGCGCTGCCCTGTCAAATAATCATTCAGTTAAAAAACATTATGTTAGGCGAGTAGGCAAAGTCAACTATCACTGATTAAGGCATTGACTGAGAGATATTAAGGACATATATTTGATGTTCAAAACTCAAAATGTTTGAAGTCCCCACCCTCGCCCCCAAAAGTGTTTTTTTTTAATAAATGCCAAGAAAACCTAAAAGCAGTATAGAACGTCTTCTTTCGATAGCAACTCTTTATAGAAACTTTTAAATTTATTTTAATAAAACAAATACATTGTGACTGCAGGAACTAAAGGAGTTTAAATTCAAACTTCGACAATTAAAAAAAAAAGTTCCACAATGTTGGGCACTGAATTTTATTCTAAAATTATTCTTAATCTTCGTCAGTATAGATGCTTAATTACATCTATTATTTAATTTAAATTTTTTTTGTTAAATGTTTTATTCTTATTTATGTTTTTTTTTTTTTTTGTTTTTTTTTTTTTTTTTAGGATTACAGTGCTGCTGATGTGACACACAAATTTCCCACGTGTGGATCAAAACAGTGTTTCTCAATCTGATATTTTTTTTAACTTATTTCTGATCATAAATAATTATAACAATAACATTTATAACAAAAAAATACTAATTAAAAATGATAAAAAAAATGTTTTCTATTTTTTGTTGATTTTTCTATTTTCTTGGGAATTTAGAACAAAAATAAATAAATTTGCGCCGCGTATGTCGGGTTGACGGGATTTGAACATTAACTTTTCAAAACAATAACTTTTAAAAACAAAAGTTTTCACTATGAAACATTTCTTTAGATCTGAATTCCCTCCTCACTTCATTCCCTCCCACGCAAAGACAAAACAACCTTTTGGTAAGCAGTGAACGTGAAAGTTGCTCTGTTTTTAATTTTCTCCTGATTGGTTTGAAGTATCAAATTGTGTCTTTCTATGAAGAAAACTAAGGTCGCTTTAATCGGGATGGATCAGAACAGCAGCATAAGTGGAAAAGAACTAAACAGATGAAGTTTTAGAATAATATATTTTACAGCTGTGAAACGGAAATGTTTCTGTTGCTGTAATATTAAACTTAAAGATGTGTGAAGATTTAGAAATAAATTTAATAAAAATGTATTAATGCTACAACAGACTGGCTGATGATGCTTTTGCGAAGGTTGCGGAGAAAATTGAAGTTGAAAAAGAAGCAGGTGAAAGCAAACCTCCCTGTTACCTATTGGTTGGGATATAATGTTCAAAAGGTGTCATCATCAAAATCGGATTGTCGGTACTGTATTGAAATGAAATGCAAAACCATTCCGCATTTATGTCACTTTCTACCTCCTTATGCATATTCTGTTCTGCTTGTTAACACATTTTAAATGACATAACTTGTTCTACTCCTCACTTTTACAATATTCCTTTTATTTTTATTTTTTATGATACTTTTTGTTAAGTACTTAGACTATTCTTTTTTTTTAATAATTACTGTGCTGCCACAACACACAAACATCTCCCTTGACGGATCAAAAAAGTACATTACATAAACGAAAAAGTGATGCAACTAAAAGTTGTTTTACTTTGTATCTGTGTATGACATGTGTCTGGGCATATGTGTGTACATGCTTATGTACATGTGAATGAATTCATTCTGGAAAGAAAAAAAAGGAATAATATATATATATATACATATATATGTATATGTATATGTATATATATATATATAGTTTTGTCACTAGATGATGCCAAAAATACAACAACACTGCTCCCATTGAAATGTGTGTCTCTATGACGTGTACGCTGTCAAAATAAACAGTGTGCACAGTTATGGAAAGTCATCAGACCCAACACGTACACGTAAACAAGTGTGTTAGATGTTAAAACAAGCATAATGTTACATCAAGCGCTTAGATTTCCGACCTAGCGCTACTAAATACACGTTTTTAAGCACTATCACACTGGATTTCAGATCTAGTGCCACTAGATTTGAAATTTAAAGCTCTTGATGTAACATTTACCGTACTTGTTTAAAATCTAGCGCGCCATTCTATCGGTCTAATCCAGTGGTTACCAAAGCATGCCATCCATCTGTTCCTGTTCCGGCCCTCGTGTCAAATGTTAGAACTCAATGTGGCCTGCGAATAAAAAAGTTTGCCCACCCCTGCCTTAGACTATTTGAAGAAATGGGGTTGATGCTCAAAACTTAACAAGCTTTTATATTTTCTGTCATTTGAACCAGATATGGTATTTTGCTGTAGGAGAGCACCTTTAAATCATACTTTAATTTCTATTTAAAACGTGGTGTCTGGTAGCCCAGAATGACCAAAGTTTGGAAACTTTTTGCAATAACATATTCCTGCATTGACCCAGGATTGCTTAGTTCTTCAAATGTGACGTTTTTTTTTCTTAAAACAAGACAGAAAAGTTTATTTTCTTTCATTTGCTTTCATTTATTTTCTGAACTGTTTCGGCCAATATCTGATGATAATTGATCGAACCTATCCAGGTTAGTTAGCAGGCAAGATGCAAGGCAAGTTTTGGGTTTGTGACCAGCCAGTCACAAGGCTAATACTCCCATGTTATTTTGAATTATGATCATCTACATTAACAGGTTATAAAGAGATTATTCTTATTACATGTTGCATGTTTTCAAAATTTTTGGCAAACCACTTGGAAGTGTCCTAAATTGTCAGAATTGATGACCAGGGATTCCTACAAGACAGAAACAATAACCTGTTTTTCTTCTTTTTGTTTCTAGATATTGTGTTGAGAGCCACTGTCAACAGAAGAAACCTTCAATTCTTTACTGGTTCATGTTACTTTTTGCACTTTGTTTCCTTGTTGTTATTGTCTTATTTCCAGAGGACGTATACATCAATAATCTTTTAAATAATTATCAACCACCAATGCACACAGACCATTCAAAACAAAGAACTATTCTTCATGAAGTCAAAAAAACCACTGAGGCTCCAATTGTGCTTACTCAGTACCACCAGGCGTATCCACGTAACTATCACTTTATAATGGATAACAAAGAGGTTTGCACAAAACAAACCCCCTTTCTGGTTCTGATGGTTCCAGTAGCACCAAGTAACATTGAAGCTCGGCATGCAATCCGGCAGACATGGGGCAATGAAAGCCAGGCTCAGGGTCACTTAGTGGTCACTCTGTTTGTGTTGGGTCTCTCTGGTGAAGATGATTTTGAGAAGCTTAATGAAGAGAATTTGAAGCATCATGACCTGATCCAGAGTGACTTCATGGACACATATCTGAACCTGACCATAAAAACCATGGTGATCATGGACTGGTTGGCCACACATTGCCATAAAGCAGCATTTGCCATGAAGATAGACTCTGACATGTTTTTGAACATTGACAATCTGGTGAAAATGCTACAAAAACCAGAAACTCCCAAAGTGAACTATCTTACCGGGTTGCTGATGTGGAATAGACCAGTCGTTCGTTCAAAAGACTCAAAGTGGTATGTTTCAGAAGGTCTTTTTCCAGAGCCAACATACCCAACATACACTCTGGGTATGGGGTACATCCTGTCTAATGATCTTCCATTGAAAATAGTGGAAGTCTCTAAATTGATCAAACCCTTCAACATAGAGGACGCTTATGTTGGAATGTGCATGAAAAAGCTTGGACTTGCACCCACATCACCACCTGACCCTTCCCAGTTCAAGACTTATAACACAAGATATGACCGGTGTGAGTACTCAAAGGTCATCACATACATTCTTAAAACTTCACAAGAGTTGGTGAACTACTGGACAGACTTCAAGAGGCCTGGACCACATTGTTAAAATGATGTAGCCTTCTGGAATAGATCTGACCAGAAGGCAGATCGTCTGCCGTCTGGCAGACGATCTGCCAAAAGGCAGACGATCTGCCTTCGTCTGCCTTCCGTCGTCTTCCACTCCTCTGGGCACACGGGGGCAACAGTCTCAGACGGGTAGACCAGGCTTTTCTCACTCCATTTGGTTTATCAATTGATAAAACATGCTTATCTATTGGGAAAATGCCCAAGATCGCTAAAGCTATTGTAAAAGTTTCTTTTGAGAAATATTGAAGGTATAAAATTGTGTTTGGAGAGAAAACTGAAGTTATTTTTTTCATAATGTTTGAATTTTTTAAAGGAAAACCAAGAAAGTACTGTTTACAAAACCAAACTCCAAACAATGTTGTAATTACTACTTCAGAACAAAACTCATTAAATATTTTGCATTCTTAGTAGAAGGTTTTCAGATACACATACTACTTTCAGAAAATAAAGCTTTCCCACCACTATTCATTGAACCTGTCAGTATTTATAAAGGTTCTTTGTCTATTCAAAAATAGTCCATCCCAATTAATGTCACAGAGCTTTTTAAAACAATAACAATAATCAATCAATCAATCAATAACTTTATTTAGCCGTGAGGAAGTTAATTTACAGCCAGAGCGCCAGGACAAACACAGACAAATGCATACAAAACCACATTCATTAAACACATCATAAAACAATAAAATATAAATAAATAAAAATAGAATAAAACAATAAAATCAATAAATGAGAGCATTTACTTATCATTTCTTCAGTACCTGCCCACCCGTCACAAGGCCCCTCAGCCATTCAGCAGTCGGATTGAAGTGGGTATGAAGCTGAATGTGGCTCCCTTGGTCTTAAGTGCAAGGGATCTGAACCCACGACCGGATGGTAACAGGGTGTAGTGTGAGTGCAGAATGTGCAAACTGTCTGTGGAGATCTGAGTACCTTTTCCCCAGGACTTGGTTATTGTAGATGGAAGCGTGTGATTCTTGTTGATGTCCAATGATTTTACTGCTGCTTTATAATGATCTAATAATGAATCTAATAATGAATAAATAAGAGGTAGAAGGTATATTTTTCTATTGACCTGGAAAATGCATTTGATAAGATAAAGTATTGTATTTCATAACAGAGACTTGGACAAAAAATGTTTTAAATGCTGGCCGCAAGTCTGCCTGGACAGTAGATCAGTGTTTTGTATAGACCAGGGTTTCTCTAACAAGTTATAAGTGAACTGTGGCTGCGTGTAGTTCCAAATGATTGTTGAAAGTTGAAACTCTGCATTTCTTTTTTTAAATCCATGTACAGGTCATCAATAACACTGACTTTTAAGGATACGTGAAGGCTGATTGTTTCAGTGCATTAATTTCTTGTTGTTTTTATGAAAATTGTATAAATGTATTTAAACATTAACTCTGTACGGTAATGTGTGAAGGAAAAAGACAAAATACAAAGAATTAAACAATGTCCTTGAGGTTATTTTGGTAACCATGACCTTCTTTATTTCACATAATTATGAGACCTAATATCAATTTTTATTTGTAAAGCACTTTTCCAAAATAAAGTCACACAAAGTGCTGAACAGAATAATAAAAACTCAATCAACATTAAAATTCAGACCATTAAAAACAAACAAACAGGCACTAAGTAAAAAATAAGCATACATCACAAATCACACACAAAATACTGCACACATGCATCGACCCTTCACTACTCCTTCCATTACAACTGTGTTGCAAAGTGAGTGAATCAAAAACCAATCAAATTGCTCCCACCTGTAGTGACTGAAGAACTGAAAACCAGAAATCCGGCTGTTGTTTTTCAATTTTTCAATATCTTACAAAGAATCTTTATACTGACACAACTGGTCTATTTTTCACAATTTGTTGCCATAGCCACATGATTGGAGTGTACCCCATCTCTTACTTGTAACCAGTCGAGATAAGCTTTTGTACCCCCACAACTTACATGAATGATGGGTATTAGAAATGAATGAATATTTTCATAACCAAAATCTTTGATTATAAATGTCTGCAGCTACAACCTGTCACATACCAGGAAACTAAATATGGAAATCTCAGGGGTTTTTTTTATTCCATGGAAAAAGTTTCAATTCCAGAATAACCGGTACTTTACCTTTTGAACTGACTGTCCTTAGAATCAAAATGCTACAATTTACCCATCAAGTTCATGTATAGAGTAATTTGGATGAGGGTTGTAACGTAACTTTCTATCCACTGGCAGAAAATTGGTTCTTAGTTTACAACCTGTCACGTACCAGGAAACTAAATATGGAAATCTCTTTTTTTTTTATTCCATGTAAAAAAATTCATTTCCAGAATAAACAGTACTTTATCTTTTGAACTGGCTGTCCTTAGAATTAAAATGCTACAATTTACCCATCAAGTTTATGTATAGAGTAATTTAATGAGGGTTGTAACATAATTTTCTATCCACTGACGGAAAATAGGTTCTTAGTTTTTAGGTACATTGACATCCACACTGTGTCATTCTTCATATGTTTGAAAACAGAAATTCCAATACCATGCAAAAAGAGGCATGGTATTTGGTCTAAATATACCATGGCCTAAAAAGAGCACCACAGATGCAGTAATTGCCTTGAGGTGTCATTCTTTGAATGTACGAGCGGATGGAATCTTATGGCTTTGCTGGTTAGTAAGAGAGAGAACTAGTCACAGTATTATTACTGTGAATAGTCTTGTATAGTCCATTCAGTGGGTCCCCCGTCTACATTCGAGCCCCCTTCTGTTGTAGTTGAATTTCATCTTTGTTGTTCAGCTTCTTTGAATTCTTTAAGTCCGTCTCTACTTCAAACGCCACCTTCTCTGCTTCCTCTACCACATTCATCTCTTTTTGAGCTTTCCTTTTTTTATTCCAATTTGTTCAGGTCCTTCAATTTTTGTTGAAAACATGTAAAGTCATCTGCTGCCTTTTCCAGCCCACCTGAAAGTTGTGTGTTTTCAAATGAGCACACGTGAGCTTCCATACCAGGTGGATCTGTTGATTCTATTTGTTCATACGTGTGGTCATTGAAAATCTAGTGCTTTGTGATGACAAAAAGTAATATCACAAGTGTTTTCTGTGTCTACAGCAAGAAAATGTGGGTGGAATTTTTTAGAATACTGTTTAATGTTTTGGAAAAGGGGTAAAGCAGACGTGTAAATTATTGTGCAAACATGTGAAGGTATTTTGCTGACTCAAGTATCATTTTGCAAATTGTTGAAAATTCCTAGTGTGCAGAACAATCACAAAAATATCTGTAACATAAAGCGCATTGTCTCTGGTTCTATACATTTATTTGTTAACGTTCTAAATTTGCAGTGTCTTGAGAGACCTACATTGTCAATCAAAAGCGGGAAAACTTTAAACTGTCCCAAAATTAGATTCCATTATTTATCACAAGTCCCTTCTGCCGTTGGACTTATGAACACTTTATAACCTGGATCCTCTCATGACTTGGTCACAATACTCTTGTCTCTTCACTCTCTTTATCTATTTTTCTTCTCTGCCATTGCACTGCAGTTTACATTTTTGTTCTGAGCGCTGTTAGTTTTGTTAAAAAGACTTTTGTTGATATTTTGATCATTTTTATCACAGTTTACGTTTCCTATTTTTATTACTATGTTTTTATTCTTTGCACATTAGTACCTCAGCAAGTTCCTGATCTCTGAATCTTGTTCACTGTCCATGACAATAAAAGTCTTTCTGATATGAGGAACGACTTGGGCTTGTGTGCGATTATTTGAAAATACTTTTGTTATTACTTGTGTGTTGTATCCAGATGCAACCACAGAATGGTCAAACATGAACAAAAATAAGAGTGGGATTGGTGGAGAGTTTGATAAAGCAAAAGGAAAAGCAGAAAAACCTCATCTGGCACATGTGGTTGAAGAGATCATTGGGGATCAAGATCATATCATACAAGAATTCCTTACTTCCCACACAGCTGCCATCCTTGTCAACAGTCTCGTCACCTCTCGTCCCGACTATTGTAATTCACTTCTCTTTGGCCTCCCTCTGAAATCTCTAAATAAACTTCAACTGGTGCAAAACTCCTCTGCCTCTAGCCAATTAGAAATCAATTTTTATGGTTTTTTTTTTAAAGGAAAAAATATAAAATATATTTACAGTATTTCTAATTAGGTAAAACCTGATTTTTTTTAAACAGGCTGGTCGTCCGAGTTCTGGCAATCTCTCCAAGCCAGGTGGGTTTCGCATGGAATTCATCAATCTGACAGAGGCTGGGGTGGAGAATGGCTTCTGTAGCTTGCTGATTGCTGGTCATCTGCAGGTGGTGCGCACGTTGTCGGAGACAGACACCCTCTTAGAAGCAGGTGCAGGGACAACAGTTTCTGAGGTTTTACTGTGTCAACTTGCAACAATCCCTGGGCAAAAAGTGCCAAGTTTTTTTTTAAACTGTTGAATCACACCCAGTCTGCACATTGAAAGAAAAACAGAAACTTGGCAGTGATAATAATAATAATAATAAAAATTTTATTTGTGAGTTTAGGTGGAATCCAACATTAGTTAATTAAATATTATTTAGCTGTAAATCCATCAAAAACAGAAAATAATTAATTTGAAGGCGTGTTTTGACAGATTGATGGCTGCCTTTTATTTTAATCTGATTTTTAAACTTGTTCTCGAAAGATCTGAAAGAGATGATGACGAGGTGATGGGCAGGTTTGGTCTCCAGAACAGGAATGCAGAAGGACAGATGGTGATTGACTTTGCAAAAAAAAAATGGAAATGGCTGTGGTGAATACTTATTTCAAGAAAAGGCTGGAACACAGGGTGACTTATAAGAGTGGAGGAAGGGTACACAGGTTGATTACATTTTGTGTAGGTGGCATAATCTGAAAGAGATCAGTGACTGCAAAGTTGTAGCAGGAGACAGTGTAGCCAAACAACACAGGATGGTCGTGTGTAAGATGACCATAGCAGTGAGGAAGTTTAAAAAGATGAAGGGAGTGCAGAAGACTAAATGGTGGAAACTGAATAAGGAAGAGTGCTGCTTGAACTTTATAAAGGAGTTGAGACAGGCTCTTGGTGGGCAGGAGAAGCTTCCAGATGACTGGACAACTACAGCTAATGCGATCAGGGAGACAGGCAAGAGAGTTCTTGGTGTGTCATCAGGAAGGAAGATAGATAAAGAGACTTGGTGGTGGAATGAGGAGGTGCAGGATTGTATCAAAAGAAAGAGGCTGGCTAAGAAGAAGTGGGACACGGAGAGGACTGAAGAGAATAGGCAAGAATACAGGGATATACAGCGTAAGGTTAAAGTAGAGGTGGCAAAGGCTAAACAAGTAGCCTATGATGACCTATACGCTAGGCTGAACAGCAAGGAGGGAGAGATGGACCTATACAGGTTGGCAAGACAGAGAGACAAAGATGGGAAGGATGTGCAGCAAGTTAGGGTGATTAAAGACAAGAATGGATGTCTTTTGACAGATACCAGTAATGTGATGGGATGATGGAAAGAGTACTTTGAAGAGTTGATGAATGAAGAAAATGAAAGAGAACAAAGAGTTGAAGATGTTACCATAGTGGACCGGAAAGTGGCTAAGATCAGTAAGGTAGAAATAAATAGGGCACTGAAGAGGATGAAGAGTGAAAAGGCTCTGGGTCCTGATGATATCCCTGTAGAAGTATGGAAATGCTTAGGTGAGGTGGCAATTGAGTTTCTGACTGGGCTGTTTAACGGGATATTAGAAAGTGAGAAGATGCCTGACGAATGGAGAAGAAGTATGCTGGTTCCTATTTTTAAGAACAAGGGAGATGTGCAGAGTTGTGGTAACTACAGAGGAATAAAACTGATCAGTCAAACGATGAAATTATGGGAAAAAGTTGTCGAAGGTAGGCTAAGGTCTGAAGTACGAATTTGTGAGCAGCAGTATGGTTTT
This sequence comes from Neostethus bicornis, assembly GCA_902685375.1. Classification (NCBI taxonomy): domain Eukaryota; kingdom Metazoa; phylum Chordata; class Actinopteri; order Atheriniformes; family Phallostethidae; genus Neostethus; species Neostethus bicornis. The sequence goes on from CACRXE010000083.1 coordinate 127,042, forward strand.
ATGCCTAAAAAGAGCACTACAGATGCAGTATTTGCCTTGAGGATGCTGATAGAGAAGTACAGAAAAGGTCAGAGAAGGTCAGAGGGAGCTGCACTGTGTCTATGTAGATCTTGAGAAAGCGTATGACAGGGTACTTAGAGAAGAACTATGCTATTGTATGAGGAAGTCTGGTGTGACAGAGAAGTATGTTAGAGCGGTTCAGGACATGTATGAGGGCTGTAAGACAGTGGTGAGGTGTGCTGTAGGTGAGACAGAGGAGTTCATTGTGGGGGTGGGACTGCACCAAGGATCTGCTCTGAGTCCTTTGCTGTTTGCTATGGTGATGGACGGGCTGACAGATAAGGTTAGACAGATATCTCTATGGACAATGATGTTTGCAGATGACATTGTGATCTAAAAGTGAGAGGAGGGAAGAGGATGAGGAAAACCTGGAGAGGTGGAGATTTGCACTAGAAATATTTTCTTTTTCCTAGGGGGGCGCAACAGGAAATAATTGAGAAGCACTGGTTTAAGGTCTTACTTTTCTCAGTCTGGAAGGTCTGTTTTGTTTGAGTTAATTCTCTTTGTTAAACCCTATCTTGAGTTGAGTTAGTTACTTTGACCTCTTTTATAATAGCTTAACATTTTTGACATTTTTTTTAGTTAAATAAAAAGACCCCTTTTTTACTTAAAACCTTGTGCCTGTCTGTTTGCACTGCTTGATCCATCACAGACAAGAACTGTTTACCACTGTCCAATTTTAGAAAACCATAGATTGCTGAGCTGAGAAAATATGGTCAAATATTCAAATTTATGCCATATGTATAAAGCCATTCATGGTTTATCATTCCCTCCTCTTTAACAGTCTGTTAACTTTTAAAAATTGCCCACATGAGAACTAGAAGTGCAGTTAGAAGAGAATTTATTTTTATTGATTGTTTAAATATTTGTACCTCAAAAAAAATGTCCTTGATCTATTTTTTCCACTTCACTTTTTACCTTCTCATCAATGATGGTGGTGGCCCATTTCCTCCTGCCAAGTACAACATCTTGCCAACGTTTGGCACTGGCAATGCTAATGATGGAAGTGTTGCGGCCTTTCTCCGTCAAAAGCTAAATCATCATAGAAAAAAAATATAATGGCCAATTTAAACGCTAAAACAATTCTAAGGAAGTGGAATATACACAATAACAAATCCAGAGTAAGATATAATGGATAAAAATCTGTTTACCTGGAGAACTTCATTTGTGTTGTCTGTAAAGTTGTGATAAGTGACTGTTAGATTTACTCTTAACATTCAGTAAAGAGATAAAATGAACACACATGGAGTCAGGTGGTGAATGTTAAAATTAGCTTCTGCAGAAGGGGAGCTGTCAGAGGGCGCTGGGACAACGAGGTCCATGCACCATACTCACAGACTTCCCCGAAGTTTCACATCTGCATAAGCATTTATATTTAGCAAGTGGGAGAGCATTTCAGTGATGTTAATCACCTGGCAGAGTATAGACAAGAACAAATTAATTAAGCACATAACTGTGTGTGTGTGATAACCATTCATTATTATCTGCTACCTGGAACAGGGTGTAGGCATTTTAACTCATTGTTTACTGGAACAGGTCGTGCATGTTTGTGCTTGATGTTTCATAAGAATACTATGAACTATGGACTATGAACTATATTGAGGGTGGAGACGGTGGCCGCGTGGTTAGAGCGTTCGCCCGCGGACCAGAAGGTCGCGGGTTCGCGTCCCACGGAGAGCACGTCTAGGGTCCTTGGAGAAGACACCTAACCCCCGCTTCTCCCACCATTGGCGCCGTTGAAGGGCAGCCTGCTGCGGTGTAAGGAGTGCAGCACACAAATTTCCCCGGTGAGGGATGAATAGAGTAATTCATTTATTTATATATACGAGACAGCTTGACCTTTAAAGTATGTAAAAGCAATGAGCAAAGCTGAATATTTGTACTTTACGTAGTACTTTTCACCCGTTTCAATGAAGGCCTTAGGAAAACAAGTGTATCTGTTCAAATGAGGTAAAACAGTGATCCCTCTGTGGTTGGAGCACACGCTCCGATCCCCCTTCTTGTAAAAAGGGACCACTTCCCCGGTCTGTCAATCCAGAGGCACTGTCCCCGAAGTCCATGCAATGGTGCAAAGGCGTGTCAACCAGTACAACCCAACACCATCCAGAGCCCTTAGGAGCTCCGGGCAGATCTCATCCACCCCCGGAGCCCGGCCGCTGTGGAGCTTTTTGACCACCTTGGCGACCTCGGCACCAGAGATAGGAAGACCCATCCCGGATTCCGAAGACTCTATTTCCTCATCGGAAGACATGTTGGTGGAATTGAGGAGGTCTTCGAAGTATTCCTTCCACTGATCAAAAACGTCCCAAGTCGAGGTCAGCAGCTCTCCATCCCCACCGTAAACGGTGTTGATGGTGGACTGCTTTCCCCTCCTGAGTCGAATGTTGGACCAAAATTTCTTTTAAGCCATTCGGAAGTTTGATTTTATTTAAGATAATTAATACAGCAGAGATATTTAGACAAAAAGCAGCACACCTGAGCTTAAATCAGACAAAGTTTAGGAAAGGAATGAATGACAACAGGAAAATGCGAGGAATCATAAAAGCTGGTCTCCTATTAAAAACCCACTCCTGTGTTGCCCGCTGCTGGTAGGCGGAAGGCACCAAAAGATACGATTATGTGTTACTTTTGTAAGATGGGCCTGAGGGTGGTCTCGCCTGAGCCCTCAGGGGGCCCCTCGTCACCAGTTGGGGTTAAGTGGTGAACGGGGGTGAGCACCATTGGAGAGTTGGCAGGGCTACAGGTGAGGGGCTAGGGTAGTGAAGAGGTACATTAGCTGTGCAGAGGTGGTCTTTGGGCTGCCTGGGTCGGGCACCTGGCTGTGTTTTGGGTTGTGGTGACTGCACATAGGGTGGCCTTGCCATGCTGGGCATCTGGCCGGCTTCGATGGATGAATAATCCCCCTCTCCAATCCAGCAGGTTGATCGTGATGCTGAATACTGTAACATCAGATTTTCTCTTCACTTTATACCCTCCCTTCTTCTTCTGTACCCAATTCCTCTTCTTTTTCACACCTTCCCCTCTCCTCAGTATTCTCTGTCAGGTCCAGCAAAAAGAAGCACAGAAAGCACGGACATTTGGGTTGTAAAGCATTTAAAATAAACAAAAAGAGCTAGCCAGGGTTGGCACATGGGGCTGACCCTGGTAGAGCAAAACTGTCCATTGATACTTGACATACAGATCATCATTCTGCTTGTCACAATGCCGGACAGGACAGGTTAAAAAAGCACACACACTTATGAGATCTTTGGAGAACAAGTTTGTCAAGTTTAACAATCAGATTAAAATAAAGGGCAGCCATCAATCTGGTCTCCTTTTAAAAACACACTAATGAGATTGTTGGAGAATAAGTTTAATAATCAGATTAAAATAAAAGGCAGCCATCAATCTGTCAAAACACACCTTCAAATTAATTATTTTCTGGTTTTGACAGATTGATGGCAAACCAACATTTAAAGCAATGCTGGATGCCACCTTTGAGCATGTACCCAAGTAACGTGTAATTTTTCCAAGCTGGGTTTAGACTAAACTTATTGCCAAGTTTCTGTTTACCTGTCAATATGCACCCTGTGTTTGATTCAACAGTTTAAAGAGAAAAAAATCACTTTTTGCCTAGTGGATGTTGTAAGATGAAACAGTAAAAACTCAGAAAAAGCTTATAAAGTTGAATTTCTTGTGCTGAAAGAGTTTTGATACAAATGACAATGCCATTGATTGACCAGTGTTTTCAATAAAAGTTAGGATTTGTTAAAAAAACCTTATGCTTTGTTGTGTTATTTGAAGAATTCATGAATGTATTATTTGTGTGTAATTTTATTTATTTGACCTTTATTTAACCAGGTTTAGGCTCATTGAGCTTAAAAATCTCTTTTACAAGAGTGACCTGGCCAAGAGGCACTGGCCTCCAGGACCAAACAAACATTTCAAATTAAAATACATTTACCATAATTTCACGGCCATAAGGCGCACCTAAAAGTCTCAAATTTTCTTCAAAATGAGCGGTGCGCCTTTTTGTGCGGTGCGCCTTGTGTGTGAGAAAAAGCGGACCTAAAAGAAAACGCGATGCTCGTGAGAAAAAGCGGACCAAAAAGAAAATGCCGTGCCCGCGAGGCGGACCTGAAAGAAAACACATGAGTACGTTAAAGAGTGAAGTGTGAGCGGCGTGGGAGCGATGAATGACCAAAGGAGACCACAGTTTCACGAAGGGTGGAAGGCAGCGCCGAGCAAGTTACGCTACAGTTTGCCAATGGATTGTAGATGCTTGGACAAACGTATCTGCTGGTACTGTTATCCGAGCTTTTGCAAAAGCTGGTATCCTTTCTGAGGAGCCGCACAGTAACCTACAGACAGTGACTTTGACAGCGAGGAGCGAAGTGGACCTGCTCTGTTGGATTTTGCGCAGCTGCTCGATTCCAAAACAGAGAATGAGGACTTTGACGGATTTGAATAAGGACAACGTATTACCGGTAATGTGCTTGTTTATACTACTTAAATAAAGTACAACCAAACTCAGTTTTGCTCCCGATCTATTTTTTAATACCCACATTTGCATGCGTGCGTGTGTGTTGTTGTAAGGCAGTGTGTGACTGAGACTGCGCCTTTTCGTACGGTGCGCCTTATGTGTGTGTTAAATACAGCAACGGCGCACAAAACTGAGGCTGCGCCTTTTCGTACGGTGCGCCTAATGGCCGTGAAATTACGGTACATTAAAACTATCACAATAAAATATTCAATCAAAACATTTACAACCACATCGACTATTCTCCAAGTCTATCATTTGAGATTTAAAAGAGTTTAGAGAGACCAGCTCTCGCAGACACAGCTCTTTTTGCAGATGGTTCCAGTCATTTGGGGCACAAAACTGAAAGGCTTTCTTCCCCATCTCAGTTTGAACTCTGGGCACTGACAAAAGATAGTGGTCCTGAGATCGTAGCCTGTAGCTGGCATTCTGTTTAAGTGTAAAATGGGTCTGTAAATAAGAAGGAAGGAGTCCAAGTACTGATTTATAAATGAACATGTGCCAACGAATGAAACGCAGTGAAGAAAGAGACGGCCATCCAACACGAGAATAAAGCAGACAGTGATGAGTAAGTGATCGGAGGTTTGTATTAAACCTGAGAGCTCCATGATAAACTGTGTCAAGTGACTGAAGAGACTGTGCAGATGCGTGTCTGTATATTATGTCCCCATAGTCAAGGACTGGGAGAAATGTGGCAGCAACTAACTGTTTTTTTGCATTGAAAGACAAACAAGACTTAATTCTAAAAAAGAAGCCAAGTCTGACCTTTAACTTCTTTAACAGACTTTGAATATGAGGAGTGAATGAGAGCGAGCTGTCAATGAGAAAACCAAGATATTTGTACTGTGTAACATGCTCTATAACAGTGCCATTTAGGGTGGTTACTAATGGAAGGAGCTGAAAGTTGGAGGTCCTGGCATTTGTGAATGTCATAATAAAGTGATAAAGTAATAAAGTGTAATAAAAAATAAACTTGAGATGTAACCTAGATATTTTGCTGTCTTTGAGACAAGGAAACAACCACCCTATGTAGTGTGGGGCAGTGGTGTGAGGAGTGAAAGAGGGACGGAGAAGCAACAATTATATCACTGGATGCTGAAAAAGCTTTTGATCAAGTTAACTGGAAATTTTTAATAGTACCCTTAAATAAATTTAGCTTTGGACAATCCTTTACTAACTGGATCAAAATATTGTGCAGCTCCCCCAATGCACGTGTTAGAACAAATACTCACACATCGGCAAACTTCAACCTCCAAAGAGGAACCAGACAAGGCTGCTCATGGTCACCCTCATTGTTCACTCTCTTCATTGAACCTCTAACTTTCGCTATTAGACAGAGCAAAAATATTGAAGGAATTCGGACTATGAATCTAGAACACAAAATAAGTCTTTATGCAGATGATGTTATATTATTTGTTTCAAACTCAAAATCTTCATTTTGTAAAACAATCTCTCTGATCAATAAATTCTCCTCAGTCTCTGAATACTCCATTGATTGGACTGAGAGCATAGTTTTTATCACTTAATTGCAATTTTTCAAACCTGTCCTCAACCAAATTACAACCAGGCAACATAAAATACCTAGGAATAATTATTTCACCAAATCTTTCTGATTTATTCAAATTAAACTACACACAACTCTTTAAAACTATTGAGGAGGACCTTATCAGGTGAAAAATTCCTCCCATTTCACTGATGGGGAGAGTGGCCGCATTAAAATGATAACTCTACTCAAAATTAACTATCTGTTCTTTATGATTCTGTCAGGAGAGTAGTCTGTTCCCTCTGTACCCTGTTTCCCCCCTCCCTCTTGTCCCTGTTTGTTCGTGTGTATGTGTGTGTGTGCGTTCGTTCATGCGTGTTCGTGTTCGTGCGTGTGTGTGTGTGTGTGTGTGTGTGTGTGTGTGTGTGTAGTTGGGCGGACCCAGCTGGGAGCTCCAACAAGTCGCATCTAAAACTCATCTATTCATCTGCTGCAGCATACAGTAAATGGATCAATTTTCACACACTTTTCGCCAGATCGTTTTTTTACCATCCTTGATCCGTTATCCAGTTTTTGGCTCCAGCTCCACGTCAGAACTTGCCTAATTAATCTGTTTTTGTCTTCTTTGTCTGAACTTTTTTTCAATCTAATAAATCTGGTTTTGATTTCTTCATCTGAGCCTGTCTGTTGTGTCAAGGGTATATTTTTGGCCTCAGCTCCACATTATGACAGATCGATCTGGCCAAGACGTGGACCCTATTGACACAAACCCAGACCAGAAAGTTAATCACAACTCTGTCTCTCATCAGGGAATACTACTGGGACAGCACGAACAAAGTATTCGCACCTTGTTTGAAGTCAATCAGCAACTCTCAAGACAAGTGTCTGAACTCACTCATCAACTCTCAGGCTATCTGTCTCTTGAAGCTGACAGGGCAGAAACTCAATCCAGCTCCCCAGTTGCCATGCAACCAGTTAAGTTACCAGCAACCTGGAATTTCATCACAACAGATCCAGAACCATTTTCAGGTCAGTCTGACTTATGCCGGGGATTTTTGTTCCAATGTGCCACTGTTTTTGATCAAAGACCAAACACTTTTGCCTCAGACATCAGCAGGATTCGATACATGTTGGGACTTATGAGAGGAAATCTAGTTTCAGCACTCAAGTGGGCTGAAGCTAGATTCTCCAATAGGCCTATGGACCAGACCAGCTATGTGGCTTTTGTGAAGGAAGTCAAACGTGTATTTGATCACCCAGATTACTAATCTGATGCTTCATCTCGATTGATGTCTTTATCACAATGTTCTCGATCTGTTTCGGATTATTCCATTGAGTTCTGGACTTTGGCAGCTGAAGTAGACCGGACCAAGCAGGCCTTGTGGGCAGCCTTTAAGAAGGGTTTGATTGAGCAATTAAAGGATGAGCTTATGTCCAAGGATGAACCTCCCAACTTGGATTCTCTGGTCTCTCTAGCCAACAGGATTGATAATCGCCTCCGAACGCGCCGAAGAGAATGGGGGGGACAATCGAATCGGTTTGCAGCAGCCTCTCCTGTGATACAAGCTATCCCCTCTTCAGCCGCTTTTGGTCCAGACAACTCGCTCACTCCTGCTCCTCCTGCTCCAGAACCCATGCAGTTTGGAGGAGCACTCTTAACCCCTGAGGAGCGCCAAAGAAGACTGTCAGGTGAATGTCTGGATTGTGGAAAGCCGGGTCACTTTCTGGCATCCTGTCCAACACGGCCAAAAGAGACGGCTCATCAGTAAGCGTGGGGGTGCAGATGAGCCAATCAAACCCCAGTGGGAGAACTAAAAAGGGGTTCCAGATACAGGCCACACTATGTCACAAGACTGTCACACTGCCACTGTCAGCCTTAATTGACTCGGGTGCTGAAGAGAACTTCTTGGATAAACGGATAGCAGAGCAAACTGGAATACGGCTGGAGGCCCTGGGAAATCCAGTTTCTGCACTGGCTCTTGATGGTAGGTTGCTGTCCAAGATAACTCATTGTGCAGAACCTGTCTCACTCATTTAGTCTGGCAACCACTGCGAGGAAATATGGTTTAACATCCTATCTGCGCCTACTACGCCTTTGATCCTCGGTTTTCCCTGGTTGTTTCAGCACTACCCTGTTATTGACTGGACAGAAGGAAGGGTGAGTAGCTGGAGCAACAACTGTCATGCTAATTGTCTTGCATCTGTATTAACTCCAGCAGAAGGAGAACCCAAACTAGAAGTAGTGGATCTATCCAACGTCTCTAATGAGTACCATGATCTGTGCAACGTTTTCAGTAAGTCCAAGGCTTTGTCCCTGCCCCCTCATCATCCGTATGACTGTTCCACACTTTTGACTCCTGGTGCTAAACTACCCACCAGCAGGTTGTACAATTTGTCCAGGGCTGAAGGAGTGGCTATGGAGAAGTATATTAAAGAGTCCCGAGCCTCTGGTTTGTTACGGCCCTCCACTGCCCCACTCGGTGCTGGTTTCTTTTTTGTTTCCAAGAAAGATTCATTGCTAAGACCTTGTGTTGATTATCGGGGACTCAATGATATCCCTATTAAAAGAAATACCCTCTACCGCTCCTGGATTCAGCTTTCACACCCCTTCAGGGACCACCATATTTACAAAATTGGACCTCAGAAATGCTTGTCAACTGGTACGTATAAAGGAAGGTGAAGAGTGGAAAACGGCTTTCAAGACGTCCCTTGGACACTTTGAATATTTGGTAATGCCATTCGGGCTTACTAATGCTCCAGCTGTTTTTCAGTCTCTGATTAATGATGTCCTGTGGGATTTTCTCAATCATTTTGTGTTTGTCTACCTCGATGACATTTTGATATTTTTGCAGAACAAGAAGGATCAAGGAGGGTTCATGTTCGTCAGGTCTTACAGAGACTGCTGTAAAACAAACTAATTGTGAAAGCCAAAAAATGTGTTTTTCATTCATCTAAGGTCCGTTTTCTGGGTTTCATCATCAAGAGTGGGCAGGTTAAGGCTGACCCAGAGAAGGTCAGGGCAGTAACAGATTGGCCAGTTCCAGATAGCAGGAAGAAGCTCCAACGATTCCTTGGTTTTGCGAATTTCTACAGAAGGTTCATCGGAGGCTTCAGTTCTGTTGTGGTTCCTTTGACTAAACTTACCTCTCCCTCTATAGAGTATATTGGAAATCCAGAAGCTGATGCAGCCTTCAGACATCTGAAGAGTCTCTGTACAACTGCACCAGTCCTGAAGAATCCAGATCCCACAAAGCAATTTATTGTTGAAGTGGATGCCTCTGACATCGAAGTTGATGCTTTGTCGTCTCAAAGGTCAGACCCAGATGGACACATGCATCCATGCGCTTTCTTCTCTCGATGTCTTTCCCCGGCCGAGAGAAACTACGATGTTGGAAACTGTAAGTTATTTGCTGTGAAGATGGAGATGAAGATAAAGACACTCGATCCTATGTTGCCGCCTGTCCGACATGTGCTTGTCGCAAGACCAGTCACAGACCACCTGCTGGATTACTTCAGCCACTGGAAGTTCCTTCTAGGCCCTGGTGCCACATAGCAGTTGACTTTGTGACAGGTTTACCACCCTCTAATGGAAACACCACTATTCTCACTGTTGTGGACCGCTTTTCCAAGGCAGACCCTTTTCTTGCTCTACCTAAACCCCCCACAGCCAAAGAAGCTGCTGATTCACTGGTTAATCATGTGTTCAGGCTTCATTGAATACCTATTGATATAGTCTCTGATAGGGGTTCACAATTCACCTCCCAGGTCTGGAAAGATTTCTGTCAAGCACTTGGCGTACTTGTTAGTCCACGCAACTGGTATGACATCAATTGTGGCCTCAATTGAGGCCTCTCTCGGTTATCAACCCCTTTTATTCTCTGAACAGGAGCAGGAGTTAGCGGTTCCCTCTATCCAACACCATCTCCGCCACTGTCATAACATCTGGAAGAAAGTCCGGGCTGCATTACTCAAGACCTGTGCCCATACTAAGACGTGGGCTGACAGAAGCCGTGCCCCAGCCCATAACTACCAGAAAGGTCAGCCAGTTTGGCTATCTGCTAAGGATACCCCTCTCAGAACTGACTCCCGTAAGCTCTCGCCTCGATATCTAGGACCTTCCCAGATTTCTAAGGTTTTAGTCCCACAGCAGTACACCTTGACTTGCCCTCTGCTCTTTGCATCCATCCCACATTCCATGTTTCCCTGCTTAAACCTGTTGTCTTTAGTGACCTTTGCCCACCTGCCGATCCTCCTCCTCCCTCCCGGCTCGTGGGCGGTTCTCCTGTCTATACTGTACGCCGTGAAAGAATCCGGGGGTTTACTTCTTCTCAGATTTGGTTAAATCCAATATTTGCTTCAACTATCGTCCATTAAATAATCTCACCACCCGGTCTTTCTTGCGTGTGCAGACTGAAGAGAGAAGGCTGGTGATTAAACACTAAATATTAAGCATACCAAGCATTTGAAATACTACCAGGATTCAATCATTTTCTCAATTTCCGATATTTATTCCTCAACATTAAAATCTGAACAGATGCATCTGGGCTTCATTGTCCTCACAGAGCACACCTATGTCTCTCTGTGAGGTTACAAAAAGAACACACATAATACTGATATTGACATCTTTATAGAAAAAAACCCAGTTCATGAATATTCATTAATTAAGGACATCCTTTTTCTGTTTCCATTGGTTGTTCGTTCTCCTCTTCTCAACTTTTCTTCCTGCAACTAGATATTTTCTGCTATCTTCTGAAAAACAGACAGATCAACCCCCCTTTTCTTCCTGACTACCATTCACTCTGACCCAAACTGGATCATACTGGTGTTTGCTGTAAGATGGCCTTGAAAATCTTCTTCTGTTTAACACACAGCAAGCATTTATTATCAATGCTTAACCTTAGCTAAAGAAAACATTAAAAAACATCTTTATTTAAAAAAAGTAAAATGTTAATCTTCTTAAAATATAAAAAGGTAAAGAGTAAAATATCAACTTCCTTCAGCCGCCTTTTGGATGTGTGCCGGCATGACAGGAGGCTTCAGTACTTGGTTGATTGGGAGGGGTATGGTCCTGAAGGACGGTCGTGGGTCCCACGCTCCCGCATTTTGGATGCTTCCGTGGTGAGGGAGTTTCACCGGTCTCATCCTGGCCGACTTGGTGGGCGCCACCCGGCGCCCATTATGGGGAGGGTGGGGAGCGGGGGAGGAGGGAGGGATAATGGGGTGGGGGGAGGGAGTACTTTCAGGAGAGTAGTCTGTTCCCTGTGTCCTGTTTCCCCCCGCTCTCTTATCCCTGTTTGTCTGTGTGTGTGTGTGTGTGTGTGTGTGTGTGTGTGCGTGCGTGCGTGCGTGCGTGCGTGCGTGCGTGCGTGCGTGCGTGCGTGCGTGCGTGCGTGCCTGTGTGGAGCTGAGCGGACCCAGCCGGGAGCTGCAACAAGTCGCACTTGGAACTCATCTATTCATCTGCTGCAGCATAAATGGATCAGTTTTTCACACACTCTTCGCCAGATCGTTTGTTTACCATGCTCTATACGTTATCCAGTTTTTGGCTCCAGCTCCTATGTCAGAAGCAAAAAGCAATACGAGCAATAACATTTTCAGCTTATAATCAACCAACCAATGATCTATTTATAAATTTAAAAACATTAAAGTTATATGATTTATCAGAATTACACACTTTAAAATTTATGTTTAAGATAAAAAATAATTTGATGACAAACTCTCAAAAAATATGTTTAACATTAAGGAAAGTCCATATGAACTTAGAGGAAATGATGTGTTCATTAAAAATAAATTTAGAACAAATGTTAAAAAATTTTGTGTTTCTATTAAAGGTGTGGATCTTTGGAACAATTGTGATGATGAACTTAAATTATGTTCCAATCTTTTCTGTATAAAGAAGAAATTTAAGTTATTATTTCTTAAAAAATATGCAAGTCTTGATGTTTAATTTCAAGTTTATATGTGTAAAGAACTTAAAGTAGTAATTGTAGTACTCTTCATTTGACGTACTACTTTTTTTCTCTCTCTCTCATTTTATGTATCATAAGGAATTTCTGTTTATATATTTATAACATTTTGTTTTCATAATGATAGTAATGATTTGTTTTCAAAAGGGTCGACGTAACAAGCATCTGCTTCAGCCGATATACCTTTTCGGTCCTTTTGGTATATATGAGTTCAGAAAAAAATGTAAATTTATTTATTTGTAAATGTACAATTTGTCCGAAATAAAAGATAAAAAGAAAAGAAAGAAAGAACCTGCCTAATTAATCTGTTTTTGTCTTCTTTATCTGAAATTTTTATCAATCTAATAAATCTGCTTTTGATTTCTTCATCTCAGCCTGTCTGTTGTGTAAAGGGTATATTTTTGACAGATTCCATCCAAACATTATGACAGATTCCATCCAAACCTCTGATCACTTGGTTCAAATCATTAGTTTTCTCAATTCCTCTGGAAGAGCAAACCACGCAGGACTAGTCTAAAACTCTTCCGAAGTCAAAAGACAGAGGCAGCTTGGACCTGCCTAATTTTCAGAATTATTTCTTGGCAAATAGACTGCAATGTATCTTAAAATGGCTTAAACCTGGTCCATTGGATGAACCTTGGATAGATATAGAGCACACCCTCTGCGAAAATCTTGATATCTCTGATCTACATTTTCTCAGCTCAAGCATTAACACTTGGACCGTCGCGTTCTAAATCTACCTGCAAGCGCTCTGACCGTTATTGTGACGCTTATGTCATTATTCATGTTTTCCGCTGCAATATTACATAAATAAACTTTTACACCACTCAATTTTTGAAGTAATAACATTGATAAAATGTTAAATATTTTTAAAACGTAGAATAAAAAAGCAAACACCACTGTAAAATTATCTAATTCATCAATAGCATACTTTCTTTCTGCATTTCGCGCAGTTACTTCAAAAAGTCATCGTTAAAAATATGCTAGGCTACTTTGTATATTCCAATATGTTAATCTGAACTTTCAAGATTTATCTACAAAACATGGCATACTTCATTCAGACAACAATTTTGTTATTCTCTTCATGGTATCACTTTAATATTATCTCACTCAACCTTTCTAAAATGTTTCTGTAATGGCGTTAATGTCCTCCTTGTGTGGAGAACAGTGTGGAAAAATCCAAGCGCGGAACACAAGATGAAACGGAGAAACATTTATTTATTTCTAAGCAAGGCAAAACAGATTCTTCGAAGCAAGAGGGTTCTTCTGAGGCAGGCCGGTTGTCAGAGGCTGGCAGGTAATTCAAGGCAGACAAGTTTCTTAAACAAAAGAAAACAGAATATAAGATCACAGGCAAGAAAATATGCAAAGATCTAGTAAAGGCTTCTTGTTACCGCAAGGAACTCAAAAATCTGAACAGGCTGGGGGTGGAGGATAGCTTATGTAGTTTGCTGATTGCTGATGATCTTCAGGTGGTGAGCAAGTTGCCATGGAGACAGACTCTTAGAAGTAGGAGCAGGGATCACAACATCTTGTCTCTCTCCACAAATATAAACACACACACACACACATAAGTGTTGGAGTTGGAGGTAGAGCCTTTAGCTACCAAGCTCCAGTTTTATGGAATAAGCTCCCAGCTCAAGTGAGAGATGCAGACAGTGTTCCTACATTTAAAGGGAGGCTTAAAGCACTCCTGTTTGAACAAGCTTATCAACAGGCTAGGTAGAAACAGATTCAATTAGCTGATATAATTACTAGTTGGCTGCTAGATAGTAAAAGCTGGGGAAAGTATGGTACATTGGGGTTCTGTCCTTTAATTCTATCTACTATTCTCTGCCAGACTGGCTTGGCTCTTTCCCCGTACCCCCTACTCTAACCCTCTCCCCTAAACCCCTGGCTTTCTATCTCATTCATTGTTCTCAATTGTCTGTTTATTTAGAATTACACTGCTAGTTGGTACAATACAATTCACATGTTGTCCACCTCTCTCCCTCCTCTCTGGGAGAGAGCCCCATTCAGGACACTGCGTTCCTGTCCTGGGCATGGCCAAACCGAGGAGACCTCTGCGCTTCTTCATCCCCGCTCCATCAGGATGAAATCCATCTACTCATCCCCGCCCTGGGCATCGCTGGGCTGAGGAGTCTCCCGTGTCTCCATCAGGATGAAGAACATCTACTCATCCTCGTACTGGACATCTCCGGGCTGAGGAGTCCCCCGTGTTTCCATCAGTATGAAGAACATCTATTCATCCCCGTTCTGGACATCTCCGGGCTGAGGAGTCTCTTGTGTTTCCATCAGGATGAAGAACATCTATTGACTTCTTTAGATATTTAGCTGTAGATTAGAATAAGCTAATATTTAAACAATAATCTGTGACACATTGTTTGCTCGTCCCGGGGAAGGGATCTCTCTTTCACGTGGATCCCCATGAGGTTTCTCATTTTTTCCCCACTGATGGGTTTTTTAGGAGTTTTTCCTCACCGAGAAGGAGAGTGTAAGTGCATAAATGTGCTAGTCTTGTTTAGTTAGCATTTGTTAGTTATTTTTCTTGCTGTGTATCTGTGTTAATACATTCCTCTTTTTCTTGTGAAGCCCATTGAGACAGACATTCTGTGATTTTGGGCTATACAAATAAAATTGAATTGAATTGAATTGAATTATGTGTAGCAATGTGTTTGTTGTCATAGCTATGGCAATGCGTGCTTCCGCTGAGCTGCTGCAGGGTGCAGCAGGTTAGAGGAGATAAATTGCTTATAAACAAAAAAAATACATAATACAATGGAAAACATGTTCATATTAAAAGTCTTAAAAGGTCAGCCTCCTAGGCTGTGTTTTATTTATTCTAATTAGCATATTAAAGTGGCGTTGAGTCATATTGACAGCTGCGGTGGTCCTAGTGTTAAAAGCCACAAATGTTAACCCTAACCCTTTGAACATCAGCTCATCATAAATAGTCTGGTGGGAATTTCTTAAAACAACAACTGCGCAATATTTCCATATAAGCTCACCCCCATTTGGAACAATCAAGATATTTTATTAAATAAAAGCATGGTGTGCTTCAATTCTTGGAAGGATAAAGGAACCCAACAGCTTCAATATATAATTTATAAGAGAGCATTCATCTCCTTCTCATCCCTATTATCAACTGTTGGTCCTAATAAACGCATGGTTCACATCGGCAGCATGCATGTAGTTTCACTCACACTCGCACACTGTTCCTGACTGTTTACTGTCCACTATGTTCCTTGCTCCCAACCAATATTATTATAGTTCTACAAAGTAGTAAATTGCTTTTGTGTTCTACATCATTTGTTACAGAAGGATTTGTAGTGTGTGTCAGCTTTATCTCTGGTTTAAACTCTTGTTTGTACTTTTTTCTCTTATCTTTTCTTTTCTTCTTAGCTTTTCTTTTCTTTTTTTTTCTCTTAACTTTTCCCCCCCCAGAAAATCCAGCAGGTTGGTCATGATGCTGAGTATTGTTAATTGCGGATTATCTCTTCACTTTGTCCACTTCTTTTTCTTCCTCTTCTTCTGAACCCTATTTCTCTTCTTTGTCCCTGCCCCCGGGCCCTCACACACACACACAAACACACACATACAAACACGCACACACACACAAACACACACACACACACACACACACACACACACACACACACACACACACACACACACACACACACACACACCACCACCACCACCACCACCCCTCGGTATTCCCTGTCAGGTCCAGCAAAAAGATACACAGATAGCGCCGACATTTTAAATGTTAAGCATTTAAAATAAACAAATAAAGCTTGCCAGGGCAGAGTAAAACTATCCAGCAACACTTGACATACAAATCATCATTCTGCTTGTCACAATGCCGGACATGACAGGGTAAAATAAATAAATATATAAATAAATAATCTACACACACTCAACGTCATACATACCACTTGTATTTCACAATAAAGAAGCTGACAGCATTAAGTGGATATTAAATTGATTTTTTTTTAATTATGTCAAGAGTAGAGAATGGATTGAAATGGGTTTTTTTTTATTAAACATCTGTATGTCGCAAATAAAATAGCATTTTTCTATCACGTGGCCGGAGCGCATCTTTTTTTTTTTTTCTTTTAATACTTTATTAATCCCTCACGGGAAATTATTGTCTGCATTTCACCGCAGCAGGCTGCCACCTATGACGGCGCCAATGGTGGGAGAAACGGGAGTTTAGGGTCTTCTCCAAGGACCCTAGATGTGCACTCAGTGGGATGTGAACCTGCGAGCTTCTGGTTTGCAGGCGAACGTTCTACCCACTGAGCCACCATCTCCCCCTTTTAAGCCACTTATAGAAAAAAGTCAAATAAATACAAAATTAACGCATAAATTGTAATTGTTTTTGCATTAAAAATTGTTCATTTATTCTATCTGCGTGTTTAAGTAGGTTTCAGGCCGTAAAAACAAGCCTCGTGATTCTCGCAGTCGCACCACTATTTATTTATCTTTTGTTTGTTTCCTTTCAAACGTATTTTTTCGCCATTATTTGTACGAACAAAACCTACCGGTGATGTGTTAGGAACTTAAAAGACTATTATTGCGCTGTGAAAGCAATTAGTTCAATTGTGTTGGTTTTCTAAAAAGTTTTTTTGCGACTGATAAATATTTGGTAGTGAGATGGGGTTTTTTTGCCCCTTGAATAAACTTGTGCTCTCGTTTGCAAATAATGGATAAAAAGGATAAAATTTTACTTGATATAATATTAATCACAATAACAATAATTTGGGACAGTACGGGGTTTTCAATAGGATTAGATGGATTTTTAATTTTCTCTGATTAGAAGGACATTTAATTTCCATTTAATTTTATTTCCATTTAATTTAATTTCCATTTAATTTCGTTAATGTTTTGCATAGAAATGAGATGTATTTTTAAAAAAATGCCTAAAATTCAGGAAATTATTGTCATTTTAGATGCAATCAAGCCATGAAAACATACACGTTGGTTGATACTTTTCAAATCACAAGAAGTTTAAGAGTCCGTGTAGTCCCTCATTCATCCAGGAGTGATCCATAGTAGAAAAAGTTTCAAGACTTTTTTGTTTCAAGACTTCCAGAAGACTTTTTTGAAACTTTTTCTACCAAGTTTAAGAGTCATTTTTATCCTGAATGTCCCTCATTCATCCAGGAGTGATCCATAGTAGAAAAAGTTTCAAGACTTTTTTGTTTCAAGACTTCCAGAAGACTTTTTTGAAACTTTTTCTACTAAGTTTAAGAGTCATTTTTATCCTGAATGAAGAAGGCTGAACAAAATTGGCTTAAAATCAAACATGTTTGAGGACGTTACAAGAGGGAGGAGATTAACAGACATGTTCCACTAGTTTACTTCTGGAAATCAACAGCACTGATCGTCTTTTTTTTTTTTTTTTTTGCAAAGAGAAATTAATCCAACCAAGTTTTTAAAAAATTCTTTAGTTAGTATTTAGTAACATTTTAAAAAAAAAACCATCAACATGTTTACAGCACCTTCCAAACGCGTGGTCATAAAAAGCGGACTCTTTCTCATCATTCTAGTACTGTAAGTATAGAACTTCATGTTGAAAAAGAAATATATCTACTTGTTTAACTGGTGCTTTTCATTAATATTTTCAAAGTGTTGGGTTTAAAAGCAGAGAGCTGCAACTCTCAGCTGAATGTGGTCAAAATGGTTGTTGTGGTGACCTACGCATAATAGGTAGCCAACTCGCTCTGAATAAATGTAATTACACTTTTTGAAAACTTTAACAAGTCAAAGGTAAATTAAAAAAAAAATTAAACAAAATGTTTGATTTTAATTGTCAGAACTACTAAAGCTTCATAAAGCTAATTTGACTTTACGTTTGACTATTTTCTGGAATATACAGTAAAATGATTCTTCATCATCAAATCGATCATAAATGTGATGTTTGAATAATGTATTATTACTTATTTTAACCTACTTTGTGTGATTAGGTCTCGACATCGTTATTGTTATTTGGTTGATTTTGTTTAATTTTTGAAAAATTAGTTACTTGTGATGGCCGCAGATCCGTAGTGCACGCCAAATTTTTTGTTGGATTTTTTTTTATTTTTTTGGATTTTCAAGAGATGTGCTACTTCAGCAGCAAGGAATGTCGTCTCAGAGCAGACGCGTCGGGATGTGTCATGCTGGAATGACGCAAAAGGTGAAGGAGTGAGGACGGGATCATCCGAGTGCAGCCTAAGCTGTTTTTTACAGACTTTACAGAGTGACTTTCAGGAGTGATTTCTGTCTAAACATACCCACCTTTACTATTGTGAAGTTGTCACAGACCCGGAAATATTTGGAAGTGTGTTACTGGAAAATTTATACCATTTTTCTTTTTTTTTTGTCTGAATGATATTTTTTAGGCTGTTTACTGTATGCGTTTGTGCACTTTGTGCATGTCGGTAGTGTTAACCCACACTAGACTTTAATCCTCAATGTCTTTCTTGATCTTGCTTTGTCAACTGGTGTATTGTGATGTTAGAAAAGAAAGAAATAGGTTCAAACTGGAATGGTATGACATGTCTTTTTATGGTATTCTTCAAAGTTTTTTTACTGGAGCTAAAAGCCTAGACCATCACCTGAAAATTAAGTCAGA
This sequence comes from Neostethus bicornis, assembly GCA_902685375.1. Classification (NCBI taxonomy): domain Eukaryota; kingdom Metazoa; phylum Chordata; class Actinopteri; order Atheriniformes; family Phallostethidae; genus Neostethus; species Neostethus bicornis. Next base: position 145,692 of record CACRXE010000083.1, read on the forward strand.
TGGTAATCTTTCAACACTTAAGTTTACCTTTTATACAGTTCAAACAAGTACAGTTCAGTGTGACAAAACTTCATAACTGTAAATAGCTCTAAAACACCTAAGATGTATCCAGTGTTATTTATTGCTTCACTTTGTTTAAAATGCATATCCAAAGATTTAAAAAAAAGACCTACACAAATGTTAAACATATGAACTGGTGTCTTTTTTTTTACAGGATGATACACATTTACACACAAAAAGACAATTTACTAATGCGGTAAGTGATGTTAACTTTTCTTTACACTAAAGCTTTTATTAAAATTCTATGAATTTTCTAATTTTATATACTGGGTTTAATGTATTTATTTCCCTTTAAGCTTGAAAATGCCAGCCTATTCCTGGCAAGATGTAAGCAGCATGGAGATTGTGAAAACAGGAGAATGTCCAAAGACAAAGACCTGGAGCATTGGAGATCTGACCATCCCAGCTGGGTAAAGACTTTTTTCGTGTGTTGACTGGCAATATATATGAAATGAAAAAATAACTTATACAACTTTTGTTATATAATATATCTATGTATTACTTTTGTATTTATCTAGTACTATTCCTTTTATTTATATATAACTTTTACTATCACAGTGGCATTTTTTTTACTATTACTGTTATACCGTATATTACATTTACATGATTGTACAGACGAGTTTGAACTTTCTTTCTTGACAAGAATTATCAACACACGATTTGTACTTTTATTATCTTTCAAAATGTATTTCTTATTGGTCCATGTATACAAATTATTCCTCACATCAGTACCCTTAAATTATGAATATAGCCATTAGAACGGATAAACATGAGCTGCTCAAATACAGTGTCTGACAGCCGGCAGTGACAGATCTTCACTGAATACTGAACAGGCACTCTACTGAAGCAAATGTGGCTAGAACTGCCAGATTTTACAGCTAGTATGGCCAGGTGGGGGTACTTGGTACTCTGGGTACCCCAGTCGGTCAGAGGATCCTTCTTAGAGGGACCTGTACAAAGAACGCTCCCTGAGGTTATCCTGGACCTCCAGCTGGACCACAGTTGATGATGCTGTGGTGGATGATGTGATTGTAGGCTGAGACACATAGCAGGGGCTTGCTGGACCTGTGACTTGAGGACTTTGTTCTCAAGTCAAGTTCTGAAGGGCCTCTGCCTTCTGACGCAGCAGGAATGAAGTCAACGTCCGTCGGCATGGTATAGTGTAGCGGGGATCCAGTGTGTGCAATAGCACCTTTCTACCAGAGAGACAGGAAGTAGGTCACCAGCAATGAAGGTTACAACTGTGTCAGTGATCTTCTGTCTGTGAGGGTCAGAGTCACTGTAGATCTTCGTAGTGGTAGTGAAACTGGCTGTGGTTGGTTGATCTAAGGCCACTGGGGGAGGAGTGTTTCTTCAGATCGGTCTGTTACTCTCTAGCCAGACATCAGGTGCTTGTGCTGAAATATACAAAATAAAACAATATTCAAAATAAAGTGAGCACTAAAATAATCTCTAACAGACATTAAACATTCGTTTTAGGCTTTCCAAATATATACCTTCAAATGCATCTTTAGATTTGATGTAGACTACGCACAGTAGGACACTTCGGAAGAAAAGTGCTTGCAAATAGCCTTGCAGATTTTATCTGTCTTGAGAGCAAGTTTGAAATATTTCCAGACTGACATCTTGAGCAAACCAGAAAATGATGATTTGTCCCAGATACTAACAGTGTATTTTCTGATCAAGACGTTTCGAGTGAAGTCCTTTTTCATTCTGATAAAATAGTCTGAGAACTGGATCCATAGATACAGTATACTGAGTTTCATAACTCAATATATACAATATATGTAGAGGGGCTCAAACAAGCCTGTATCCAAGCATGATTGGACAGGTAAGTACCTTGTTTACAATTGAGTGGCTCTAGCTAATCTCTAAAGTGGTCAACTTACCTTCTATTGTCCTCACCAAAACTAAACAATCAGTAAGACGCTCCCTTAGTGTTCACATGATAATAGCCCTATGAAATGGACCTGCTACCCCAAAGAGATGAGTAGATTCTTGTTAAGAAGCTTCCTCTTTTGACCAAAGAGGGAGAATGCTAGTGAAAACTCCAGGTAGGTTATATTTTAGGCCTCCATCCTGTTCAGAGAGGGGTTTTCTTTCTTCACAAAGATGGCTTCTTTTACACCTTTTTCAAACCATCCTTTATCTCTACTTGAATCCTCACCTCATTGTCCTGAAATGTGCATACTGTGTATTTAAGATGCTTATGTATGGCAGACTGCCATACATGTATGCCATGTACGCCAGCCTCAACAGGGTGGCTGGCCTCTCACTCAGAGATTGGGTGAGGAGTTCTGCCATCCGGGAGGCGCTCAGTGTGGAGTCGCTCCTCCTCCAGCTTGAGAGAAGCCAGACAGGGTGGTTCGGGCATCTAGTCGGGAGGCCTCCCGTGTCCTACGCTAGTGGGGTGTTTTGGGCACGTCCCACTGGAAGGAGACCAAGAGGCGGACCCCGGACCTAGCTGGCCTGGAACGACTTGGTATCCTTCCGGGTGGGCTGGAGGATGCAGTTGGGGCAAGAGAAGCCTGGGCTACTCGCCTGAGGCTGTTGCCCCCGCAACCTGGCCCTGGATAAGTGGAAGACAACGAAACAGAACTATTACTTTTTAATTTCCCCAAAACATAATTATTACTTTTACAGAAAACACCTTCTAATACATATTATAATTACATATTACTATAACTCCATTCCTCATAGGGGTTCAAATTTTTAATAGAGAGGTTGAAAAGTATAATCAACTATTAATTAGCAACTTGAATCACATTTAATTTGACACCAAATGGTTTTATATGTACAAATAATCCGATCATTTGTGAAATACAAAGTGCTAATGATTTGTTTTCATTTTGGGAATTTTGTGTAAGTAATTAAAAGAAGGTTAAAAAGAAACAAGAATGCACAAGATCTGGTATCTCACAGTTAGTGTTGGTGTTCACCTTTAATCTTGTGATATTAATTTAAACTTTTGTTGTTGTTTTTTCAGATTAAAGTATGCCCAGCCAAGTACAAATAAGGGGTAAGTCATAAACTGAAACATTATACTATTTGCAAAGCTGTTATTCAACTCGGAATAGCATAGATTTACAAATGTTTTAAGGTGTCATTCAACGCATTAAAATGGCAGTTTAGCAAGTATTGTGACTTTTATTGAGAGTATATGCCAGTTTGTTAACAGTCCTGGTTTGTCTTGCTCAGCTAAAGAGTTAGTTTAGCAAGGAGGACAAATTAGCTAAGCAACATTTTATACATTTCATATTTTTTATTGATAAATTGATATTAGAAATGTGATATAAAAAAACAAAACTATTCCCAAATTTGGTATAACTTAAATAAATAAATGAAATAAATGAATTATTGTAGTTATCCCTCACCGGGGAAATTTGTGTGCTGCATTCCTTTACACCGCAGCAGGCTGCCCTTCGACGGCGCCAATGGTGGGAGAAGCGGGGGTTAGGTGTCTTCTCCAAGGACCCTAGACGTGCTCTCTGTGGGACGCAAACCCCCGAACTTCCGGTCGCACGCGAACGCTCTAACCACTGAGCTGCCGTGTCCAACAACAACAAAAATAAACAAACATATTTTTTGTCTAAGCATTTAACACTTTTACATGTTTGGATCAAAACTGTTTTAAGACCCATGAGATTTATTCTTTTTTCCACAGACGCACTGATGTAAACTCGGTGACAAACTGGAACGCTCCTTTGGTTTGGGAAGGAACCTTTGATCCAGTGGTTATCGATGCAATCTATAAAAAAATGGATCCAAGAGTTGCTGTGGTGGTTTTTGCTATTGGCAAGTATGTATCTGCACAGATGGCATTCTCATTGGTTATGTTCAGACAGACACCACATTTTACTACACAGTGTGAAGGGTAGAAAAAAACTTGAATCTCACTGTCCCCTCAATAGATTAAAGCAGCTTTGTGTAACATACTGGTTCTGTTAATATCAGACATATAAATATGTCTGATATTGTCTGTTTGTTTACAAATTTTACAGAAAATTTGTAAACAGAAAAAAATGTTCTGTTTTATCTCATTTGAACAGATACACACGTTTTTTGAAGGCCTTCATTGAAACAGGTGAAAAGTACTTTTTGGTTGGCTTTGGGGTCACTTATTACATCTTCACAGACAACGAAAAGGAAGTTCCCCGGGTAAACAGATTTTATCCATAACATCTTAATCTGGATTTGTTCTTGTGTAGATTCTACTTTTTAGAATTGTTTTGAGGATTAAATCTGCCATTATATTATTTTCTATGATTATTTAGGTTCCACTGGAGAAAGGCCGCAACATATCCATCATTAGCGTCTCCAGTGCCAAACGTTGGCAAGATGTTGTACTTGGCAGGATGAAATGGGCCACAAACACCATTGATGAGAAGGTAAAAACTGGTTTATCTGATAAAATAGATCAAAGACATTTAATTTTTAAATGCAAACATTTCAGCAATCAATAACTATAGAGAAGTTGAGCCATAAAATTATATAATTTAAAGGTCGATTGGCTCAGTGAGTAGAGGGGCCGCAGAGTGGCCAATCAGAGGGTTGCTGGTTTTGACCACTTCCTCCAAAACTCATACTGAGGTGTCCCTGAGCAAGATGCCCTAGCTGCTCTTTATTGGTCATGGTGAGCACCTTGCAACGCTGTTTCTGTCATCAGAATGTTTGAACAGAGCTCTAAAGCGTTTTGCGAGTCCTTTGTTGAAGATAAGATCAATATGAGTAAAATCCATTTACCGAAATATGGAATCTTCCTTTATTAGATTCAATCCCACTGAGTAAATGCTGTAATTGCAGATTCGTGATGAAGCAGATTATCTTTTTATGATGGACGTTGACAGTGTTTTTTACAACCGCTTTGGAGCTGAGTCTCTCAGTAAGCTGTCTGCTGTTCTTCATCGTGGATACTATAAGGTTGGTTCTCAATCAGGTGCTCAATAGATTCCCAAAAATCAATCTTTATTCAGGCATGTCACATAAAGGTTTTCTTACTGCTCGTATTTGACAACGAACAATGAATAACAATGATTTTTAATAGAAATGGAATCCATTTTTTATGTCAGAACACAAACAGAGATCGGTTTCCATATGAGCGTAATCCAGACTCAATGGCTTACATCCCTGCTGGTGCTGGTGATTACTATTACACTGCAGCTGTATGGGGTGGATACCTGGAAGAGATGTACAAACTTGTTAGGTAAAAAAACTATACATTATCCATTAATATTCATTCACCAACTCATGTCTAGTACCGGTGTCTCAGACACCAGTGTTAACTGCTACTTTATTTAGGTTTTTCAACATGAAAACGTCGGTTTAGTAACTGATTTCTCTTGTTTTTGTGGTTTCAGACACTGCTATCAGCAGTCAGAAGTAGATGCAAAGAAAAACATTGAAGCCGTCTGGCAGGAGGAGAGTCATCTTAACAAGTAAAGTGCTGCAGAATTCAGACTCTCCTAAATTATTAATATGTTCAGTAAATTTAACTTAAATCTAATCAATTTGTGTATTTCTACTTTTAATGCAGGTACCTGCTATACAACAAGCCAACCAAGGTTTTGTCTCCAGAATATCTTTGGTCTGACTATGACAAGGTACAAGAAGACATAAAAGTCGTCCGGATTTCCCAGGTGGTCAAGGACTATGCAGAGGTCCGGCCCAATGGAGGACAATAATACCATCATTATAAAAAGATGAAGGCACATCACAGTTGTTGTAATCATAAGTTACAACGACTGACATGTTTTTTTCAGTCTGTTCTTTGTATTTTTATAAACATTTGCAATGCGTTTTATTGTAATATTATCATATTTCTTACTCGGTTTCCATTGTTTGATGCAAAATAAGAAGCAAAGTCAATTAATATTGTAGTAGAAAGGGTGGTGTTTTATTTTTACCTGAGAAGTTTTACTGTTTTAGAGCTTGATTACACTATGACTATGCAGAAGTCCGGCCTGATGGAGTACAATAATACCACCATTAAAAAAAGATGAAGGCAAATAATCATAAGTTACAACCACTGACACAACTTTTTCAGTCTGTTCAGTTGTTTTTCAAATAGATCCGCAATTCATTTTATTGAAATATTATCATATTTCTAACTAAGTTTGTATTTTTTGATGCAAAATATGAAACAAATTCAATTATCATTGTGGTGAAAAAGATGTTGTATGATTTTGCTGTTTTACACTTGAAGATTTGTTGCGGGAATATGAAGCTTGTAATTTTATTTTCTTCTGTGTGTCTGTATTTTTAGTTTTAATCGGATAAGGTAAGTTTAATATATCAGCTCAGTTTATAAACTCAAAATGAAGTTTGTTGCAGATCTCTTTTTAACGGTGTGGGGTTAAGTGAAAAGCTGCATGCGTAACAATGCAATTCAATTGTGTGAGTACAACAATGTACAAAAAAATCTCACAAATGAACCAGAAACAAATCTGTCCTTTGAGCAGAACAGCACAAAGAAAATTCTTCTGTTCTATCTTCAGGGTCTGTTGATTTGTTTTGTGCAAAAAAGCAAAAAAAAAAAAAATTGTTGGATAGGGTTCATTTGTACTACGACTTCCTATTGTCTGACAATGTATTAAACATTGCAATGTCAGTTCTTGTTCTTCTGTTGAGATAAAATCACTTCAATTCAAAGGTCTTGTATGAGTGTTACTACTTTGTGATTAACTGCCATTCTCTCACTCAAAGAAAGTTCTGTTCAGCCCTTTGTGTAACTTTATGTTTGAATAGTGCACTGCAAATAACGTTTGATTTGATTTTAATTGAAGTGTCATACATTGAATGTACGAGCGGATGGCATCTTATGGCTTTGCTGGTTAGTAAGAGAGAGAACTAGTCACAGTATTTTTACTGTGAATGGTGTTGTATAGTCCATTCCGCGAGTCCTCGGTCTACATTTGAGTCCCCTTCTGGTGGAGTTAAATTTCATCTTTGCTGTTCAGCTTCTTTGAATTCTTTAAGTCCTTCTCTACTTCTGATGCCACCTTCTCTGCTTCCTCTACCATATTCATCTCTTTTTGAGCTTTCCATTTTTTATTAATTTTTGTTCAGGTCCTTCAATTTCTGTTGAAAACATATAAAGTCGGGACAGACGGATAAGAAGATGACTGACTGACATGTAGAGTTATCTGCTGCCTTTTAGCGCACACTTGAATGCTGTGTTTTCAAATGAGCAGACGAAAGCTTCTATACCAGGTGGAGATGTTGATCCTATTTGTTCATTTGTGCTGTCATTGCAATCCAGGGTTTTGTGATGACAAAAAGTAATATCACAAATGTTTTCTGTGTCTACAGCCAGAAAATATGAGTGGAACTTTACAGATCACTGTGTAATGTTTTGGAAAAAGGCTAAAGCAGACGTGTATATTATGTGATACAAAGTGCATCGTCTCTGGTTGTACATTTATTTGTTTACTATCTACAGTAAATTGGTAGTGTCTTGAGAGATTTACATTGTTAATCAAAAGCGGTATTACTTTAAACTGTTTAAAAAAAATAGCTGAATCTCCGTTATTTATCAAAAGATTCTTCTGCCGTTGGACTTATGAACACTTTATAACCTGGATCCTCTCATGACTTGGTCACATTACTCTTGTCTCTTCACTCTCTTTATCTATTTATCTTCTCTGCCATTGCACTACATTTTACATTTTTGTTTTGAGCGCTGTTAGTTTTGTTAAAAAGACTTTTGTGGACATTTTGATCATTTTTATCACAGTTTAGATTTTCTATTTTTATTACTATAGTTGATATTCTTTGCACATTAGTACCTCAGCTAGTTCCTAATTTCTGAATCTTGTTCACTGACCATGACAATAAAAGTCTTTCTGATATGAGGAAAGACTTGAGCGAGTTTGTGATGATTTGAAAATACTTTTGTTATTACTTGTGTGTTATATCCAGTTGCAACCAAAGACTGGTCAAACATGAATAAAAATAAGAGTGGGATTGGTGGAGAGTTTGATAAAGCTGATGAAAAGCAGAAAAACCTCATCAGGCACTAATGGTTGAAGAGATCATTGGGGAGCAAGATCATAACATACAAGAATTTCTCACTTCCGCACACCGGTGCCATCCTAATCAACAGTCTCGTCACCTCTCGTCTCGACTATTGTAATTTACTTCTCTTTGGCCTCCCTCTGAAATCTCTTAATAAACTTCAGCTGGTACAAAACTCCTGTGCCTCTAGCCATTTAGAAATCAATTTGTATGTTTTTTTTTTTTTAAAGGAAAAAAAATCTAAAATATATATACAGTATTTCTAATTAGGTAAAAACAGATTTTTTTTTTTTTAATCCTGTCCTGTCCGGCGTTGTGACAAGCAGAATGATGATCTGTACGTCAAGTATTGCTGGGCAGTTTTGTTCTACCAGGGTAGAACTGCACATTGTGCCGACCCTGACAAGCTTTATTTGTTTATTTTAAATGCTTTACAATCAAAATATATATGCTTTCTGCACTGGACCTGTCAGGAATTACTAAGGAGAGGGGGGGGCGGGGGGGGTCGGTGGGGTGAAAAAGAGGAGGAATAGGGTACAGAAGAAGAAGAAGAAAGGGGGAGAGAGTAAAAAGAAAATCTGAAGTTGCAGTATTCTGCATCACAACCAACGTGCTGGATTAACAGATTTTTTTTTTTAAGCTGGCTGGTTGTCCGAGTTCTGGCAACCTCTCCAAGCCAGGTGGGTTTCACATAGAATTCACCAATCTGACAGAGCCAGGGGTGGAGAATGGCTTTTGTAGCTTGCTTATTGCTGGCCACCTGCAGGTGGTGAGCACGTTGTCGGAGACAGACACCCTCTTAGAAGCAGGTGCAGGCACCACAACATTTTCTGACTTTTTTTCTTTTAACTGTTGAGTCACACCCAGTCTGCACATTGAAAGAAAAACAGAAACTTGGCAATAAGTTTAGTCTGAACCCATCTTGGGAAAATCACAAGTTATTTGAGTACATGCTCAAAGGTGGAATCGAACATTGGTTCAATTGTTGTTTAGCCATAAATCTGTCAAAAACAGAAAAAAATTAATTTGAAGGTGTGTTTTGACAGATTGATGGCTGCCTTTTATTTTAATCTGATTATTAAACTTGTTCTCCAACAATCTCATTAGTGTGTTTTTAAAAGGAGACCAGCTTTTATGATTCCTCATCTGTCATTCATTTCCTAAACTTTGTCTGAATTAGGTGTGCTGCTTTCCGTCTAAATATTTCCGCTGGATTAATTATCTTATACAGTATAAAATCAAACTTTATTCATAAAGCATTCAGACAGACACTGCATTTACTATACAGTATGAAGGGTAGGGAAACACTTGTACCCCACTGTCCCCTCATTGCATTAAAGTAGGTTTGTGTAACACACTGGTTCTGTTAAAAATCAAACAAATACATAATTTAACTCATTTGAACAGACGCACATGTTTTCTGAAGGCCTTCAATAAAATAATAATAATAATAATGCATTGAACTTATATAGCGCTTTTCTAGACACTCAAAGACACTTTACATATATATATGCATTATTCATTCACTCCATACAATCATTCACACACACATTCATTCCTGATGATGGGAGCTACCATGCAAGGCGCAGACCACTATCATCAGAAGCAACTGGAGGTTCGGTGTCTTGCTCAAGGACACCTCGGCATGGACTCTGGGCGGGGGATCGAACCTGCGACTTTCCGGTTACGGAGCGGTCGCCCTACCCACCGAACCATCCTTCCCCACTTCCCCTTTTCACCTGTTTCAAAACAGGTGAAAAGTATTTTCTGGTTGGGCTTAGCATCACTTATTATATCTTTACAGACAACACAAATGAAGTTCTCCAGGTAAACAAATTTTATCCTATTCTGGATTTGTTCTTGTGTAGATTTTACTTCTTAGAATTGTTTTGGGGATTATATCAGCCATTAAATTATTTTCTATGATTATTTGGGTTCCACTGGAGAAAGGCCGCAACATATACATCCTTAGCGTCTCCAGTGCCAAACGTTGGCAAGATGTTGTACTTGGCAGGATGAAATTGGCCACCACCTCCATTGACGAGAAAGTAAAAACTGGACAATTGGATGAAATAGATCAAGACGGTTTTTTTTAAAGATACGAACATTTCAGCAATTAATGAAATTAAGAAGTGAAGCCATAAAATCATATACCGTAATTTCACGGCCATTAGGCGCACCGTACGAAAAGGCGCAGCCTCAGTTTTGTGCGCCGTTGCTGTATTTAACACACACATAAGGCGCACCGAACGAAAAGGCGTAGTCGCAGTCACACACCGCCTTACAACAACACACACGCAAGCATGCAAATGTGCGTATTAAAAAATAGTCCAGTGCTTCTCAAATAGTGGGGCGCGTGTGATCCTGTGGAACACGTTTTTCTTTTTTGCCGTACTAGAATAAAGTGTAATCGTATATCCACTACAGTAGTTGTAGTTTATAGTTTAAATAAGAATTATTTTTATCAAAATTCAAGTTAATTGATGCACTTTAAATATTTTCTGTTACACACTAAAAAACAACGTTAATAAAGCTGTTTTTTTTTTTTCTTTAATGTTAATGAGGATAAAAAAAAAAAAGAAAAATAAAATGAATTACTCTATTCATCCCTCACCTGGGAAATTTGTTTGCTGCACTCCTTACACCGCAGCAGGCTGCCCTTCAACGGCGCCAATGGTGGGAGAGGATACAATGTTATGCAGAAGTGTAATTAGAACCAGAGGTCCTCAACCTTTTCTGCGCCACGGACCGGTTTAGTGTCTGATAATATTTTCACGGACCGCTCTACAGGTGATAAGGCCAGCCGGAAAAACTGGCTTTTTTAATCAATAATAATACATTTAAATCCACGTTGTCTTCACGAGAAAATGTATTAGCAGCGTCTTTATAACGTGGAAAAATTCTCTCTGCTCGAACGCACTCTGGTTGCCATGGTAACGGTAAACATACCTTCAAAATAAAAGACATCACAAAAACAAAGTGAATAAAAATACTAGTTAGGCCCCTCACACCAGGGGTGGTCCACCTGGTGGTTGGGGACCACTGCTTATAACAATTTCATAGCCAAATGATACTAATTATGGTCATGGCGGAGAATGGGGAAGAGGGGGCTCGAAATATTTTCTTCTTTCTGGGGGGGTGGGGGGGGGGTGTTTGGGGGGGGGCAACAGGATATAATTGAGAAGCACTGCGTTAGTCAAAGCATCTACAATCCATTGACTCGTTTATGCTGAAATTTCTCGCGGCGGCTCGATTCCCATGTTCCTCCGCGTAGCTGATTGCCTTCAGCTTAAACTGAGCGTAATAAGCGTGTCTCTTTGCCACTTTCAGGGTTAAAACAGCAATGTTGTGCATACAGCACATACCTTTTTTATACAAAATCCACGCCCACACTTCACTCTTTAACGTTCTCATGCTTTTCTTTCAGGTCCGCCTCGCCTCACGGGCACCGCTTTTTCTTTTAGGTCACACACAAGGCGCACCGCACGAAAGGGCGCACCGCTCATTTTGAAGAAAATTTTAGACTTTTAGGTGCGCCTTATGGCCGTGAAATTATGGTAATTTCACAGTAGATTGGCTCTGTGGCTAGATGCGCCACAGAGTGGCCAATCAGAGGGTTGCTGGTTTCGACCACTTCCTCCAAAACTCATGCTGATGTGTCCCTGAGTAAGACGCCCTAGCTAATCCTTATTGGTCATGGTGAGCACCTTGCAAGGCTGTTTCCTCCATCAGGTGTGACTGTGAACTAAAGTCTAATGTGCTTTGAGTGCCTTTGGTCATAGAAAAGATCAATATGAGTACAGTAGAATCCATTTACCGAGAAGTGGAATCTTCCTGTATTAGATTCAATTCCACTGATTAAATGCTGTAAATGCAGATTCGTGATGAAGCAGATTATCTTTTTATGATGGACATAGACAGTGTTTTTTACAACCGCTTTGGAGCTGAGCCTTTCACTAAGCTGTATGCTGTTCTTCATCGTGTATATTATAAGGTTGGTTCTCAATCTGGTGCTCAATAGATAACCAAAATCAATCTTTATTCAGACCTGTCACATAACGTTTTTATTACTGCTCGTATTTGGCAATAAGCACTGATTTTTAGTAGAAATGGAATCCATTTTTTATGTCAGAACACAAACAGAGATCGGTTTCCAAATGCGCGTAATCCACAGTCAATGGCTGATATCCCTGCTGGTGATTACTATTACACTGCGGCTGTATGGGGTGGATACCTGGGAGAGATTTACAAACTCGTTAGGTAAAAAAACTATACATTATCCACACTGGCGGTCCGTGCATTTCACACCTAGGCCTTCGGTGATGTGCTACTTTGTCCGACTTGAATAAATACCCCTCAAATACCATCATTCATGACACAACGGCTGGAGAAATCATATACAGAAGCAGACATAGGCACCACTGGGCGTTGCATCACCTTAATTGTGTACAACATGGGTCCCCAACCTTTTCTGCGCCACGGACCGGTTTAGTGTCTGACAATATTTTCACGAACCGGTCTTAAGGTGATGAGACCAGCCTGAAAAAAATGGCTTTTGAAAATCAATAATAATAAACTTAAACCATTTTGTCTTCACGAAAAAACTTATTAGCAGCGTCTTTATAAGGTGTAATAAGCGTCTTGTTGCCATGGTAACGGTAAACATACAACAAGCCAACCAAGGTTTTGTCTCCAGAATATCTTTGGTCTGACTATGACAAGGTACAAGAAGACATAAAAGTCGTCCAGATCTCACAGGTGGTCAAGGACTATGCAGAAGTCCGGCCCAATGGAGGACAGTAATAACACCATTGTAAAAAGATGAAGGTACATAATCATAAATTAGATTAGATTAGAATTACTTTATTGATCCCACACTTGGGAAATTTGTGCGTTACAGCAGCAAACAAGAAAGAAAGAAATAGACAGTATATATACAAGAAGGAAAATAAAAAATAATAAAATATTAAAATAATAAAATAGTAGGAATAATGTGACAAAACATTGAGGTCAATACGGACTGTAAGTGCATAAGGAGGTAAAAAAAAGTGACATAAGAAGCATAAAGTGACAAACAGTGATGAATTACACGAGCATAAACCAGTTATTTGCTATTCTGTGAGTTATTATAAAGTGTTATTGCGTTGGGATTTAAAAATTTCCGATACCGATCGGTTTTTGAGCAGAGCTGTCTGAGCCTCTTGGAGAAGGAGCTCCGCTGCTTGTCCAGAAGTGGGTAGGGAGGATGGTGAGGGTTGTCCACGATGGATAAAAGTTTATTCAGTGACCTCCTCTTCACCACTGCTTCGAGTGTGTCCTGTTGGCAGCCAATGACAGAGCCAGCCTTTCTTATCAGTTTGTTAAGTCTGTTGGCGTCACTGGCTGCAATGCTGCTCCCCCAACAGATGACAGAGAAGAACAAGGTGCTGGCCACCACAGACTGATGGAAGATCTCCAGCATCTCGCTGCACACATTGAAGAATCTCAGCTTCCTTAGGAAGTAAAGTCGGCTGCAGGTCTTCTTGTACACAGCAGTACTGTTGCTCCTCCAGTTCAGTCTGCTGTCAATGGTCACTCCCAGGTATTTGTACTCCTCCACAACCTCCACATCCCTACCCAGAATGTAGAGGGGCCGCAAGGCAGATCTGTTCTTCTGGAAGTTAATCACCATCTCCCTGGTCTTGTCTACATTGAGCAGTAGGGGATTCTCACCCGCCCACTCCACAAATCCGTCCACCACACTCCTATACTCCTCCTTCTGTCCACCACTTATACACCCTACAACTGCAGAGTCATCAGAGAATATCTGGAGGTGGCATGATTCCGAGTTGTGCTGGAAGTCTGAGGTGTACAATGTGAAGAGGAATGGAGAGAGCACAGTGCCCTGTGGGGCTCCTACACCACTCAGAACCACATCAGACAGGACTTTGCCCAGCCGGACGAATTAATCAGTGATCCAGGAGACGATGGATGTACCAGCACCCATCAGCTGCAGCTTATCGCCCAGTAATGAGGGCTGGATTGTGTTAAAGGCACTAGAGAAATCAAAGAAGGTGATTCTCACCATGCCCCCACCACGATCCAGATGTGAATGAACTCGCTATAGCAGATGGATGACGCATCCTCGACTCCCAGGCCCGGCCAGTAGGCAAACTGCAGGGGGTCCGGAGAGGAATTCACCAGTAATCTCATGTGAGCTTACACCAGCCTCTCCAGCACTTTCATACAATAGGAGCCATTCACGGCCATCATAGGTATCACAGGCTCATTGGTCGAGCCCTTCTTACTATTTTTTTTTACCTTTTACTCAGGTTAGTATAAATAGATCCAGTTTTCATTCCATTTCATTCAGATTGAAAATGATTTCCGGATGGAAGTCGAAACGTCTCGTTCAAGAATTAAACTGTCCAGAAGACTTTTTTGAAACTTTTTCTATTGTACGTAAAGTGAAAAAAAACAAAACCTCACAAATGAACCAGAAACAAATCTGTCCTTTGAGCAGAACAGCACAAAGAAAATTCTTCTGTTCTATCTACAGGGTCTGTTGATTTGTTTTATGCAAAAAAGCCAAACAAAAAAAAAAACTGTTGGACAGGGTTTGTTTGTACTACGACTTCCTTTTATCTAACAATGTATTAAAAACATTACAATATCAGCTCTTGTTCTTGTGTTGAGATAAAATCACTTCAATTCAAAGGTCTTGTATGAGTGTTACTACTTTGTGATTAACTGCCATTCTCTCACTCAAAAAGAGTTCTGTTCAGCCCTTTGTGTAACATTATGTTGAAAAGTCCTCTGCAAATAAAGTTTCATTTGATTTGAATTGATGTGTCATTCTTTGAATGTACGAGCCGATGAAATCTTATGGCTTTACTGGTTAGTAAGAGAGAGAACTAGTCACAGTATTATTACTGTGAATAGTCTTGTATAGTCTATTCAGTGGGTCCTCCGTCTACATTCGAGTCCCCTTCTGTTGTAGTTGAATTTCATCTTTGTTGTTCAGCTTCTTTGAATTCTTTAAGTCTGTCTCTACTTCAAACGCCACCTTCTCTGCTTCCTCTACCACATTCATCTCTTTTTGAGCTTTCCTTTTTTTATTCCTATTTGTTCAGGTCCTTCAATTTTTGTTGAAAACATGTAAAGTCATCTGCTGCCTTTTACAGCCCACCTGAATGTTGTGTGTTTTCAAATGAGCACACGTGAGCTTCCATACCAGGTGGATCTGTTGATTCTATTTGTTCATACGTGTGTTCATTGACAATCTAGTGCTTGGTGATGACAAAAAGTAATATCACAAGTGTTTTCTGTGTCTACAGCAAGAAAACGTGGGTGGAATTTTTTAGAATACTGTTTAATGTTTTGGAAAAGGGGTAAAGCAGACGTGTAAATTATTGTGCAAACATGTGAAGGTATTTTGCTGACTCAAGTATCATTTTGCAAATTGTTGAAAATTCATAGTGTGCAGAACAATCACAAAAAAATCTGTAACATAAAGCGCATTGTCTCTGGTTCTATACATTTATTTGTTAACGTTCTAAATTTGCAGTGTCTTGAGAGACCTACATTGTCAATCAAAAGCGGAAAAACTTTAAACTGTCCCAAAATTAGATTCCATTATTTATCACAAGTCCCTTCTGCCGTTGGACTTATGAACACTTTATAACCTGGATCCTCTCATGACTTGGTCACAATACTCTTGTCTCTTCACTCTCTTTATCTATTTATCTTCTCTGCCATTGCACTGCAGTTTACATTTTTGTTCTGAGCGCTGTTAGTTTTGTTAAAATGACTTTTGTTGATATTTTGATCATTTTTATCACAGTTTACGTTTCCTATTTTTATTACTATGTTTTTATTCTTTGCACATTAGTACCTCAGCAAGTTCCTGATCTCTGAATCTTGTTCACTGTCCATGACAATAAAAGTCTTTCTGATATGAGGAAAGACTTGGGCTTGTGTGCGATTATTTGAAAATACTTTTGTTATTACCTGTGTGTTGTATCCAGATGCAACCACAGAATGGTCAAACATGAACAAAAATAAGAGTGGGATTGGTGGAGAGTTTGATAAAGCAAAAGGAAAAGCAGAAAAACCTCATCTGGCACATGTGGTTGAAGAGATCATTGGGGATCAAGATCACAACATACAAGAATTCCTCACTTCCCACACCGCTGCCATCCTAATCAACAGTCTCGTCACCTCTCGTCCCGACTATTGTAATTCACTTCTCTTTGGCCTCCCTCTGAAATCTTTAAATAAACTTCAACTGGTGCAAAACTCCTCTGCCTCTAGCCAATTAGAAATCAATTTTTATGTTTATTTTTTTAAAGGAAAAAATATAAAATGTATATACAGTATTTCTAATTAGGTAAAACTTGATTTTTTTTTAAACAGGCTGGTTGTCCGAGTTCTGGCAATCTCTCCAAGCCAGGTGGGTTTCGCATGGAATTCATCAATCTGACAGAGGCTGGGGTGAAGAATTAGCTATTAGCTATTAAGAATTACAAATGATACCAATTAAGAATTACAGAATTACAATGAACCAAATGATACAATCAGTTGAAAGAGAATTGAGTAAAATAAAAATATGGTTTGACATAAATAAATTATCATTAAATATTGAAAACAACGAAATTTATAGTATTTACAAAATTAAAAGTACCTAAACAAATTCAAATTATGCTTAATAACACCCCATTGGAACGAGCTTACGACAGTAAGTTCCTTGGAATGATTATAGATCACAAATTAAGCTGGAAATCACACATAAATTATACAAAAAATAAAAAAATAAATACATTAGTACTTCCTTATATAACTTATTGTATCGAGATTTGGGGAAATACGTACAAAACTAACACAAAACCAATTTATATTTGACAAAATAAAGCAATACGAGCAATAACATTCTCATCTTATAATCAACCTACCAATAATCTATTTATAAATTTAAAAACATTAAAGTTCTATGATTTAGTGGAATTACACACTTTAAAATTTATGTTTAAGATAAAAAAAAACATGATGTCAAACTCTCTACAAAATATGTTTATTATTAGGAAAAGTCCATACGAACTAAGAGGAAATGATGTGTTCATTAAAAATAAATTTAGAACAAATGTTAAAAAATTCTGTATTTCTATTAAAGGTGTGGATCTTTGGAATAATTGTAATGATGAACTTAAATTGTGTTTAAATCTTTTATGTTTAAAAAAGAAATTTAAGTTATTAATACTTAAAAAATATGCAAGTCTTGATGGTTAAATTCAAGCTTCTATAAAAAGTAAACAATTATGATGTGTTATGATTATGATTATGTGTTACGAATATGTGTTATGATTATGTTATATGTTATGATGTGTTATGATTATGTTATGATGTATTATGATATTATTATGTTATGTGTTATAACAATTATGATGACTTAGTATTTACTTATGTCTTTTTGCTTTTATTATGACATAAAAAAAAAAAAAAAAAAAAGGGTCGGCGTAATAAGCGTTTGCTTCAGCCGTTACCTTTTCGGTACTTTGCTGGAATATGGTTGTTTTCTTTATTTCATTGATATGAGGTTGCACTGTGACCGAAATAAAAAAATAAATAAAAAAAAAAAAAAAGAATGGCTTCTGTAGCTTGCTGATTGCTGGTCATCTGCAGGTGGTGAGCACGTTGTCGGAGACAGACACCCTCTCAGAAGCAGGTGCAGGGACAACATTTTCTGAGGTTTTACTGTGTCAACTTGCAACAATCCCTGGGCAAAAAGTGCCAAGTTCTTTTTTTTAAACTGTTGAGTCACACCCAGTCTGCACATTGAAAGAAAAACAGAAACTTGGCAGTGATAATAATAATAATAAAAATTTTATTTGTGAGTTTAGGTGGAATCCAACATTGGTTAATTAAATATTATTTAGCCGTAAATCTGTCAAAAACAGAAACTAATTAATTTGAAGGTGTGTTTTGACAGATTGATGGCTGCCTTTTATTTTAATCTGATTGTTAAACTTGTTCTCGAAAGATCTCATGCGTGTGTTTTTAATAGGAGACCAGCTTTTTTGATTCCTTGCATTTTCCTGTCGTCGTTCATTTATTTCCTAAACTTTGTCTGATTTAGGCTCAGGTGTGCTGCTTTCCGTCTAATTATCTCAGCTGGATTGATCATCTTATATCAAATCAAATTTTATTTATACAGAATTTTTTTTTAAACAAAGTTACCCAAAAGTGCTGAACAGAACTATAAAAAATCTAATAGAATTAAAATCCTGATCTTAAAACATAATAAATTAATTATTTAATAATAAATTAAATTAGAGTTAGTTGACATGATGCAGAGAAGGAAAGTAGACATCCTGTGTGTCCAGGAGACTAGATGGAAAGGTAGCAAGGCTAGAAGTCTAGGAGCGGGGTTCAAGTTGTTCTATCATGGTGTCGATAGAAAGAGGAATGGTGTAGGAGTTATTGTGAAGGAAAAGTTTCTTTGGGCATGTTCTGGAGGTAAAAAGAAGTTCAGATAGGGTGATGAGCCTCAAACTAGAAATTGAAGGGGTGGTGTTAAACGTTGTTTGTGGGTATGCTCCACAAGTAGGATGTGACATCGAGGAGAAAGAGAAATTCTGGTCAGACATTGATGAGGTGGTTCAGAGCATCCCTAGAAGTGAGAGAGTTATTATTGGAGCAGACTTTAATGGCCACGTTGGTGCAGGAAACAGAGATGATGAGGAGGTGATGGGCAGGTTTGGTCTCCAGAACAGGAATGCAGAAGGACAGATGGTGATTGACTTTGCAAAAAAAATGAAAATGGCTGTGGTGAATACTTATTTCAAGAAAAGGCTGGAACACAGGGTGACTTATAAGAGTGGAGGAAGGGTACACAGGTTGATTACATTTTGTGTAGGCGGCATAATCTGAAAGAGATCAGTGATCAGTCAAACGATGAAATTATGGGAAAAAGTTGTTGAAGGTAGGCTAAGGTCTGAAGTACGAATTTATGAGCAGCAGTATGGTTTTATGCCTAAAAAGAGCACTACAGATGCAGTATTTGCCTTGAGGATGCTGATAGAGAAGTACAAAGAAGGCCAGAGGGAGCTGCACTGTGTCTTCGTAGATCTAGAGAAAGCATGTGACAGGGTACCTAGAGAAGAACTATGGTATTGTATGAGGAAGTCTGGTGTGACAGAGAAGTATGTTAGAGTGGTCCATGACATGTATGAGGGCTGTAAGACAGTGGTGAGGTGTGCTGTAGGTGAGACAGAGGAGTTCAGTGTGGGGGTGGGACTGCACCAAGGATCTGCTCTGAGCCCTTTGCTGTTTGCTATGGTGATGGACAGGCTGACAGACGAGGTCCGACAGGAATCCCCATGGACAATGATGTTTGCAGCTGACATTGTGATCTGTAGTGAGAGGAGGGAAGAGGTGGAGGAAAAGCTGGAGAGGTGGAGGTTTGCACTAGAAAGAAGAGGAATGAAGATTAGTCAGAGTAAAGCAGAGTACATGTGTGTGAATGAGAGGGATCCAAATGGAAAAGTGAGGTTACAGGGAAAAGAGATAAAGAAGGTGGAATATTTTAAGTATCTAGGATCAACAGTCCAGAGCAATGGAGAGTGTGGAAAAGAGGTGAAGAAGCGTGTTCAGGCAGGCTGGAACAGGTGGAGGAAAGTATCTGGTGTGATGTGCGACAGAAGAGTTTCAACTAGAATGAAAGAGAAAGTGTACAAAACCGTGGTGAGACCAGCCATGCTGTTAGGCCTAGAAACAGTAGCACTGAAGAAAAGACAGGAAGCAGACATGGAGGTAGCAGAGATGAAGATGCTGAGGATCTCTCTGGGAGTGACCAGGATGGACAGGATTAGAAATGAGTACATCAGGGGAACAGTACATGTTAGAGGTTTTGGGGATAAAGTTAGAGAGGCAAGACTGAGATGGTTTGGGCACGTACAGAGGAGAGAGAGAGAGTACATAGGAAGAAGGATACTGGATTTGGAACCACCAGGAAAGAGGACTAGAGGAAGGCCAAAGAGGAGGTTCATGGATGCAGCGAAGGAAGACATGAAGATAGTTGGTGTAACCAAAGAGGATACAGCAGATAGGATTAGATGGAAGAAACTGACTTGCTGTGGCGACCGCTAAAGGGAAAAGCCGAAAGAAGGAGAAAACATAATGAATTAAAAGTAAACATGCATTAAAATAATCACATATTTACACAAAACATTGTACACATAGTACAACAACATACACACAGCCCATACCTCTCCCAACCCCGTACATCCCAGTCCCCCACCCCATTTCTCTTGAGCAAGTACGTACCAGTACTAGTACAGATGACGTTCTCATTGGTTATGTTCATATAGACACTGCATTTTACTATAGAGTATGAAGGGTAGGGAAACACTTGTACGTCACTGTGCACTCATTATATTAAAGCAGGTTTGTGTAACATGCTGGTTCTGTTAAAAATCAAACATATTCATAGTTTGACGATATTTCCTGTTTTAACTCATTTGAGTTAAAATGACTGATAAAAAGTTTTATCAGTGAATGAAATGACCACCCATTTCAATGAAGGCCTTCATTGAAATGGGTGAAAAGTACTTTCTGGTTGGGTTTAGCATCACCTATATCTTTACAGACAACACAAATGAAGTTCTCCAGGTAAACAGATTTCATGTTGACAATTTTGATTGTTAATTAACCATTTCTTTAACTGTGTTTTAAATTGATTGTATGTGTTTATATTTCTTTTTTTTTTAAACCTGTCCTGTCCGGCGTTGTGACAAGCAGAATGATGATCTGTATGTCTGTATTGTTGGACAGTTTTGTTCTACCAGGGTCAGCACCATGTGCCGACCCTGGAATTACTAAGGAGGGGGGGGGGCAAGGGGTAGGTGGGGTGAAACACAGTAAACAGTGTGTGCGAGTGTGAGTGAAAGTACATGCAGGCTGCCAATGTGAACCATGTGCTCATTAGGACCAACGGATCGTCACAGGCCCCAAAAGATTGGAACGAGGGAGGCAGATACACACGCAACCCGGGCCCACGCCCATCCGGATCCCGGGACCCCGAGACCGGGCCGACAGTATATTTCTAATAGTAATTACTTTACTTCCATTCAGTAAAATATTTTAACCAAAAACACTTTTCCTAAAGAGAATAATACTGTCTCTTCTAACTGCCCTTGTAGTTCTCATGTGGGCAATTTTTAAAAGTTAACAGACTGTTAAAGAGGAAGGAATGATAAACCATGAATGGTTTTATGCATTCGACAGAAATTTGAATATTTGGCCATATTTTCCCAGCTCAGCAATGGAGGGTTTTCTAAAATTTGACAATGGTAAGCAGTGTTTGGGCTTTGTCCAATTTTTTTTTTACTTAGTTTGCAAAATGATTAAATATGGGACCAGCCTTTCTGTGTAAAACAATGACAAAAACTGTAATATGAATCATGGCATGTCAAGTTCTACATTTATTTGTTAATTTTCTTGATTTGTAGGGTTGTGAAAGACCTAAATTGTCAAACCAAAGCAGGATAACTTCTATACTGTTCAGTAAAATGGACGAATCTCCAGTAAACTTCACACGAAAAAAGAATCAGATTAATGTGTGTTGATTTGAAAATAATTTTTTGGCCTTTTGGTACTGTATATCCAGATGCTCCTACAGACAGGTTTACCATGAATACAAAATGGCGATTAGTGGAGAGAATTGCTGAAGCTGACAAAAAGTAGGTGGAAAAAATCCGATCTGGAACATGTGGTTAGTGAGATCATTGGGGTTCAAGATGATAACATTCAAGATTTGCATGGTATTTGAATTTCTGTTTTTCAAACGTATGAAGAACGGCACAGTGTGGATGTCAATGTTCCTAAAAACTAAGAGCCTATTTTCCGCAAGTGGATAGAGAGTTATGTTACAACCCTCATCAAATTTACTCTATACATAAACTTGACAGATGAATTGTAGTATTTTAATTCTAAGGACAGCCAGTTCAAAAGGTAGAGTACTGGTTATTCTGGAATTGAAACTTTTTCCATGGAAAAAAAAATAAAAAATGAGATTTCCATATTTAGTTTCCTGGTACCTGACAGGTTGTAGCTGCAGACGTTTATGATCAAAGATTTTGGTTATGAAAACATTCATCCATTTTTAATACCCATCATTTATCTAAGTTGTGGGGGTACAAAAGCTTATCTCGACTGGTTACAGGTAAGAGATGGGGTACACTCGAATCACGCGGCTATGGCAACAAATTGTGAAAAATAGACCAGTTGTGTCAGTATAAAGATTCTTTGTAAAATCTTGAAAAATTGGATAACATCGGCAGAATTTCTGATTTTCAATTCTCCAGACACTACAGGTGGGAGCAATTTGGTCGGTTTTGCTGTCAATATTCACTCACTTTGCAACACAGTTGTAATGGGAGGAAAGGGGAAGGGTGGAAAGGGTTAAGAGGAGTGTGTCCTCTTAACCCTCTTAACGTATTAAAAAAAAAAAAGAATATTTCATACGTTTATCTTTTAATTTAAACAAAGAAAACTTTCAGCCTAAAAGGCAACAGCGTGCAACAGCTGGGGGGTGCTGTGTAAATGTTGATGCATGTGTGCAGTGTTTTTTATGAGTAAAGAAGGTCATGGCTACCAAAATAACCTCAAGAAAATGTTTTAATTCTTGATATTTTGTCTTTTTCCTTCATGCATTACCATACAGAGTTAATGTTTAAATACATTTATACAATTTTCATAAGAACAACAACAAAAAATGCACTGACATAATCAGCCTTCATCTATTCCTTAAACTTCAGTGTTGATGACCTGTACTTGGATTTAAAAAAAAGAGATGCATTGTTATAATGTTTCAACAATCATTTGATTTAGGCAGCCACAGTCCACTTATAACTTGTTAGAGAAACCCTGGTCTATACAAAACACTGATCTACTGTTCAGGCAGACTTGCAGCCAGCAAGCCTCTGTCTCAATCTCTGTTATGAAATACAATTTTGCTTCGAAGTATTGTTCTGAAGTAGTAATTACAACATTGTTTGGAATTGAGTTTTGTAAACAGAACTTTCTTGGTTTTCCTTTTAAAAAAATTTCAAACTTTATGAAAAAAAATTTTTTTTAAACACTATGAAAAAATTTTTTTTCAAACATGAAAAAAATGTCTTCAGTTTTTTCTCCAAACACAATTTTATACCTTCAATATTTCTCAAAAGAAACTTTTACAATAGCTTTAGCAATCTCTGGCATTTTTCCAATAGATAAACCAAACGGGGTGAGAGAAGCCTGGGCTTCGAGTGCGAGGCTGTTGCCCCCGTGTACCTGGAGAAGCGGAAGATGACGGATGGTCGGATCTATTCCAGAAGGTTACATCATTTTAGCAGTGTGGTCCAGGCCTCTTGAAGTCTGTCCAGTAGTTCACCAACTCTTGTGAAGTTTTAAGAATGTATGTGATGATCTTTGAGTACTCACACCGGTCATATCTTGTGTTAAAAGCCTTGAACTGTGAAGGATCAGGTGGTGATGTGGGTGCAAGTCCAAGCTTTTTCATGCACATTCCAATATAAGCATCCTCTATGTTGAAGGGTTTGATCAATTTAGAGACTTCCACGAATTTCAATGGAAGATCATTAGAGAAGACGTACCCCATACCCATAGTGTATAATGGGTATATTGGCTCTGGAAAAAGATCTTCTGAAACATACACCTTTGAGTCTTTTGAACGAATGACTTTACTATTGAACAACAGCATTCCTGTGAGGTAGTTCACCTTGGGAATTTCTGGTTTTTGCAGCATTTTCACCAGATTGTCAATGTTCAAAAACATGTCAGAGTCTATCTTCATGGCAAATATTGCTTTTTGGCAGTGTGTGGCCAACCAGTCCATGATCACCATGGTTTTTATGGTCAGGTTCCGATATGTGTCCATGAAGTCACTCTGGATCAGGTCATGATGCTTCAAATTCTCTTCATTAAGCTTCTCAAAATCATCTTCACCAGAGAGACCCAACACAAACAGAGTGACCACTAATTGACCCTGAACCAGGCTTTCATTGCCCCATGTCTGCCGGATTGCATGCCGAGCTTCAATGTTACTTGGTGCTACTGGAACCATCAGAACCAGAAAGGGGGTTTGTTTTGTGCAAACCTCTTTGTTATCCATAATAAAGTGGTAGTTGCGTGGATACGCCTGGTGGTACTGAGTAAGCACAATTGGAGCCTCAGTGGGTTTTTTTACTTCATGAAGAATAGTGTTGTGCTTTGAATAGTGTTTGTACATTGGAGGTTGATAATTATTTAAAAGCTTATTGATGTGTATGTGCTCCGGAAATAATTGCCACCATGACATAGTATTGTGAACGAGGGGAAAACAGACAATAACAACAAGAAAACAAAGTACAAACAGTAACTTGAACCAATAGAGAACTGAAGGTTTCTTCTGTTGGCACTGGCTCTCAACACAATGTCTGAAAACAAAAAGAAGAAAAACAGGTTATTGTTTCTGTCTTGTAGGAATATCTGGTCATAAATTCTGTCAATTTTGGATGCTTCCAAGTGGTTTGCCAAAAATTTTGAAAACATGCAACATGTAATAAGATTAATTACTTCATAACCTGTTAATGTAGATGATCATAATTCAAAATAACATGGGGATAATAGCCTTGTGACTGACTGGTCACCACCCAAACCTTGTCCTACATCTTGCCTGCTAACTAACCTGGATAGGCTTGATCAATTATCATCGGATATTGGCCGAAACCGTTCAGAAAATGAATGGAAGGAAATAAAACAAAACCTACTTTCTGTCTTTTTCTAAGAAAAAAATGTCAAATTTGAAGGACTAAGCAATCCTGTGTCAATGCAAAAATATGTTCTTTAAAAAGTTTCCAAACTGGGCGTTCAAACACCAAGATTTGAAATAGAAATCAAAGTACAATTGCAAGGTGCTCTCCTACAGCAAAATACCACATCTGATTCAAATGACAAAAAATATAAAAGCTTGTTAAGTTTTGAGCATCAACCCTCTACTTCAATCAGTCTAGGGAGAATTTTCTTTCTCTTTTAGTCAAGCAGTCTGTTCAGAAAAAAATGAGTCAATAGTGTATTGTTCATGAAGGATATTCTCACACTTGTGCGGGGTTTGTTTTGCACGCTATTATGATTTATTCCTACAGATAACTGTATGTAAAGAGTATGTGCCAACTTTTATAGTATAAATGTGAGCCAAATTTGGTCTGCAATGTCATCATATCTGGTACATCTGCAAAGCTACAGAAGCTCGTCCATATTTTTCAATCCTATGACTATAAAAAAAAAGAATTGTTAGTGCTGCTGTTATTTTAAAAGGTATTCTAAAAAAACATTCAATATAAGCTTTTGAAATAAGAATGCATACACACATACAAAGTAAAATTCCTGGTTACTGGTGAAGAACCTTTTTGCTTATGTTTGGCGAAAATTCAAATAATAACTAAGTCACAACTATTGACAGAGAACAAATTTGGATTGTCTCCTACATGATGGCTTTGTATCTATTAAGCAAAGATAATTTTACACATTTTTAAACAATGTATGGATTTTAAAACAATGTATGGATTTATGTATGGATGGATTGATTGACGCTTCAATCAATAAGTAGGAAATTAAAAACAGAGCGACTTTCACGTTGACTGCTTAACCAAAAGGTTGTTGTGTCTTTAGGTGGGAGAGAATAAAGTGAGGAGGGAATTCAGATCTAACAAAATGTTTCAAAGGGAAAACTTTTGTTTTTACAAGTTGCTGCAGCGGCTAAAAGTCGAAAAATGTTCAAATCCTGTCAACACGACACACGCAGCGCAAATTTCTACAACAGTTTTATAGCTACATGGCATAACTGCATGACTATTTGATGGTTAATAAGATAAATAGATGGACGGATGGACGGATAGATACTAGATAGATAGATATATAGATAGATAGATAGATAGATAGATAGATAGATAGATAGATAGATAGATAAATAGAGAGAGACAGAGAGAGATAGATAGATAGATAGATAGATAAATAGAAAAACTGTATTGATCTCCTGCAGGAGAAATTCTGGTCTCCAGCAGCAACAGAAATCATACAGGATGTACATGCAAAATAAATAAAACAACATACATACAACAATAAAATAGAACTCAGTTCCTTCCAAAAACATCTGCTTGATTAAATTGGCCTAAATAAAACGACCCCCTTTGGTTACAGAAACTTTTAGAAATCCAGGAACTCAAAGAAATGATTCAGAAGTACTTTATTGTGCCATCACGTGGGATATGTATCAATCATGAAAAAAAGAATAGGGTAAGTAACAAAAAGAATGATAAAAAATAGAAAAAAGGGAATATTGTGAAAGTAAGGAATTGAACAAGTTATGTTATTTAAAATCTGTTAACAAGCGGAACAGAATATGCATGAGTAAAAAGTGATATAAAGTGATGAAAAGTGACACACATACACAAATGCAGAATTATTTTGCATTTCATTGTCAATGAAACGGTACCATACCATTTCAATATAGTACCGACAATCCGACCTTGATGATGACTCATTTTGAACATTATGTCCCAAACAATAGGTAACAGGTAGGTTTGCTTTCACCTGCTTCTTTTTCGACTTCATTTTTTTCCGAAACCTCCCAAAAGCATCATCAGCTAGTTTGTTGTAGCATTAATATATTTTTATTAAATTTATTTCTAAATATTCACAAATCTTCAAGTTTATTTTCGCTGCAACAGAAATACTTTTGTTACACAGCTGGAAAATATGTTAGTCTAAAACCTCACCTGTTCAGTTCTTTTCCACTTGAGCTGCTGGTCTGATCCATCCCGATTAAAGCGACCCTAGTTTTCTTCATGGAGGGACACAATTTGATCCTTCAATCTATCAGGAGGAAATTAAAAACAGAGCGACTTTCACGTTTAATGCTTAACAAAAGGTTGTTGTGTCTTTGCGTGGGAGAGAATGAAGAGAGGAGAGAATTCAGATCTAAAGAAATGTTTCAAAGTGAAAACTTTTGTTTTAATACGTTACTGCCGCGGCTAACCACTGTTAGTACTGTTACTGCTGCTTGTACCTCTCCCATCAGGGAAACGGTACAGGACCAAAAAACCACCACTCCACGTATCAGAGACAGTTTTTTTCTCCAGATCTGTGAAAGCAATCACCCCTCTAACCTCCATCCTTTTGCACACTCATCTGACTAGTACCAAGGACCCTTTACACTACAGCAACACACACTTCAACAACATTGCACTGTTAATTATTTTTGTTAAAACATCCAGTTGCCTATTTATACTGTTTTTATGTCTTTTTATACTGTTTTTGTTATTTTTATAGTTACTTTTAATTCTATGTTTTTTAGCTTGATGCCAGTCTAAATATCCCTGTGAGAACAGTGACAATAAAAAAATCTTGAATCTAAAAGCCTAAAAATGTTCAAATCCCGTCAACCCGACACAAGCGGCGCAGATTTTTTTCTTTCTAAATTCCCAAGAAAATAGACTAAACAAGAAACAACATAGAAAACATTTTTTTCTTCATTATCAATTATCCTTTTTTTGTTATAATTATCAATCATGAGAAATACGTTTTAAAAAAATATCTGAATAAGAAATACTTTTTACCCACACGTGGGAAAGTTGTGCGTTACAGCAGCAGCACTGTAATCCAAAAAATGTTACATAAATAACTATAATACATTTATTTAAAATGTTGTTTTTCCGAATAAAACTAGAGATGTAATTAAACATCTACAATGGCGAAGATTAGGAATCATTTTAGAAATAAAACTTAAAGTGGCCAGCATTGTGCAACATTTTTACTTCAAAATGTCGAAGTTTGAATTTAAATTCCTTCAGTTACTGCAGTCATAATGTATATATTTTATTAAATAAATTTAAATATGAAGATAGTCATAGAGAGTTGCTGCCAAAAGAATTATTTTATATTTCTTTTGGGTTTCTAGGCATTTCTTGAAAAACACTTCTGAGGTTCTTTTTTTTGTAGTATTTTTATTTCAAATATTTTGATTTTTGAACATCAGATATATTTCCTTAATATCTCTCAATCAATGAGTTCATTAGCGATAGGAAAGTTTTTCTACTCACATTGACATGTTTTATAACTTCATGACTATTTGACGGTTAATGAAATATCCCTCTTATTGGCTACAGAAAGTTTTAGAAATCCAGGAACTCAAAGAAGTGATTCAGAAGTACTTTATTGATCCCTCAATTAGGATATTTGTGTGTTACGGCAGCACAGGAATCATAAAAAAAGAATAGGCCAAGTAACAAAAAAAATCGTAAAAAAATAAAGGAATATTGTGAAAGTAAGGAATAAAACAAGTTATGTCATTTAAAATCTGTTAACAAGCGGAACAGAAAATGCATACGGAGCTAAAAAGTGACAAAGTGATGAAAAGTGACACAAATGAACAAATGCGGAATGGTTTTGCATTTCATTTCATTGTAAATGATATGGTACCATACCATTTCGATATGGTACCGACAATACGACTTTAATGATGACACCTTTAGAACATTATATCCCAAACAATAGGTAAAAGGTAGGTTTGCTTTCACCTGCTTCCTTTTCAACTTCATTTTTCTCCGCAAACCTGTTAAAAACATTATCGCCCAGTCTGTTGTAGCATCAATACATTTTTATTCAATTTATTTCTAAATAGTGACAAATCTTCAAGTTTAGTTTCGCAGCAACAGAAACATTTCCGTTACACAGCTGGAAAATATATTATTCTAAAACCTCACCTGCTCAGTCTTTTCCACTTGAGCTGCTCTTCTGATTTATCCCGAATAAAGCGACCTTAGTTTTCTTCATAAAAAGACACAATTTGATACTTCAATCAATCAGGAGGAAATTAAAAACAGAGCAACTTTCACGTCACTGCTTACCAAAAGGTTGTTGTGTCTTTGCGTGGGAGGGAATGAAGAGAGGAGGGAATTCAGATCTAAAGAAATGTTTCAAAGTGAAAACTTTTGTTTTTACATGTTACTGAAGCGGCTAAAAGTCTAAAAATGTTCAAATCCCCACAACGCAACATACGCGGCGTCGTCTTAAATAATC
Organism: Neostethus bicornis; assembly: GCA_902685375.1. Classification (NCBI taxonomy): domain Eukaryota; kingdom Metazoa; phylum Chordata; class Actinopteri; order Atheriniformes; family Phallostethidae; genus Neostethus; species Neostethus bicornis. The sequence goes on from CACRXE010000083.1 coordinate 174,861, forward strand.
CAGTTTGCTATTTAAACTGTTTTGTCTCTTTTTATGCGATTTTTGTTATTCTTACTTTTATTTCTACATCTGATTTTATTATGCGTGCCTTGTTTGGGTCCGGGTGTGTGTGTGGGTGTGCGTGCGTGTGTGTGTGTGTGTTTCTTTTTAGCCTGATACTTGTCTAAATTTTACTGTGAGAACAGTGACAATAAAGAATCTTGAATCTAAAAGCCTAAAATGTTCAAATCCCGTCAACCCAACACAAGCGGCGCAGATTTTTTTCTTTCTAAATTTCCAAGAAAATAGACAAAAAAATAAAGCAAATGGGAAACATTTTTTTTTCCGTTCCGTCATCTTCCGCTTGTTCCGGGGTCGGGTCGCGGGGGCAACAGCCTCAAACGGGCAGCCCAGGCCTCTCTCTCCCCGGCTGCATTCTCTAGCTTACCTGGAAGGATCCCAAGTCGATACTTGGGATCGAAACATTTTTTTCGATCATAAATAATTATTTCATAATTATATATATTGGTGTTGTTATAAATTTTTAGAAATAAATTAAAAATATATATCTGAATCAGAAATGACGTTTATACACACGTAGGGAAATTTGTATGTTACATCAGCAGTACCGTAATCCTAAAAGTGTATTACATAAATAAGAATAATACATTTTTAAAAGGAAATAATGTTATTTTTAGGAATAAAACAAGTGGTGTAATTAAAAATCTGTATTGGATCTGGATGATTTGGATCTCTCAGAGGTTTTCTCTGGGAGGGACCAGGATGGACAGGATTAGAAATGAGTATATCAGGGGAACAGCACATGTTAGAGATTTGGGAGTAAAGTCAGACTGGCCAGACTGGGATGGTTTGGACATGTGCAGAAGAGAGAGGGAGAGTACATCGGACGAAGGATGTTGGATTTGGAACCACCAGGAAAGAGGGCTAGAGGAAGGCCAAAGTGGACGTTCATGTACGCAGTGCAGGAAGACATGAAACTAGTTGGTGTGACGTTAGTTCCTGCGGTCACAATGTATTGTTTTATTAAATAAATTTAAATCTGAAGGTATTCATAAAGAGTTGCTGGCAAAACTGGGTTTAGCATTCTTAAAATTAATTTTTAAAAAACACTTTTTGAGGTTTTTTTTTTTGTTTTGAGTTCAAATATTTTGAGTTTTGAACATCAGAAATATTTTCATAATGTCTCTCTTAGTGAGTTCATCAGTCCGCTGATCAGAGCAACGTTTTTGGAAGATATCGAAACATTTTACTATTAGTTTAGAAATGTAACTAGATTTTAACTGAAGAAAACTGAGGGGGGGGGAGGCAAGTAGTGCTTGGATTAATATTCCTGGGTAAACTAAAATAAAGCTGTCTTTCGGTGCTTTGGTTTTCCAGAAGTGAACTAGTGGAACTTGTTTGTTAATCTCTTTCCTGTTGTAACATCCTCAGACTAATGATTGTTTTTAGTCCTTTTTTTATTTCAGTCTTTTTCATTTGCTCCTAAACTTCTTATTATTTAAAACTGATCACCCAACGTGTGTTTAGTGTCTGGTTTGCTTGTAAAATCTCAATTATTTTTAATGTATTCTTTTTTTTTTAACTAATTTCTTTCAAACATATATTTGCACAGGAAAAGAAGGTATTTTTCCACTCATGTTACACGACCTATCAAAAAAAGCTTAAACATTTACCAAAGACGTAATACTCTTGATTAGTTATTTGTCATTTTTAAAATTCAATACAATTATATTTGTATTGCCCGAAATCACAAAACAATTGTCTCAACAGGCTTCAGATTGCAAATTGGAAAAAAAAAAAAAAAACAAACAAACAAAAAAAAAAAGTTAGAAAAAAGGAAGAGGAAAGGTATTGCTCAAATTTTGAAAAAGGAAAAAAGGAAGAGTGCTACTCGAGTTTTGTAAAGGAGTTGAAACAGGCACTTGTTGGGCGGGAGATGCTTCCAGACGACTGGAAAACTACAGCTAATGTGATCAGAGAGACTGGTAAGAGAGTTGGTGTGTCATCTGGAAGGAAGATAGACTTGGTGGTGGAATGAGGAGGTGCAGGATTGTATTAAAAGAAAGAGGCTGGCTAAGATGAAATGGGACACAGTGAGGACTGAGGAGAGTAGGCAAGAGTACAGAGAGATACGGCATAAGCTTGGGCCACTCAAGCAACTTTATTTTCTTTCTTTGAGATCACTTCATTGTTTTTTGGCCTTATGATTGGAATCATTGTCTTGCTGAAATGTCCAACCTATTTTCATGGTCAGCTTTCTGATGGATGGCAGCAAGTTTTTAATCCAAAATGTCCAGGTACATTTCTCCATAAATTCTGCCTTCAACAATATGAAGTCTGCAAGTACCCCTTTACGAAAAGCATACTGAGACTATAATGCTTAAACCCCAAACTTAACTGTTGGTATGATGTTCTTAGGATGCACTGCCATTTCTTCTCCAAACATGGTGTGACCATCAAAAAGTTAATTTTTTTCTTCTATCTGACCATAATAAAGTCACCCAATAATCCACAGGGTTCTCCAAATGTTGTTTTGCAAACTTTAACCAAGCTTCAACATGCCTTTTGTTCAGCAATGTAGTCTTGCTTGACGTGCGTGCATGGAAGCCATGACGGTTCAGTGACGGATCCAGGATTTTCTAAAGGGGAGAGCCTGAGGTCATTGACAAAGCCAGTATATGGGAGGTTGGCAGTATACCACCCAGAACATTTTGAAAAACCAAGAGTCATTTTCCTGCATTTTGGTGGTCCATTCCCTGGCTCTGCAAGGGAAGAGCTTGGCTAGTCCCCTTTCCTTTCTTGTTCTTCTTCTTGTTTTTTTTTTTTTTTTTTTTTTTTGTGGACCAATAGGGGTCCCCCCCTTCCTGGATCCACCCATGTGAACTGATGCTTTCCCATTTCTGTGTAATGGCACCTAAAGTGCTCACAAGAACATTCAGCATTCAGGAAATGCACCTAAAACCATTCCTATCCAAATGCTTTTCAACAATAAGATTACAAAGATCTTGAGAGAGGTCTTTGCTCTTACCCATTGAGGAGTCTTTCCTGTGTGCATCCTGGTTAGTGAGAAGCCTTTATACACCACCAATAAGGACTAAAGCAGTTAGTATAATTTGGTACTAATATAAGGTTTGTCTCTCAATACTGGTGAGTTACATGTGATCCCCTGGCTTTCAAAGCTATTTTGCACCTTTTTATCTTCATGTTTTCAATACTTTTACCCTGTGTCATTTGACTTTATTGATTATAACTCAACCTGTCTATGTAAATGTTCTGATTTCTTTTTATGAATTCAATATCTGGTCTCCTGGCTACATCTTGTGTAAACTTTGTGTCAACAGCCCTCTTAGAAATCCCTTTACTGATGAAAATTAGTTTTCTGGCAACCTTGAGCATATCCTGATATCTACTGGTATCAAAATAGATGACTGAAGAAATGCTGCTGATAGAGGTTTTTAACAATCTCTCGGTGTATGAACGCAATGCCTACATTTATTGGTTTAATCGTTAAAATTTATACTTATGATAAGTATGATTTATAAATGATTACTTTTACTTACAATGTAGAAGACATTTACTATTGTTATTAATTAAATGGTATAAAACTATATTCCTGTTCCTATTTAATAGAGGTTAGTTTAATGAAGTGACTTCAGATGGAAAGGCAACGTCAATATTCTATCCTTCTTTTAATTAAGTGTTTTTGCTGTACAAAAGCTGAATCTTTGGTTTTTGTTCACCATGCAAAAACAGGAACTTGTCTATAGTGATTATTTCCTTTGTAATGTAAAGTAGCGGCATGAAGTAAATCTGCCGGTTCGGGATCGAGCGGGCGCACCAGGAGAAAGCAGAGGGACAGACCATAAAACTAGTTCCAACATTATTTAGTAACACAATAAAAGAAAATATACTACAAATAGAAACACAACTTTAAAATGCTCTAAAAGATGTTAGTTCGTAAAATAAAGTTCAGGTGTATCCCACCGGAATATCTTGACAAGCCACTCACTCGACCATGCTCCGCTCCCTTGACGGGGGGCCACTCGCTCGGCCATGTTCTGCTCCCTTGACGGGGGCCACCTCAAACAGTAAGGATCCACACCCTGTGTCTTTTAGCAGGGGGAGCCCTCGCCGCACAGTGGTGTGCAGGCTGACACACCAACGAGCTACCAGCCTATAGTTCAAAAGGAGGGCACCCCGCTAGAGATGGCCAGCTCGATTTAAATTAACATACCGTATTGACATAACTACTGTATGATAACCGAGAAAAATATTTGCAAAGAATAGGAAACAGAAAAACTTGCTGAATCCTAATCATTTTTGTAATGACTTGAGACTTGGAGCGTATAATTCATCTTATTTTTTTTCATTGGATTTTTCTTTTACATCCCTCCGCCTGCATATATATTCTTATATATATTCATTAGACTACTTCATTAAACTACTTTATAAATTACATAAGTAAGGCATAAAATAATCTGAAATGTTTGTTTTAAGGTCTAACCTTTACTCGCTCTTACCCCAAGTAAAACTTATGTAGATATTTCACAACTTTTATCAAACAGTTTCATCTGCTTCTTGAGACTGAACAATTTTAAGTGAAATACACGTGTTCTAAAATTGGTTAATTGTTTCTGGCTACTAGAATGTGTTTAAAAATTCACCTTAATTAAGTTATAGAAATTAAATTAAAGTTTTAATTCTGTACTTTATTCATTCCCAAAGAGAAAATTTAGTGCTGCAGTGCAAACACAGATACCAAAACAAAAAGAGAAAGACAGAGAAACAAGAAAAAAACATAGATTAAATACCTTAAGAGGACCCAAATTTACAAATCAGATACAAAAAGAAGAAGCCTGTTATAAAAAACAAATAGACCAAAGAAAAAGGAATAGGCTGAAGCATAGCTTGTAACTGCCTATCATTATACATCTATTTACATTTAACTGAAACAATCAAACAAAAAATAAATGTACAAAGTCCACATCTCCAATCAAATAGAAAACCTCAATAAACTTTATACTATCCTCTTTTCTCTCTTTTTTCACTTTTAACTTACTTATAACCACTAACATTTTTATATTTAAGATGTTGTTTTAATTTTAGGAAAGAAGAACATGTTTTAAATTCATCACTGAGTTCATTCCATAATTTTACTCCAACAACAGAAACACATCTTGATTTTACCAAGGTGCTTACTTTAACACGTTCAAAAATATAACATCCTCGTAAATTATGATAACCGACTCTAAATTTTAAAAAAACTTTGCATACTTTTTGAAACTAAATTATTTTTAACTTTGTACATAATCTGTAATATTCTATTACTTACAATATCTTGTAGTTTTAAACAGTTATTCTGAATAAACAGTTGATTTGTGTGTTCATAAAATCCAACTCTGTTTACTATTCTTATTGCTTTTTTTTGTACTTTAACAAGTGAATCAAGTTAGCCTATTCTAAGTTAGTTTTAGCACTTTTCAATATTCTGCTCTTTGCCTGCACTCAGAGACAATCTTGTGACTCTTTGCTGACAAAAAGTGCTTCCCAGGGGGAGGTACTGTATTAGGGCATGTTCTGTGTGTGTGTGTGTGTGTGTGTGTGTGTGTGAGTGCTTCACTAAGCAAGAGGATACTGAACAGAAGTTTTCCCTCTCTTCATCATTCCACAAGTTTTAACCAATGCCTGAAACACACCCTCGTCCATTGTAATGATCAACTCTTATTTAAAGAAAAAAAAAAGTCTATACATTCTATCAAATGCAAACAAATACAATAATAATAAAAAAAGAATCATTCAAAATTGTGGGACAACATCACGAGAAGAGTCATTCATTGCCCATCACACCCTGTGTTGACAGAAAGTTCTGATCATCAATTCATTCTGACACATTGTTTCGTTAATATGACCTCTACAGTCATTCATTGCCCCTCAAGCACTCTTTTGACAGTTAGTTTTTGACCTTTGACCTCTAGGGTCATTAATAACCCATCAAGCACTCATTATTGACAGTTAGGTTTTGACCTTTTGACCTGACCTTTGACCTCTGGGGGTCATTAATCCCCCATCAATCATACTTTTGACATAAGGTGAGTTTATAATCTCTCTCTTGTCCATATTTTTATCCTATGACAATATAAAAAAGAAAAGAAATGTTAGTGCTGCTGTTAGTTCTGTTTAGACAGGTATTTAAAAATAACATTTAATATATGCATTTGAAACAGTATATAAATATATATAAATATATATATATATATATATTTTTATATATATATATGTATACATTATTCCGTTTTTTCTTTCCAGAATAAATTCATTCAAATGTACATAAGGATATACAAATAGCTGCACACACACACACATGCCCATACACATGTCTGCACACACATGCATGCATGTCTGTGCATGCATACACAGATACAAAGTACCGTAATTTCACGGCTATAAGGCGTATATAAAAGTCTTAGATTTTCTTAAAAAATGCGTCCCCCCTAGAAAGAAGAAAATATTTCGCCTCCCGCAGTCTCCGCCATGACCATAATTAGTATCATTTGTTTATGAAATTGTTATAAGCAGTGGTCCCCAACCACCAGGTGCACCACCCCTGGTGTGAGGGGCCTAACTAGTATTTTTGTTCACTTTGTTTTTGTGATGTCTTTTATTTTGAAGGTATGTTTACCGTTACCATGGCAACCAGAGTGCGTTCGAGCAGAGAGAATATTTCCACGTTATAAAGACACTGCTAATAAATTTTCTCGTGAAGACAACGTGGGTTTAAATGTATTATTATTGATTAAAAAAGCCAGTTTTTCCAGCTGGTCTTGTCACCTGTAGACCGGTCCGTGAAAATATTATCAGACACTAAACCGGTCCGTGGCGCAGAAAAGGTTGGGGACCCCTGGTTCTAAGTACACTTTCAATTCAATCAATTCAATTCAATTCAATTCAGTGCACATAACTGAGACTGCGCCTTTTCGTACGGTGCGCCTAATGGTCGTGAAATTACGGTAATATAACTTTGTTGTTTATGTTTGAACAAAACTCAAATAATAACTAAGTCACAACCATTGACAGAGAACAAAGTACGAGTGTCTCCTACATGATGGCTTTGTATCTATTAAGCAAAGATCATTTTACACTTTTTTAAAACAATGTATGGATTTATATATGTATGGATTGATTGACACTTCAATCAATAAGGAGGAAATTAAAAAGAGAGCGACTTTCACGTTTACTGCTCAACAAAAGGGTTGTTGTGTCTTTGCATGGGAGGGAATGAAGTGAGGAGGAAATTCAGATCTAAAGAAATGTTTCAAAGTGAAAACTTTTCTTTACAAGTTACTGATTACAAGATTCAGCAGAATTCTCTGCCACTGAAGCTGCTTAGTGGCAGACTGCAGGTAGTGTCCTGCAGGGTGGGACTCCAACATTGATTGTTCAACATGGATGTCAGTCTCTGCAGGACCCACCTGTCACAGTGAGTCCAGGAAGCAGCCCAGGACAGAGCTGGACTTTTTCCCCTCCCTCTCAGGTGCTGTTCAAGCAAACCACCCCTTACAGGATAACTGATGCCACCAGAGAGTCTTTGAAGGCCTTCAGGAGTGCCCTTTTCACTCCAAAAGACCGCAGTCTCCTCAGGAGGTAGAGCCTGCTCTGACGTTTCCTATACAGTGCATCAGTGTTTTGAGTTCAGCCAGATTAGTAGTTGAGGAGAACACCCAGGTATTTGTAAGAGACTGCCTGCTCAATGTTGATTCCCTGGATGTTCACCGGTGAGGGGGTGGTAGAATGATGTCTGTAAAATTTCACCACCATCTCCTTGGTTTTCCCTGCATTGATCAGAAGGTAGTTATGCGGACACCAGTCTGCACCAGTCCTCTGTGCTCCACGTCATTGTCATCACTAATGAGACCGACAATCGCAGTGTCAACAGAGAACCTCTGCAGCACACAGCCATCAGTGTTGTGTCTGAAGTCCTCAGTGTAGAGGGAAGGGGGAAAGGACAGTTCGCTGAGGGGCACCTGTGATGCTGTGTATGTGTATATGTACTATGTATATCAAAACAGATTAAGGTGTACAATGACTATGGTAAAAAAAGATAAGGGACAACGCCATAATGGCAGAAAGTTTATTTAGAAACATTTTTTCTTCCATGTTGAATCCGACATATTCTTCTCTTACACTCAACACAAAAGAAAATATTGCCCGCTAGGTTGGGGTTTTCCTCTTCTTCTATTTCATCTGCCACACCCTTCATCCTAGGCGTGGCTAGCAGAGTTCTTGACAATTCATTGGATGGACAGAAAGAGTGAGTCTAGGAAAAACTAGATATGAATGCCTGATGAAGAACAAAACACTCTTAGTGTGACATGCCGGTTTAATCACAAAAGTGTGGTCAACTTACAGTAGCTACACCTCCCATGGCAAGCAGGAGGAGAACTCTCTTTCTAACAGAATTGAAAAGAATACAACAGATTGAAAGTAAATATGTAAAATAAATAAATATGAAAGTAAATAATAGAAAAAAGATGTCACAAAGATTACATGAAAAAACATTTTTCTAAATAATAAAAACTTAAAACAGTTTATCAATAACTCTAACAGCCATTTCAATGCCCCAAAACATTTATTATTTGATTTTTTAATCTTTATGTAACCAGAATAAAAAAAAAACGAAGATTAAAAATCTCTTTTCCAAGAGTGTCCTGGGCAAGAGGCAAAACATACACAGGATGTTAACACTCATACAACACATACTCAGCCCTTATAGTTACAAAATAAAATGGAATACCTAATTAAAACATTTACAAATTAAAGTGTGATTTCATAAGGAGTTAAAAGACTCAAAAATGAGTTCAATGAAATAATTTCCTTTAAATTCAAGTCTCTCTGCAGATTGTTCCAGGATTATGCAGCAGAATGTGTAAAAGCGCTTTCTGCTATTTTGTTAATAGGATTACCCAGCATATCAAATCACATCTCCTCATCAACTGTCAATGCAGAGGCAAACAAATAAAGCAAATGTTAGCTTTCATACAATTAATGTATGTATAACAAAAAAGTTGTCAAACATAGAGACATTTGAAAATCATGTTTCTTGTTGAACACTACAAAGGTGTTAGTGAGCTGCTATTGTATCTGCCTTTTTCTTTTTATTCTTAATCTCTTTACTGCATTATTTAGATATCAGATAGAATATTTGGTATAAAAACAATGATAAACTGTTCTTAATCTGCTAAAAACATGTCACGCTACAAAGCTGTTGCAAACAAACAATCCACATAACAGGTCATATCCACACCTCGTTGGATCCAGTGCAAGAGAAAGGCTGAGACCTTGGTATTTTGCTGGCAAATATTTAGTCTCAGGAAAACAATTTGGACAAATTCATGGCTTGAGTTCAGGTCCTGGAGAGAGAAATTCGCAGAAACTATAATGTCATCTACCAGGCCACAGCATTTATGTGGGAAAATTTTTGACAATTCATTGGGTGACCGAAACAAGGCTGGAAAAACGAGATGTGTATGCCTGTTGTCAATTAGAAAATTACAAAGTTAAAAGTACCATATGGCGCCATTTGCCACCTATACTATCATGCCTGATGAATAACAAAACACTTCTGGTGTGACACTTTAGGACATCTAACCTGGAGCTTTTGTCTCTAAAATGAGGGTATTATTACCTGCTCTTTGTTGCAGTCAACATGTGAACTATTTACATTTCAGCCGAACAAACCCATGAGCAGAGATATCTGAGCTAAATGAGTTTATGTCCACCTATCAAGTCAACCAGCATGAGACCTCTAATCTTGCAGACTTGAAGAGAACAGAACAGATTGAAAGTATATAGAATAAAATAGTTTATTTCTTTTTTTTGTTCCAAATTAGTGACATTGCACACAGTACTCTCCACTTAACCAATCTTGTGAACCATAAAGCAAACATTGTCTAACATGTAATACTAGGTCAAAACCTGCTACAAAGCATTTAAAATTAAATTAAGTTTCCATTGTACCAATAAACATTTTTGACATATGTACATATTTTCCTTGGACAAATGACAAAGAGCAAAGACCAAAAAGTTTATATGAACACAACAAAGTTCAGCAATGAACTCCATCCATAATTTTGTCCCAGTACCAAAGCATCTGTGAAAGGCTTGTGGTTGTTACCGCGATCAGTTTTGACAGACTACAGTCACTCAAAGAAAACCAAGGATGAATTTGAAACATGTTTTTTTCAGGTGGATCAGAGGGAGTAATGCCCAAATATTTTAGGCACATCCCCACATAGACATCTTCCAGAAAAATCGGCCTGATTTGAGATGATGCATTCAAGATTTTTTTAGGAAGATCCAGAGACATCACATAAGCCATACCCAAAGCATATGGAGGGTATTCTGGTTCGGGTATGACAAATCGTGGCATGTAAAACTTGTCAAATGGGTTTCTAACAACAGGGTTTTTCCACCATACTAATCCTGTAACATAGTTTGTTTTGGCTGTGTTAAAATGCGTTAACAATTCAACCAAATTCCGAACATTAAGCAATATATCTGAGTCAATCTTTAAAACATATGAAGTTTTAGGACAGTACTTTGCCACCCACTCCAGTAAAACCATGGTCTTGATGGTCAAATTGTAATAACTGTCCTGGAAACTGCTCTGAATGAGGTCTTGATGCTTTTCATTCTCCCGTACGAGTTTTTCCTGCTGCTCTGCAGCATCAAGTCCTGTAGGTAGACCCAGTACAAACAAAGTCTCTACCAGCTGGCCAAGAACATGTTTTTTCATTCCCCATGTGACCCGGATAGCATTACGGGTGATGATGTTGTTTGGTGCAACAGGAACCATCAGGAAAACAAAAGGAGTGGTGCTTTTACAAGTCGGTGTTTCATTCATGATGAATTCATAATTACCTGGATATTGCGGGTAGTAGTGGTTTGGGGCTGCTCTTTGGAATTGTGCATTATATGGGCTTAATAAATCTAATTCACTATGAAAAATAAGGAAGACTGTCATGCCAACGATGACGCAGAACAGCATCTTCTTCAGTGTGCAATGGCCCATTCCAACTACGGAGAGAAATTATATTAGCAAAATAACATTTGATTTCATTACGGTGAATTTATTGTTGTTTTTATGTATGTTCAACACAGGAAATAATTATTGCTCTCAAGGTAAGCTTCTACTTTGCTTTATTGTTAGGAACTAAATCAGCTGAATCTGATTTAGGCCATCTCCACACCTAGCCGGGTATTTTTGAAAACCCATATCTGCTGTTCTCCGTTTTAGGAAAACGCTTGCGTCCACATACAACCATTTTCAAAGTATCCGCGTCTACACAGAGCCGTATAAATACGCTTCTGAGTGCGGTTATGAGCATGCCAGACCAGTAGTGGGCAGTATTTATCTAAACGTCAGCTCTGAGCTAGGTAAGTTTATGTGATGAATAATAGCCGATTGCAACGCTTTTCTTGTCTTTTGCTCCTCAACATGAAGCAAGAGCAGTTGAGAGTGAACGAAGAGGTTCTGCAACAGGGTAGAAAGTAATGCCTGTTTTCGTGACCCACGGTCTGCTTTTGTAAATAAGGACGCACACAAATGACGTGTGTGCATCAGAGGTAAGATTGGGCCTAAAAAATCCAGCCCAACCCGAGCCCGCAGATTTAAAACCCGACCGGGCCCAAGCCCGACCAATAAACGTGATTTGCGGGCCCGAGCCCGAAACAAGCCCGAAATGTCATATTATATTTGTGAGGACTCGGGAGGGAGAGGGTTATTTATAAATTGGAACATTTTCAAGAACACGTTTTTTAATGAAAAAAAAAAAAAAAAATCACACTATCGGACCCCTAACGTGCTTGTCTTTGATGGCCTGCTTAGCGCGAAGAGGAGGGACGGTCTTTGAAACAAATGACAAAATAGATCTTTAACGATCATCCCTTTTACCAGTCCAGCTGTTTAAATGCCTGCTCAGCATCGAAGTGCCAGTCTTTTTGGTGTCGTATGAAAGCAAAGCGCCACATCGACTACATCCAGCGAAGCCAACGCAAGTTTCTGTAGCATTTTGACCAATAAATTTGAATCTTTTCTACACCTCACTCTTTCCGGTGCGTGTTTGTCTTTTCAGTTCTCCTGCCTTTAGTTTATCCTTAACTTCTTGCTCCTTCAAATCGGGGATACCAGTTCAAAATAAATAAAATAAAGACGTGCGCAGGAGAGGATTACCAAATTAAGAGGAGGCGTTCACGTGCGCAGAGCATGTTCTGGCTCTGCGGATCCTGTTTAATAGTTAAACATTACTTCTCTGTTTTATCCAAATTAAATAATTTTATAACAGGTACTTATTAGTTTAGTACCCACACCTCGTTTTAGTTTAAATTTTATAAACATATATTTATTTAAAAAAAGAAAAAAAAAAGTCATCGAGAGAGAAGCCCGAACCCGACCGGACCCAAAGTAATGATTGACATTTTTAGGCCCGACCCGAAAGTCGGGTCGGGCTCGGGCTCGGGCTTAAGATCTTACCTCTGGTGTGCATTACTTGTCGCAGGTAGTGACGCATAAGAACGCAAATCTCCGTTTTCGCACGTCCACACGTAAACGCAAAAACTGAGTTTTCCAAAATCTCCACTTAGGCTGGAGTTTTCAAAAACGCCGGTTTTGAGTGAAAAAAACTCCATTTTTGTGTGGACGGCAGGCCAAAACAAATAAAAGTATATGCATTTTTTGAAAAATACCCGGTTACATGTGGACAGGGCCTCAGTCCTTACTGCAGGACTCAATACAGAAGTTTATCAACCTTAATGTTGATAATATTCAACAATTTAAATTATTTTTTAAATAAATGTTTAATGAATGTTTAAATAAATGTTTTCATGTTTCCTCCCATCATCCAAAAAGATGTACTGTATGCAGTGGTGGATGAAGTACTCACTTTTTGTACTTAAGTAAAAGTACAAATAATTAGGCAAAAAAAAATACTTAAGTAAAAGTAAAAGTACCAATAAAAAAAATCTACTTAAGTAAAAGTACAAAAGTAATTGGTGTAAATTTTACTTTTTAAGTAAAAAGTAAAAGTATTCGACCATAATTCTAACGTTTTTTCTTGTGCTGTAGGGTCACAAATAAATACTCTGAAGGGGCGTGACCCCCGCGTCCCTCTCCCGCCTCTTTTGGTCCGCAATAAAAAAGAAGAAAGGAAAGGGGACTAGTCAAGCTATCCCCTTGCAGGGCCAGCAAATGATCCACCAAAATGCAGGATAAGGACAATTATTTTTTAAAATGTTCTGGGGGGGAGGCCTCCAGTCACCCTATATTGGTTTTGTCAATGACCTCAGCCCCCCCACCCCATCTTCAGAAAAACTTAGAACGCTGAATGAATGCGGAAAATGTTTACTCTCGATTCTGATTAGTCCTGGATTCATTGCTTCTTCTTCCGATCAACTGCTCCTTTTGATTTTGGCGATGCGGCTTCAAGATGCGCTAAAAAAAAAAAAAAAAAACCTTATATTTTTTAAATTCCTTAACAAAAATGTAAAAAAAAAAGAAAAACACACTTTTAAAAAGTAGCTGAGTAAAAGTACAAATATTTGCTCTAAAAATGTAGTGAAGTAAAAGTAAAACTACAGGTCTCAAATTTTACTTAAGTAAAGTACAGATACACAATTTTTTTTACGTAAGTACAGTAACAAAGTACATTTACTTCGTTACGTTCCACCACTGACTGTATGTTACGTTGATAGGACACTATGAAATTGCGCCTTGAATCAATTTGTGTGTGCATGGCCCTGCCTCTCGTCTGAAACCAGCGTCCCCCACTGTGGTCAAGTGAGCAGCGATTCACTCAGCCACGATTCACGTGCGCACGCCCCGTTTAATCACAGGTGGTCAAATTTGAGGAGAGATATAATCACTTTTATACATTTTGCCAGATCCACACTAGTATTTATCTCTTTTACTAAATGTTCTTTATCATTAAACAAAGAATTGTGCATTTTTAATGTATATTTTAGGATTTAATAGCATTTAAAAGTGACAAATGGTTGACTTTGCCGCGGTTTGGAGCGATAAAATCACTTTTATCCATTTTGTCAGATCCACACTAGTATTTATCTTTTCTACTAAATGTCTTTTATCATTAAACAAAGAATTGTGCATTTTTTATTGTATACTTTAGGATTTAGTAGCATTTAAAAGTGACAATTGGTTTACTTCACCGCGATTCGGCCACGATCCACGCAGAATCATACTGCGACTTTTTACATATTTACGGTCATTTCAAAGTAAATAGCCATAACAGTCAACTTTGAGGAGCGATAAAATCACTTTTATCCATTTTGTCAGATCCACACTAGTATTTATCTCTTCTACTAAATGTCTTTTATTATTAAACCAAGATTTGTGCATTTTTATTGTATATTTTAGGATTTAGTAGCATTATTGTCAAACATAAAATTATTCAGGTGATTATTCAGGTAATCTTTTTTTGGCATTTTCCTTCAGACTTTGCCACAGCAAGTCAGTTTCTGGTAGGGTCACCCAAGGCAAACAGGTCCTCGGTGAGGGGCCAGACAAAGCATGGCTCGAAAACCCCCTATGAAGTTACCAAACATGGCCAAGTTGCCCTTGCCCGACGCGGGTCACCGGGGCCCCCCCTTGGAGCCAGGCCCGAGGGTGGGGCACAAGAGCGAGCGCCTGGTGGCCGGGCTTTTACCCATGGGGCCTAGCCGGGCTTGGCCCGAACAGGGGACATGGGCCGCCCTTCCAGCGGATTCACCACCTGCAGGAGGGGCCATAGGGGTCAGGTGAAGGAGGAGATGGGTGGCAGCCAACGACGGGGACCCTGGCGGTCAGATGCTCGGCTGCTTAAGCTAGCTCTAGGGACATGGAATGTCACTTCTCTGGCAGGGAAGGAGCCTGAGCGGTGTGCGAGGTTGAGCGGTTCCGGCTAGATATAGTTGGACTCGCCTCGACGCACAGCTTGGGCTCTGCAACCAGGCCTCTTGACAGGGGCTGGACCCTGTACTATTCTGGAGTTGCCCTTAGTGAAAGGCGTCAGCCTGGAGTGGGCATACTTGTTGCCCCCCAGCTCGGCTCCTGTGTGTTGGAATTCTCCTCGGTGGACGAAAGGGTTGCTTCCCTATGGACCAGCTCTATACCCTCTTCAGGATCCTGGAGGGGTCATGGGAGTTTGCCCAACCAGTCTACATGTGTTTTGTGGATCTGTAGAAGGCATTTGATCGTGTCCCTCAGGGACTCCTGTGGGGGGTGCTCCGGAAGTACGGAGTCTCGGAGCGCTTGGTACGGGCTGTCCGGTCTCTGTACGATCGGAGGCAGAGCTTGGTCCGTATAGCCGCCAGTATGTCGATTCCATTTCCAGTGAGAGTTGGACTCCGCCAAGGCTGCCCTTTGTCACCGATTCTGTTCATTACTTTTATGGACAGAATATCTAGGCGCAGCCGAGCGTTGGAGGGATCCGGTTTGGTGACCTCAGGATCGGATCTCTGCTTTTTGGGGATGATGTGGTCCTGTTGGCTTCATCAGAACGTGATCTCCAGCTCTCGCTGGATCGATTTGCTGCTGAGTGTGAAGCGGCCGGGATGGGAATTAGCGCCTCCAAATCCGAGACCATGGTCCTCGCCCGGGAAAGGGTGGAATGCCCCCTGTGGGTCAGGGACAGGGTACTGCCCCAAGTGGAGGAGTTTAAGTATCTCAGGGTCTTGTTCACAAGTGGGGGAAAGATGGAGCGGGAGATCGACAGGCGGATCGATGCGGCATCAGCAATAACTAGGACGCTGCATCGGTCCGTCGTGGTTAAGAGAGAGCTGAGCCGCAAAGCAAAGCTCTCGATTTACAAGTCGATCTACGTTCCTACCCTCACCTATGGTCACCAGCTGTGGGTGGTGACAGAAAGAATGAGATTCCGGGTACAAGCGGCCGAAATGAGCTTCCTCCGCAGGGTGGCTGGGCTCTCACTCAGAGATCGTGTGAGGAGCTCTGCCATCCGGGAGGAGCTCGGTGTCGAGCCGCTCCTCCTCCAGGTCGAGAGGAGCCAGATGGGGTGGTTCGGGCATCTGGTCAAAATGCTCCCCCGAGCGCCTCACGGGCGGGGTGTTTCGGGCACATCCCACCGGGAGGAGACCAAGGGGCAGACCCCGGACCCGCTGGAGAGACTATGTCTCACAGCTGGCTGGCGAAAGACTTGGGATCCTTCCGGGTGAGCTGGAGGATGCAGCCGGGGTGAGAGAGGCCTGGGCTGCCCGTTTTAGGCTGTTGCCCCCACGACCCGACCCCGGAACAAGCGGAAGATGACGGAACGGAACATAACACTTTTAAATGCTACTAAATCCTATAATATACAATAAAAATGCACAATTCTTTGTTTAATGATAAAAGACATTTAGTAGAAGAGATAAATACTAGTGTGGATCTGACAAAATGGATAAAAGGGATTTTATCGCTCCTCAAAGTTGACTGTTATGGCTATTTACTTTGAAATTACCGTAAACCTGTAAAAAGTCGCACTATGATTCTCGGCCGAATCGAGGTGAAGTAAACCATTTGTCACTTTTAAATGCTACTAAATCCTAAAATATACAATAAAAATGCACAATTATTTGTTTAATGATGAAAGACATTTAGTAGAAGAGATAAATACTAGTGTGGATCTGGCAAAATGTATAAAAGTGATTTTATCGCTCCTCAAAGTTGACTACCTGTGATTTAAATGGGGCGCGCGCACGTGAATCGCGGTTGAGTGAATCGCGGGCGGCTCACTTGACTGCAGTCGCCCCCCGGCACCCCGTCCGGATTAAACGGTTCATAAGACGAAACATACATTTTTTATGTACAAATAAAATTATTAGTATCTTAAAGCATAGTTAACTACTTTGTCTGGTCAATTTGAAAGAAAAACAAGTGAGACCTTCTGCACTGTCTGCCGACAGTCTGCACATTCATTTCAATCAGATGTGATCTTACCTGCGCACTGGTGGTGTCTATATTCCCTTTTCTGATACATTAAGACATTTTTCTGTTTGTAGAATGTTTTCTCATAAGCGAGACTTCACCAAGTCTGCATGAACTAGTTTAATTTTTTATTGCTTTGCATTATTGATTACTGCTGCTGACTTAGATTGCCGTTAGCTATCTGAGTCCTGATCCTCTCATTGATGTGTGTGGAGATCCAAATAGATGATCAAATAGAAGACAGATTTAAATGTAAATGCTCCAAACTACAATCGGAGCACTTCCACTTAAAATAAGTTGAAAATAATCTGTGCAACAAGACTCTAGAGTGCCCAAATATGTAGATTTAAAAAGGCTTACCGTATTCAGCTGGTGGATCTCTGTAGTAGTAACATGAAACTCACACCAACATCGAACAGTGTCTTCGTCCTTATGAGCAGCTTCCGGGATGTGGATTCACACAAATAAAGTATTTCTTATCAAATCAGTACAAAAATAAAGTGGTTTTGTCTCTACAGATTTTACACATAATATTGTTTTAAAAGACGAAAAGGGGAAATTATAGATTGCATGTCTCAAGACTGTTTTATTTTCCATTTTTCCACATAAACAAAAACTCAAAACTGTCTGAACAAAATCACAAAGGAAGAGCTACAGTAGTTGTTTTTTTTTTTATTTCCCTAACCACCCTTTTCTCAACTTGCCATTTAACATGTGGCATTAAATGTTATTTCGTTATTCCCTGAGGTGGAGAACACGATCACGTCCACGAACTGTGTGGCAAAGCTTAGACTTTACCTTACATGTCCTCAGTTTATAACATAGCAAATTTAGAGTAAGTTGATCTTCAAAATGTCACCAGACTTCTGACATTACAAAGAGAAAAAAATCACTATAGACCAGTTCCTGTTTTTGCTTGGTGGACAATGACAAAAGATTCAGATTTTCTACAGCAAAATCACTTATTTAAAAGAAGGATAGAATATTGATGTGTTCTTTCCATCTGAAGTCACGTCATTAAGCTAAACCTCATTATTAATTGAACAGGAACAGGTGCATAGTTTTAGAGCATTTAATTAATAACAATAGTAAATGTCTTCTACATTGTCAGTAAAAGTAATAATTTATCAATTAAACTTATCATAAGTATAAATTTTAACGATTAAACCAATAAATTTAGGCATTGAGAGAGAGAGACTTTTAAAAATCTCTATTAGCAGCATTCCTTCAGTCATCTATTTTAATACCAGTAGATGTCAGGCTATGCTCGAGGTTGCAAGAAAACTATTTCAAACCGGCAGGTGAATAAATTTTCTAATCTTTTTTTTCATTTACATTGTAATGCAAAATGCTTTTGGCACACACACACACATTTACATATACAGCGGGGGAAATGAGTATTTGACACGTCATCATTTTCATCAATAAAGGGATTCGTAAGAGGGCTACTGACACAAAATTTATACCAGATGTAGCCATCAGACCAATTATTGAATTCATAAAAATAAATCAGAACATTTAAATATACAGGTTGAGTTATAATAAATAAAGTCAAATGACACAGGGAACAAGTATTGAACGCGTGAAGATAAAAAAGTGAAAAATATAATAGAAAGCCAGGAGATCACATGTAACTCGCCAGTATTGAGAGTACTATATTAGTACTATATTAGAGTACTATATTAGTACCAAATTGTATTAGCTGCTTTAGTCCTTAATGGTGGTGTATAAAGGCTTCTTCTCACTAACCAGAATGCACACAGGAAAGACTCCTCAATGGGTAAGAGCAAAGACCTCTCTCAAGATCTTTGTAATCTTATTGTTGAAAAGCATTTTGATAGGAATGGTTTTAGGTGCATTTCCTGAATGCTGAATGTTCTTGTGAGCACTCTAGGGGCCATTACACGGAAATGGCAAAGCATCAGTTCACATGGGCGGATCCAGGAAGGGGGGGGACCCCTGTAGGTCCACAAAAAAAAAAAAAGAACAAGAAGAAAGGAAAGGGGACTAGTCAAGCCCTTCCCTTGCAGGGCCAGGGAAGGGGGGCACCAAAATGCAGGAAAATGACTCTTGGTTTTTCAAAATGTTCTGGGTGGTATACCGCCAGCCTCTTGTACACTGGCTTTGTCAATGACCTCATGCCCTCCCCTTTAGAAAATCCTGAATCCGTCACTGAACCGTCATGGCTTCCATGCACGCACGTCAAGCAAGACTACATTGCTGAACAAAAGGCATGTTGAAGCTTGATTAAAGTTTGCAAAACAACATTTGGGGAAGCCTGCAGATAATTGGGTGACTTTATTATGGTCAGATAGAAGCAAAAAATGAAAATTTTTGGCAGTCATACCATGTTTGGAGAAGAAATGGCACTGCTCAGCATCCTAAGAACATCATACCAACAGTTAAGTTTGGGGTTTAAGCATTATGGTCGGGGATGCTTTTCATAAAGGGGTACTTGCAGACTTCATATTGTTGAAGGCAGGATTTATAAAGAAATGTACCTGGACATTTTGGATAAAAACTTGCTGCCATCCATCAGAAAGCTGACCATGAAAATAGGTTGGACATTTCAGCAAGACAATGATTCCAATCATAAGGCCAAAAAACAATAAAGTGATCTCAAAGAAAGAAAATAAAGTTGCTTGAATGGCCCAGTTAATCTTCTGATCTTAAATCCCATAGAAAATCTACGGAAAGAACTGGAGATCAAAGAGGTCATAGGAACCTTCAAGATTTAAAAACCGTTTGTGAGGAAAAATTGGACCAAAATCACTCCTGAGCAATGCCGATGACTGCTTTATACAAGAGACGTCTTGAAGCTGAAATCCCCAACAAAACCTATTCTACAAAGTATTAAAGTGTGTTCGATACTTATTCCCTGTGTCATTTCACTTTATTTATCATAACTGAACCTGTATACATCTGAAACTGCTGCACCAGCTGAGTCCACTGATCCCCGAAGATTGCCAGTTATCGTTCGCCCTGTTTGCCCTAGCATACTTTTTAATGCTTCACTGTCAGCTGGGTCAATGATGGCCAGGTTGTTCTGTCAGGTTGGGTGTAAAGATGCGGACCCAAGCCCAGGACAGTTGCAGTTTTTAACAGGAAACAGGTTTACTACTCCAAACTACTTGAATCTCAGGAACAAATAATGAAGACAACCTGAGGTCTAAATGAAGACATAAGATAACCTGGCAAAGAAACTAAGACGAAAATGCATATTAATACAGACAGTAAGGGAGAAACAATAATATATACATCTGATACAAGGAAGGGAGCTGGCAATCACCAGAACGAGAACATGAGGAGGGAAAGTGGAGACATCTGGAATGAGAGGTAAGTCAGATTTTTTAGTTTTAGTTTAGCTTAACAGTTTATTTGAACATAGGTAAGTGACAATAATAATAATAAATGTCCAAAAGGAGTCGGAAGAAGCCAAAGTTTATCTTCAAAATAAAGCTTAATTTCAAAATAAAACAGAAAGTAAACCTAAATAACAACACGGCCACCTGTAAAAATCTGCAACTCCGACACCTAAAGTCAGTAAGACGACAAAATATCTTGGACATATTCTGACTGACTCAAAGAATGAAACACGCTGCAAGCGCCTATAAGGACCTTAATGTTCGTTCTTGTTTGTTATCACAATAACATTACACGTTTGTTATCGTTTGTTAAAAATTTTAGGGAAGCACACAATTTATTTATGCAATTTTTAAAACTGTATTGTCTCAAATTAGGTTACTGAAAATATCCAGAACATTAATTCCTGAAATCAGTTTTTACTAAACCGTTTCAATTTAATACAGTAGAGTGAAAATTATCTAAATTTTCGAAAACTACAGTATGTTGGCAAAATAATAACTGATTACTATTTCCATGCACATATATAAATGTTTTGAATGAAGTCTGTATGTTCCAACAAAAGTGTCTCATTTTGCAACGAATCTAGGTTCAGGTTCTTCTTATTTTACAGAAATATTTTTTATTGTGGCAGCAATAAAAAAACGTTGGAAATCTGAGAGAAAATCCCAACATAGCATCACGTAAATTATTAGCATAGAGAGAAGGACGGGGATAAAATTTCCGTTTTTTAAAACACATAACAACTTCTTTCTCTCGTTCTAAAGACTGGTCACAAAAATTTTTACATGTACATTTGATGCCTTGCAATGAGGCTGAGAGGCCTTATAATGTATGCAAATTATGTGGTGTGTATGTTTTTGCATTTTACTTGCAATTGCAGTCTAAGTCAAAAAGTCTTTTGTTGACGTTACAAATTTTCTTCCCCTTAGGCCAGTTTGGTGTTCTTCACTGCGACGTGGCTTTGTGGACTCATTCCACTCTCCAGCTTTTCGTTCCCAGGTTAGACACAGGGCGACCGGACTGGGACACCGGTGGATGGGGAACGGGGACGGCAATCGAGGTGTTAAACACCTGGAGTTTGCACTGCAGATCTCAAATTTTCATAAATTATATTCAATTTATTCAATTATATGGTGAAAATAATAATAATAAAACTGTATTTAGATTTTAAATATTATTGGAAAGTACTTATATTATTTATAAGTACTTTCCAAGTACTTATCTGTTTTGTTTATAATTAAAACAGATAAGTTTTGATTATAAAACTTATAATCACCCTTCCAACGGAAGGGTGACTTGTTTATAAGTCTGTTATAATCAACAGACTTATCTGTTGTTTATAATCAAAACAGATACGTCAAAACAATAATCAAACCGTTTTTATACGTGTAATAAAAAGATCGCATCAGAAAACATGGGAAATACTTTTAAACTGTGTGTATTAACAAAGTGTGAACCCAAGGAAAAGAAAAACACTTTACTGGAAAAGTGCATTTTACTTTTTCAATGTGAAATTTACAGATAAAACGACAAATAAATGCAGTATAAAAAGGGCTAAAATAAAATTTAAAAGATAAAAAAATGTATTATAAAAAGATCTCATACGAAAACATAGGAAATACTTTTTAGCTATGAATACTAACAAAGTGTGAACCAAAGGGGAAAAAAAGTACTTCAATGGAAAGTGCATTTTAATTTTTCAATGTGAAATTTACATTGATGGTTTTGACTTAAATGCCGGGCTTCCGGCTGAGCTCCGGCTGGGTGGAGGGGAGCCCCTGGAGCCTTGGGGGTGAGTGCTCCCCTCTCGGGTTCCAGACCTTGGCTTCCGACACCCTGACTCCTGCAGGGCAGTCTCTGCCGCACCTGGCTGGGTGGGTGGGAGCCCCACCCTCGCCCCTCCTGCATCGGCCTTGGGGTCCCAGCATCTGGTTCATCTATTTGTTCATTTAAAAAAAAAAAAAAAAAATCAAGCATTAAGTTTTACTGAATCACATTACTAGTATCTGTCAAAAGACATCCAGTCCTGTCTTTAATCACACTAACTCGCTGCACCTCCTTCCCATCTCTGTCTCTCTGTCTTGCCAATCTGTACAGGTCTATCTCTCCCTCCTTGCTGATCAACCTAGCATACAAGTCATCACAGGCTGCTTGTTTTGCTTTTGCCAGCTCTACTGGGCCAAATCATTGTCTTTGGCCCACAGAAACAAAGAGAAAGTGTCAACAGTTACCTTCAATCTCTCTCTCTGGAACCGACAAATCAAGTTAGAAATCTGGGAGTAATAATGGACTCAGACTTTAACTTCAACAGTCACATCAAATCAATTACATCAGCAGCCTTTTACCATCTGAAAAACATTGCCAAAATCAGAGGTTTGGTTTCTAAAACAGATTTAGAGGTTCTTATCCATGCATTTGTTTCCAGTAGGTTAGATTATTGCAATGGTCTACTCACTGGTCTGAACAAAAAGGCTTTAAAACAGCTGCAGTTTATTCAAAATGCTGCTGCTCGAGTCCTAACAAGAACTAGAAAATACGATCACATTAGTCCTGTGCTAAAGTCTCTGCACTGGCTTCCTGTGGCTCAGAGAATAGACTTTAAAAGCTGCTCTACTTGTGTTTAAGTCTCTCCATGGTCTAGCACCAAAGTACATCTGTGATATGTCAGTACCTTATGAAACCATCTAGAACTCTGAGGACCTCCGGGAACCGGCCTCCTGCTGGTGCCTAGAGTCAGGACTAAACATGGAGAAGCTGCATTTCAAATTTATGCTGCAAAAGTCTGGAACAAACTTCCTGAGGCCGTGAGACAGGCCTCTACTGTGACAAAGTTTAAATCTAGGCTGGAAAACACTTCTGTTTAACTGTGCTTTTGATTAATTGCTCTTTTTTAATCTGTTTAATGATTCTATTTATTTAATTTTTAAACTTTTTGATTCCATGTTTTGTGATTTTAATGCATTCTTTTTCTTTTCTTCTTGTGAAGCACTTTGAATTACATTTTGTATGAATTGTGCATTTACAAATAAACTTTGCCTTGCCTTGCCTACTTTAACCTTACGCTGTAATCTCCCTGTACTCTTGCCTACTCTCCTCAGTCCTCACTGTGTCCTAGGGCTGAAACAGTTAATCGATTTAATCTATTATAATCGATTAACAAAAATAAAATCAAATTCCCTCTTTTTTTGCTGTCAACTGACACTTAAATTGGTCTCCAAGTGGGGCAGTAGAGAGCAAATTGACGATGCGAGCTACCAAAATAGGAGGAGAAGAAGATAGCAGCCAATCATTGGCCTTCATTTCATCCCGCCTCACGTGATCAGGCAGATTAACAAGATGGCGGAAAGAAAAACACATACAAATTAATCCGACGTTTGGATCATTTTCCGCTAAATTTGAAAAAGACTCGCGTTAATATGCAAAGTTTGCGAAACGGACACGTTTTGGCACGGAAGCATAACGACGCTGCACAAACATCTGAAAAAAAAACCATGTTGGACTCGGAGCGGGAGACGGCAAACCGGAGCGATGTACAATTATTTCTAATGAAAACAATTTTACAGGTCGCAAAATACACTTTTTATTGTCTGCAAAAAACAAAAACAACCCCGCACGGACTATTTTCTGTGGAAAACGGTTGCACTCCGCAGCAGAGCGCTTCTCTCAGGGACCGTAGGAAGACGAGGGGTTTAAAAAAAAGATCGCTAAATTCAATCCAGGAATCAAGACCCCCTCCTCTACACCGCAAAGCACATTTTTTCCCACAAAAAAATGATTGCTGTTAGTTTGGCACCCCTTTACCAATTAGTTGATCTGTGTTTGTAATATTATATGTGGTAAAGTTGGTCATTTTATTTATTAAAGTTACTATTTTTACACTAGAGATGATGTTTTCCCCTGTGTGGGATCAATAAAGTATATTCTGATTTTTTTTTTTTTTTTGCATTAAAACTACACAACTTGAATGTTTTTGTATATTTTTACTCATGTTAATCTGGGGCCTTTTTTTGCACAATACTTCTGAACAAGGTTAAATTTGCGAATCCAGAAGTGTTAAAGGTTTCTTGTTTTCAAATGTGATCCAACAGTTTAAATTTGATGTTTTATTAGCCAGTACTATTAAAGCACATTTTATGGGCACTTATGATTTACTTTTACTGTGTACAGCAAGTAGATTTATTATTTTCTAGAAATGATAATATTCTACCTCTTTATTTGACAGAAAGAGAAACATTTGCTCTTACTGTAATAAACCCAACGTGTTGTTTATGTGGTTATGAGTTGTGTTTTACACAATTACATTCTATAATATGCCAAAAAAGTCATATTTATTAAATTGTCATGTTATCCGATTAATCGAGTAATCGACCCAATAATCGACAAATTAATCGATTACCAAAATAATTGTTAGTTGCAACCCTACTGTGTCCTACTTCTTCTTTGCCAGCCTCTGTCTTTTAATACAATCCTGCACCTCCACATTCCACCACCAAGTCTATCTTCCTTCCGATGACAAACACTCTTACCTGTCTCTCTGATCACATTATCTGTAGTTTTCCAGTCATCTGGAAGCATCTCCTGCCCACCAAGCGCCTGTTTCAACTCCTTTACAAAATTCGAGTGTCACTCTTCCTTTTTTCCTTTTTCAAAATTTGAGCAGCACTTTTCCTCTTCCCTCTACATTTTTTGTTCGTTTTTTGTTCTTTTTTTTTACAATCTGCAGTCTGAAGCCTGTTGAGACAATTGTTTTGTGATTTCGGGCCATACAAATATAATTGCGTTGAATTTTAAAAATGACAAATAACTAATCAAGAGTATTACGTCTTTGGTAAATGTGTAAGCTTTTTTTGATAGGTCGTGTAACATGAGTAAAAAAAAAAACTTCTTTTCCTGTGTAAATATACGTTATAAAGAAATTAGTTTAAAAGAAAATAAATTAATTAAAAATATTTGAGATTTTACATGCAAACCAGACATAAAACACACATTGGGTGATCAGTTTTAAATAACAAGAAGTTTAGGAGCGAATGAAAAAGACTGAAACAAAACAAAGGACTAAAACAATCACTAGTTTGAGGACGTTACAACAGGGAGGAGATTAACAACAAGTTCCACTAGTTCGCTTCTGGAAAACCAAAGCACCGAAAGACAGCTTTATTTTAGTTTACCGAGGAATATTAATCCAAGCACTAGTTGCTCCACTCCCCACCCCGTCAGCTTTCTTAAGTTAAAATCCAGTTACATTTCTAAAGTAATATTAAAATGTTTCGATTATCTTCCAAAAATGTTGCTCTGATCAGCGGACTGATTCTTCTCATCCTATTACTGTAAGTATTTCACTTCATATACTGTAGATCAAACTGAGCATTTTCAAACAATTTTATTATAAATTTGAGTTGGTTTTTTTTTGCGTATTTTAATAAGACGCCGGTATTTGCTAAAACAGGTTTTTCGAGTTAAAATATTGCAAAACCGCATAACTTAACGGGTATGTGTGTATTCATAGGAATAAATTAAATTACGTTATTTGAACACTTTAAAATATAAAAGGTAAAAAAAAAAGTTGTATTTTAATTTTCAAACCTACTGGGGCTTCACAAGGCTAATTTGACTTTATTTATGGATATTTTCTGGAATATTCAGTAAAATTATTATTCGATAATAAATGTAATGTCGGAAAAACAGACCCAAATGGATGTATTACTTTTCATTTTATGTATAATGATGAATTTCTGAATATATACTTTTATGTTTTTGCTTTCATGGTGATTTGAAAAAGGGATCAGCGTAATAAGCATTTGCTTCAGCCAATACCTTTTCGGTTCCTTGGTAAAATACAATTTCAGAAAAAAAATGTAACTTTCAATAATGTGAATATTCAATGTGACCTAAATAAAAAATATATATGTGTACACATATATATTAACATATATGTATATATATATATATATATATATATATATATATATATATATATACAGTGCTGTGCAAAAGTTTTTGCCCCCTTACTGATTTTTCACCTTTTTGCACCTTTGTCCCACTTAACCTTCTCAAATTATCAAACAAATTTGAACATTACACAATGATAACCCAGGTATTTAAAAAAATGCAGTTGTCCTGTTGTGATTTTATTTGTGAGAGAAATATCCTCTCCAAACCTACATGATCCACTGTGAAAAAGTATTTGCTCCTTGTTAAAATGTGAGGTAATTGTGATTAATCCTACCACTGGGGAAAGCTGAGTTCAAATTCATGGCCACACCCAGGCCTGATTGCTGCCAGACATTCCCAATCAGGAGACCACTAGTATAAAACCTGTCTGACAAGGTGAGGTAGGCCATATTGAACACACATCATCATGCCACATTCCAGTGAGCTCAAGAGCAAACAAGAAAGAAAATTATAGAGACGTCTCAGTCTGGAAAAGGATACAAAGCATTGGTAAGTCTTTGGGACTCCAGCGGAGCACTGTCAGAGCCATCACCAAAAATGGAGAAGACATGGCACAGTGGTGACCCTTTCCAGGAGTGGCCGACCTACCAAAATTACTCCAAGAGCATGGCGCAGACTTGCTGCAGAAGTCAACAAAGGTCCAAGAACCACATCTAAACAACTGCAAGACTCACTAGCTACAGTTAATGTCAAAGTTCATGACTCCACCATCAGAAAGACACTAGGCAAAAATGGCATCCATGGAAGAGATCCAAGGCGAAAGTCACTGTTGACCAAAAAGAACATCAAGGCCCGACTCACTTTTGCCAAGAATCATCTTGATCATCCCCAAAGCTTTTGGGAAAATGTTTTCTGGACTGATGAAACAAAAGTTGAACTTTTTGGGAGACATGCATCCCGTTACATCTGGCGCAAAAAGAACACTGTATTTGATAAAAAGAACATTGTGCCAACAGTGAAACATGGTGGAGGAACGGTGATGATCTGGGCTTGCTTTGATGCTTCAGGACCTGGTCGACTTGCTATTATTGATGGAACCATGAATTCTGTTTACTACCAAGAAATCCTGGCAAAGAATGTTCGGCTGTCAGTTCGAGACCTAAAGCTAAAGCGCACCTGGGTTCTGCTGCAAGACAACGATCCAAAGCACACCAGCAAGTCCACTTCTGAATGGCTAAAAAAGAACAAAATGAGGGTTTTGGAGTGGCCTCTTAAAGTCCTGACCTGAACCCTATTGAAATGCTATGACATGACCTTAAAAAGGCTGTTCATGCCCAAAAACCACCCAATTTGGTTGATCTTAAACAATTTTGCACAAAAGAGTGGCTCAAAATCCCATCACAGCGATGTGAAAGACTCATCACCTCTTATCGCAAACGCTTGACTGCAGTTATTGCTGCAAAAGGTGGTTCAACCAGCTATTAGGTTTAGGGGGGCAATTACTTATTCACATGGCCCTATGTGGGTTCAGATATTGTTTTATCCCTTAATAAATGACATTGGCACTGGAAAACTGCATTTTGTGTTTACTTGTGTTTAATTTTTGTATAATATTCAAGTTTGCCTGATCTGAATTGGATGAGTGTGACAAACGTTCAAGAAATGTCAGAAAATGGTCATGGGGCAAAAACTTTTGCACAGCACTGTATGTTGTTGAAAACTAATTACTGTCATTTGGTTCACCACAGATCCGGAAATATTTAGTAGTGTGTTTAGGAAAAATCTCTACCATTTTTTTCTCAGAATGACATTTTAAGGCTATATGCTATACACTACTGTTGAATAAGAAAGTTTGACTCTTTGTTTGCACCCCAAATCCTCCACATGGTGTTCTATTGGGTTGGGGTTTTTTGGACATGCCAGTAGAGGTACGCCAACCCAGACTCTTTCTCTTTGATGACTTTGTTGACCAGTGCACTCTTCTGGTGCAAATGTGATGTTGGAAAAGGAAGAAAATAGCTTCAAACTGGTTCCAAAGTGTTGATAGGATGGAAATTTGCTTCTGTGAGGGCCAAGGGGGGTTTTTGCCCCCTTGACAAGCACCTCATGGCTGCCGGATGGTGCTGTGTGAGTTTCTTGCTGAGCCGGTCTGCATGTTTACTTTAAACCGCAAAACTGCAAAATATCCTCTAACTAGCCACCGGGGTTCTAGAAAAATTGAGCATTGTTCTAGAACTTAAACCTATTTTTGTTGATTGGGCTGATTTGACGTGGGTAATTTATTTTTTTTGACTACCGCGACCATGGCTATACCCAAGATCTTGCTGCCACCCTGCGACAAATGCAAGTTGAATTAACATCTCACTTTGATTCTAAAATTGCGTGAATTACAATCAACATTAATCACCATTGAATGGATCAATAGCAGCGTTAAGTGAGCAGGTTTCACTCATGGAGCACAGAATCAGTGCTAACCAAGACAACATCTCCACCATGGAAATTTGTGTGAAGTCTCTTGAAAAGGAGAATACTTATCTCCGGGAGAAAGTTGATGACCTGGAAAACAGAAGTCGCTCTTCTAATCTTCGTTTCTTGCGGATCCCAGAACGTGAGGAGGGCCTTGACATGGTTAAATTCATTCAAAAACTGATTCCCCGTCTTCTGGGCCCAGAAAAACTTTCCAACACCCCCTGTGGTTGAGCAAGCCCATCGTTCAGCAACCATTACGCGACCTAACTCCAGGAACGGACCAAGGCCAATTCTGGTCAGATTCCTAAATATTCAGGATAAGATAAAGATCCTTCGCTTATCCCGTGATAAAGGCAATCTTCTTTATGATGGAAAACAAGTCTTCATCTACCCGGATTACAGCGCTGCTCTTCTGGAGAAACGTCGTCGTTTTGACTCCAGTAAGAAGAAACTCCGTGAGATGAATATTCAATATTCACTACAGTATCCGGCCACCCTTAGAATTCATATTGATGGCAAGATTACTTCATTCAGCTGCCCTAAAGATGTTGAAGCTTTTCTTCAAAGTTTTTCCAGAAAAGCGACTAATGGGTGATTATTCTCTTCTCATTGCTGGACTATTGACTATTTTCTCTCTTAAATTATTATTTTCAACTATATCAGTTATTTATTAGGAGAAGTCGCTAAGTTTGTTTAGGTTTTCTTTGTTTTGTTATTTTTCTCTTACCGTAATGAGTGTGGTGACTGCGCAGTAGTATATTATTTTCCGAACTGTTGCAAAATGTGAAGTAATTGGGATACTAAGTTTGATCGAACTGAATTTACTATTTGTTTAAGATTCAATTCAATGTCTTAGAATATAAAATGAGAAGAAAAGATAAAAGAAAAAAAAAAAAAGGTTCCCGCCCCCCTGCGGTGTGTTGTATTGTTTGACAATGAGTGTTCATAATTTGCAGTTTGTGTGTATTAAATTTTTTCCTTAATATTATGCGATGCAGACTGAGCTTGGCTCATGGAAATCTTTGTTACTAGCTATGGGTTTTGTTTGTTTATCTGTGTTTTTTGTTTGTTTTGTTTGTTTCTTGTTTTTCTTATGTTTTGTGTGTGTGTGTGTGTGTGTGTGTGTGTGTGTGTGTGCGTGTTCTTGCTCCTCTCTTTTGCCCACCTGCTGTCTTGTTGTATTTTTTAAAAACTTATATAAATAGATACGTTTAAAAGGATTAAAAAATAATACACATCAATATAAGAAGTTTAGTTTCCCAAAATTGATCTTCTTAGGACTTGGGTCGTCCAATATAAACCCAGATGTAATCACAATCTCTGAGACCTGGCTCCAGAGCAATATTTCAGATGATGTCGTCAAAATTGATGGTTTTATTTTGTATCGCGCTGACAGAGGTACAAGAGGAGGTGGTGTAGCCACTTATGTATCTTCCGTTTTAACATCGATGCGTGTATTGCCACCTGTGGAGCCAGTTCATTTTGAGTGTCTGTCAATTGACATAAAATTTCACACGAATAAACACTTAATTGTTTTTAATATTTACAGACCTCCAAACGCTCCAGTGGATTTGATAAATTCTGTAATTTCTACTATTAATTCATTTCAAAAGCAGAACGAACTTATAGTCCTGGGGGATTTTAACAGCAATTGGCTTCATCGTTCCTCCTCTAATGAAAGATCTTTAGTTAACAGTGTTAATCTCACTCAACTCATAACAGAACCTACCAGAGTGGATCATCACTCCTCCTCTCTTTTAGACTGGATACTAGTGACTCATCCCAAAAGAATATCTTCATCTGGTGTCATGTCTGATTGTTTTAGTGATCACTCTGTTGTTTTTTGTGTATGGAAGATCAAATTACCTAGATCTCCACCGAGGTATATCAAAATTAGACAATCCAAACATTTGGATAGTGAACTATTTGTAAATGATATTATAAATATAAATTGGGAAAGATTCGAACTTATTCCAATGTTGAAGATGCTTGGAATTATTTTCTTACTGA